>OZ018319.1:66196884-66628214 GCA_963969495.1 Ceratothoa steindachneri
GGCCTACAAGTGGTCCAAATAGGAGTCTCTTTGAAGGTTTTAAAGAACAATGGTCGTCACTTAAAAACGATTCTTTTTTAGAGGCGGATAGCAGTTTATTCGTTAATCCAGTAATGCATAATCTTCGAAGAGAAATATTCCCATATTTTCAGGAAGCTTGGAAATCTCGTCAGTTGTCTGACAATTATGAAGAATTGCTGCGACTCAGTCTCATCTTTCTTGGGGGCATTGATAAGACAGAAGTTACATAAGAGCCCCAGGAGCAACTCATCAAGCACGCTGGATGGCTAAGGCTATATATGTCCTGAAAATATACTTGTTTAAGCATAAACTGAAACTAACGGAACGTGAAAAGGCCAATATTACAGAGTGCTCTCTTTTTATTGCTTTGCTCGACTCGCGTTTTTGGAATGAAGCCCATTTTGGAATTAATGCTCCTTTAAATGACATTCTGCTTGTTAAAACTTTGCAAAAGTACCCAAATCAGACAATATCTAAAGAAGAAACCACAGCCCTTCACAGGCATCTTTGGTATCTTGGAGAACATCTTGTTAGTCTTGCATTTTTCGAACATAGAATTAATGCTGAGACCAAACAGAAGATGGTCTCCAATCTCCAACGTAATGAAAATACCAAAATTGTTCGCCGATTGAATCTTACAAAAAACATCGAGGATTTGGACTTGCATGAACTGGTAACTCAAAAACTAAGCTAATCTTTAGTCTCATAATGAAAGATGGATACAAGTTTGCAGAGGACACATTCCTGAAGACTAACCCAAGTTCTTGGGAAGAGAATACGTGCTTTCAAGAATTTCAACGTCGAGCGATTAACTTAATGGTTGTTAACGATCCAGCAGAAAGAGCTATTGCCCTTATCAAATCGTATAATGCATCTCTAACAAAAGATGAAGAACAGAAACAGTTGCTTCTCATTCTTGTGGCAAAACATCACAAACATTTTCCCTCATGCTCAAAAGTATCAATGTTTAATCAGCAATTTTAGTTATAATTTGTGTCAAAAAGAAATCATTTGCCGTTTAACTATTTTCTTTTCACTTTAGTATAAATATTTTTTTAAAAATTGTCTTTCGACACCAAGATCTGTTTCAAATAAACTAGTATTTGCAAAGACTGTTCATTTCTATCCCAAAAATTAATTTACCAGCAGAGTAATAAGTTATGATCCATATAGCGACCAGTAAATATTGTTCAATTTTGATGAAATTGAGTATGTGACCTACTTACTGTTCAATGTGGTAATACAATCAGGCATATGCAGATAAAAAACTAAAAGATTTTTGCTGGGGACCACTCTAATATATATATATATATATATATATATATATATATATATATATATATATATATATATATATATATATATATTGAAAGTAGTTACTTTTGGCTAAAGATAATTTAAATTTTAAGAATGAATCCAGCGACCAAAAAGAAAGTAGTTTCCATTAAACTGATTCTTTAATGAGAACGTTTCAGGCTCCAAGCCTATTTTAAGGTCTGACAAAGAGAAATGAAGAAATATTTAAATTCTAACATATCAATTATTGGTATAAAGTGAAAATCCAAATCAGATAGACAAAACACCATTTAAATGCGGAAGACTACGGAGAGAAAGGGACGGAGCATGTAACTTACCGGGTTGGGCCGTGAGGAAAACTCAACTGAATAAGTTAAGGGAGGGGGAACAGGAAGTAAGCGCGGTGGATCGGGGAGGAGAGAAACCGCATTTGTGTCATTATTAAGGGAAGGTTTTAATATACATAGACTCTAAGATACGAAGGGAGATTTCATTATTACAATGTTCAAGGATTTTAAAATTTTCATGAGTGACATCAGTTTTACATTGTATAATATGAGTCCTTGTAGCTGATATTTCTTTATGGTTCAAAGGTTTGCCAGTTCTATTGCTAATACCCAGGTGAGAACACACCCTGGCCTCCAGAGAACGAACGGTGCTGCCTATATATGAGCCTCGATCACAGCGAGGACAAATGAACTGATAAACCAGGCAGCTACGTAAGTTCTGAGGGAGTGTGTCCTTTACATTGAATATGGAACCAATTGATAAATTATTTGTCAAGATTATTTTAAAATGGATGTGAGTAAAAAAATGTTGGAGGAGTCTTAATAATTATTTACGAAAAGAACGGTCGAGAGAACCTAAGTATGGTAAAGATACATAGATAGAGTCTTTGGGGGCGGTGCTAATAAGTAACCTTGGCTCATACTGCTGGTGTGAGAATTTCTTAAGTAACTTAGCGTATAAATTACTGGGATAAGAGGGGTTTTTTAAATTACGAAGAACGTCAAATTCTTTATGGAGAGAAGAATAAGTTGAGGATAGGTGATAAGCACGGTGAAGAAGTGTTTTTTATAGAATTGATTTTGATGAGTGCATCGCAGAAACTGAAAAATTTAGTCCTAAGCCAGTGAAGGTAGGTTTTCGGTATACTCGAGTGTTCATTTTATGGCCGGACTTGTCAATCAATAAGTCCTAAAAGAGAAGGACATTATCATTATCAAATTCGACAGTGTATTTAATGTCGGTGTGCAGGGCGTTGATAAACTCTAAAAAACTGTTTGCTTGATCTTTATATGAAATATGGCGAAGCAGTCATTCAATATAAAGGACACACTCCCTCAGAACTTAGGTAGCTGCTTAGTTTATCAGCTCATTTGTCTTCGCTGTGATTGAGGCTAATATATAGCCAGCACCATTTAAATGATGTTTTGTCTATCTAAATTGGATTTTCACCTTATACCAATAATTAATATGTTAGCATTTAAATATTTCTTCATTTCTCTTTGTCAGAACTGAAGATAGGCTTGGAGCCTGAAACGTTCTCATTAAAGAATCAGTTTAATGGAAACTACTTTCTTTTTGGTCCTTAGATTCATTCTTAAAATATATATATATATATATATATATATATATATATATATATATATATATATATATATATATATATATATATGCCGGCAAAGAAATCCGATCTCCATCCATGACACATGTATTTTTTACATATTTCAGAAAGCTATAAAATATGTTCTAATGTAGATATAGACTTGGAGTAAACTGCGTTTTGTAGAACGCTCATGCGGCTTGCTGGTACTGTGTTGCGTCAGTTGGCTGCTAGCAGCGCTTGTGAGTGGATGTGTCGTCAAGTTCCAGCGAATACTGTGTATTCACAAAATAACAACTCTTTCTAAAAGTGCTGTATTTTAAAAAAGCCTATAATGGCTGCGAATAAACAAGTGACAAAATAGATTCTATTGTTTCATTTCATAAAGCTTTAAAATCACAAAGACAAATTGCAAAACATTTAGAGATATCTCAAAGTACTGTGAATGTATAGATTTCCCTCTATATAAGTCATTATGTTTCTGGTACTCCATTCCGAAAAGGTGGTAGTGGGAGACCTAGAAAGACGAATTTACGTACTGATAAATTAATAAAACGTACTGTGCTAATTAAACCAACAATAACAGCAAAAGAAATTAAATCTAAGCATCAAATTTTCTTAAAGATGTATCTGATCGCACAATTCGACATCGGCTGCAAAAGGAGCTAGGGTTGACATCTCAGCATGCTGCCAAGAAGCCTTTCGTGAATTTCGAAATGCCCAAGAAAAGAGTTGAGGTTTGTAAAAGAGACATCAATTGGACTGTTGATGATTGGAAAACAGTTCTCTTTAGTGTTGAGTCCTCGTTTTTAACATTCAGAAGCTGTGCAAGAATGGTGCGCCGCCCACGTGACTAAAATAGGAAGAATCCTAAATACACTATGAAGACAATGAAAAACCCTCCGAGTCTGATGGTTTTGGGTTGCTTTATCATTTTTGGTAGGGAGACTTTTTTTATCTTCCTAAGAGCACAACCATGAATGGTGAACGATATTTAACCATATCAAAAGAAAAACTTCCACCGACACTGCCAATGCATGAGAAAACAACTTTGAGGGACCTAGTCACAAGTTAAAAATCGTTAGTAAATAGCTCAACGATAATGAAATTGGTGTTCTAGATTGGCTTGGTAATAGTCCAGATCTCAATCCGATCGAGAATCTATGGCTTATTATAAAAAATAAGGTCAAATGTTACAATACTGGCTCGACCCCAAACCTCACAGAAGCCATCAAAAAAGTCTGGTGCAGTGAGATAACACAAGAAATGTGCCAAAGTTTAATCAAACCGATGCCAGAATGTCTCAAACAAGTCATCAAGAACAAAGGACATATGAAGAAATACTAGTATAAGGTAAGAATGTACATAGATTAGGTTTAAATCATTTTAAAAGTTGATTGTGTTATTATGGACAAAGTGAATTATATTGAAAAAATGAACTTATTATTAGAAGATGAATCTACTTATGATGTGCTACAAAAAGACCCTACATTAACAACTAATAGTGAATTTCATAAAAACATTCGAACCCTTTTTTAAAAAATTCCGGATTTAATTACTAAATTTTAATCTAGCAACGCCTCTCTTCCATATATGTACGATTTGTTAAAAACTTATAAACCTAATAATCTTATGCGCTCTATTATAAGTTTGTTAGGCTCTGCTTCATATTCCCTATCAAAATGGTTTGTGAATCACTTATCCCAGCTTGTTGGGTCAATCTCCCAATCTCATATTAAAAATAGTTGTGAACTTATAGAGAAGCTTACCTAATACAATACCTTACTCTAACAATTTCATTCTTATCAGCTTTGATGTTTGTTCTTTGTTTACTTAAGTTCCTTTAGACGATCTTCTTCCTCTCCTTTGCGATAAATTACATAATTTAGATCTCCCTGTACCAGACAATATTTTCTTAAGGCTAATTTCTCTTTGTGCTAAAAATTTTTAATTTTCTTTCAATGATAAATTTTACCTTCAAAAAGTCAGTCTTCCGATGGGGGGTTATCTATCTCCCACCCTCTCTAATATATATATATATATATATATATATATATATATATATATATATATATATATATATATATATATATATATATATATATATGGAGTTCTTTGAGACGTTATTCTTTCTCCAAATCCTCGATTTTCCTATTGTATGGTACCGTTACATTGATAATATTATATGCCTTTGGCCTTCCTCAAAAGATATTCACAATTTTCTATGTAATCTTAATTCTCTAGTACCTTCTATTAAATTTACACTTGAAATTGAGGAAAATGGGACTCTTCCTTTTCTTGACCTTTTAAAACATAGGACTCCGTCAGGTTTAAATTCTCTGTTTATCACAAACGGTCTAACTCCAGTTCATATATTCACTTTTATTTTTTATCATAGTATTAAAATTAAACGGTCTGTCTTCACTTCTATGTTTTTGCATGCATTAGGCCTTTTTAGTCCTGAATTTTTGGATAAGGAATTGTCTAATACCTTTGAAATAGGTAAGAAACTTTGTTATCCTCGTCAATTTTTAGCATACTTCATTAAACTTTGCAAAGAGAACTTTTTATAGAACTGATAACCCACCGGTTTTCAATTACAAAAATTGCCTTATCTTGCGATACTTTGAACCAATTTTTTGTCTCACCCGTATTTTTAAGCAACTTAATATCTCTGTAAATTTTAGATATGAATCCACTTTATATAAAAGGTTAGTCCAAAATAATAGAAAGGAGAAAAGGTGGAGTATATTCTATGGAATGTTCTATTTGTAATTTACCTTACTTCGGGCAAACTGGTAAATCTTTATCTACTAAAATTTACCAACATAAGTATAATATTAGGAGAGGTGAAATAAACAGCGCTTTATTTTTGCATTTATCTGAAAATAACCAGACCATTGACTGGAATTCTGCAAAATTCCTTTATCATTCCGCTGATTTCACAAAAAGAAATATTGTCGAGTGTTGCTTAATTGGCATCTTACCCAATATAAACATTTCCTCTGGCTTATTTAAACTCGCCCCTGTTTTTAAAAAAAACTTTTACTAAATGAAATAACTTTATAATGCAGCTTACCGTTACTCTTTATCAGTGTAATATCATTCGCATTGCGTCCCTCACCAGGTGTCTTTGTTGTCCTGTGGATTAACTCTTAGCCGTAAAGGTTTTCGTTCTAATGATAATCCTTTAAAATGTTTTTTTTCACCCACGATATTCCACTCATATACATGACGTTGTTGTGTGTATATCGTTTTAGGGATGCACATGTCTGTTATTAGTTGCCTATTGTTCTTTTTCCTGGTATTTTTCTGTCTTGTTTTTGTGTTTTTTCCATTAGTTTGTACTATGTGATGGGCGTTCCCTTCGTATCTTTGTACCCTATATAAGGTGTCTTCTCCATTCATTTTCATGCGATTCCTTAAAAATGACCTTGCAAATATAGTTCGAAAGTGCTTGGATTCATCTTTTTATTTTCCTGTGAGTTAATTTTTCATATTATTGCTTTCCTCACGTTCCGCAACTTTGTGAGTTTTTTCATTATATATATATATATATATATATATATATATATATATATATATATATATATATATATATATATATATATATATATATATATATATATATATATATAGCGAGACAAGGCGCTTGATTGATTGATTGTGCCGGGGGTCACCAGTGCCGAGTTGCAACAAATATTCCTTTTTTGCTACATGATTCGAGTTTGTTCTTGAGGGTGTCCTCCAAATTGGTTAGTATTTGGATTTTGTAAACAACTTGATGAAAAATAACTTAATTTGAACTTGATTTAAATGTGAATCTTATCCACCGAGGTAGATAGAACACAACGATGAAGACGATGTGATTGAAACGACTCTGTGGATAATGTGTATCTGCCAATGTGAGAATGAGTCATTATTTTATATGTGTAGAGAAGGAGAGCGCGACCAATGGGGTTTCTGGGAGGGGCTTTTGTTTGAAGTCAATGTTTGTTCGACAAAGAGAGAGAGAGATTGGCCATCAAAGGAATTTGATAGAGAGATGGAGGCAAAAGGAATTTATGATAACAAAGTCTGGAAAATAGGTAGCAGACTGGCGTAAATAAACAAATGGTTGAATAATAGTTCAGTGACGAGGGAGTTTTTTGACCTAAAAATAGATAACTGACCAGGGCGAGATCAAATCTTTAGACGCCCTACTCAATACGTTGAGGGGACAGGGATTTGTACCGGCTGCTAAGAGAACTTGTTAAGGGCAGTGTGTATCGTCATGGGAGACTTCAAAATCCAAATTGACTGGGAGACCAGAGAACCCTGTAGCGTAAACGCACTGCTCCTGGAGTTCGCGAACATCGAGTTCCTGACTCAATGGATGAGAGAGCCGACGAGAGGCAATAATATTCTCGACTTGGTTTTCACCTCGGAGGAAGACATCGTTGAGAGGCTCTCTTTCGGCGAGGAGCTCGGTGGCAGTGGCCACCGACTAGTTAGATTTGTAGTCAAGGTCCCGAATGCAGAATCTGTGGCTCGTGAATCGAGGAAACTTGATTTTAGAAAAGCAGACTTTGCAGGTCTTCGTGCTGGATTGGTTAATGTTAGGCTGGAAGGTGTGAGATTTGTGGAATAGTTTCAGAACTACGTTCATGAGTCTTCAATCATGATTTATTCCTGTGAAAAGCTTGTGTCAATCTTCTGTTCAGCCAAGCTGGTTTAATCGAGAAATTGGTCAACTGCTAAGGGAGAAGAGAACTGTGTACCAGCAGTCAAAGATTTCTGGTGACTTCAATGAGTACCGTAGGGTAGCTAAGAGAGAAAAGTCCGGCATAAGGGCGGCAAAGCGTACAGAGGATCTCCGAGTGGCGAGAGTTTGCAAAGCAATTCCGAAAGAGTTCTTTAGTTATGTAAACAGCAGTAAACCAATCCGCCGTAAGATTGGCCCTTTAGTGAATGAAGGGGGCATTAAACCACTCAGATGCAGAAAATGCAAACCTCCTAAAAGACCAATTCTCTTCAGTTTTCACTGAAGAGTGTGGTTCCATCCCTCAACTTATGGACTCTTACTTAGGTGAGAAGCTGGAGTAAATGGACTTCAACCAAAGCAAAGTAGAAAAAAATCAAAGACCTAAAGACGAATAAGTCCCCTGGCCCGAACGGATTTCTTCCTAAAGTGTTGAAAGAAGTGCGTGAGGATGTGTCACGACCTCTGGGCAGAACCTTCAACATGTCAATCCGGACTGGATGCGTTCCTAGAGACTAGCATGAGGTGGAGGTGACTCCTATCCTAAAGAAAGGAGACTCAAGCCAACCTTTGAACTACGGACCTATTAGTTTAACTTCTATAGTTGGTAAACTCATGTAAAGCATGATGGTGCACAAAATAACGTTATATTTAGAGTCAAACTTGCTATTGAGGAGTTCCCAGGACGGGTTCCGAAGGCAGCGGTCATGCTTGACGAATCTTGTAAAATTCTTCAGTTTCGTTTTCAGTGAGCACGATCTTGATAAGGCTGTGGATGTTATCTACTTAGACTTTCAAAAAGCCTTTAATAAGGTACCACACCGCCACCTTCTCCGGAAGGTGCGTGCACTGGGCATAGACGGAAATGTAGCAAGTTAGTTAGAGAACTGGCTAAGCGGCAGACGGTGACGGGTGTTATAGAATAGACAGGCTCTGAGTGGGTGCCCGTTATTAGCGGTTTTCCTCATGGTTCTGTCCTGGGACCACTACTGCTCATCATCTATGATAACGACATGGATGGTGAAATGGTTGCCAAGATTTCTAAATTTGCCGATGATACCAAGCTTGGTATGAACATCGAAAAGGAAGGAAATACTGCCCACCTACACGAAGGTCTTTACAAAATTGTGGAGCGGATGGACACGTAGCAAATGCCTTTTTACGTGAACAAATGTAAAGTGATGCATATCGGCCACAGAAACCCCCAATCGCAGTATATCCTTGAGGGCACGGATCTTGAATGCACTAATACTGAGAAGGACTTGGGTGTAACTATCACTAGTGACCTCAAATTCTCAAAGCAGCGCATCAAAGCGGAGGAGAAAGCCCAAATAATGTTAGGCTACTGTCGCGGTTTAGTGAGTGGGTAATCCCAGTCTCACTTCTTGGACATATATTTTATTACTGCACCAAGGTGAATCGGGGGTGAAGTGTATCTAATACACCTACCTTAGCCACTTCCGGTGAATAAGAATAACCCTGGTGCTTCCCTTTTGATTAAAATTAAGATAATGATACCCTGAGTGTGTTCTTACTCAGTAAAAGCCAGTCATGGGTGGACTTGTGTAATATTAAGATTTAAGCCGAGTGAGTTGCTTATTAATTGCCAAAGGATCGTCCAAAATAGTTAAACACACAGATACAAAAATAACCTTTAATGGACATGAATCAGAAATGTGAAACAGCGTATATAGGTATAAATTGAATTAATCTTTGCACTGAATAAGTAAGTCTACATAATTTCGTGGGGATTATACTTGAAATTACTCGTTAGGATGCTTGCGTCTTAATGGCAGCTGACAGAATGAATGAAATAATATTATTGAATTAAGCACTGAATTAATTACTTCTAATACTCGAGGTTATGGGCTTGGGATAGGAATTCTAGTTAACAAAAAAACTGGTAAAGTTAGGGGAGGGGATAATTTACTTTAACAATACCTTTGAAGTTCGTAAGTATTTTTTAGATTGACGGTGAAGATCTTCTTCTGGTGACGATAATCGCACTTAGTCCAGCCGTCCGAGGTTACCGAATGAGAAGGTAATCCTAGACCAGTGATATGATGATCCTATGCCGCATCACGAAGGCGAGCCAAACTGTGGCCTAAATCGGACTTCTTTCTCGAAGTGCTTGTCCGATTATTTGGCTCCTGGAGTGGGTAGCCAAAACTGATTACCTAGCTACATCTAAGCTCGCGTAAGCCACCGGGTGGCTTTCACCTTCGTCGGAGTATTGGAACAGCACGCATCCAATTCCTTCGTCACTCGCATCCATCCTGATGCCGAAGGATTTAGAGAGATTAGGGAGCCTCAAAATGGGGAAGGACGCTAGCTTGTCCTTGGGCTGCTGGAACCTAGCAGTAGCTTCGGGATTCTATGAAAGCGGATCTGGGGATCTCTTCTGAAAGAGGGCAATTAAAGGGGTGGAAATAGACGCAAAGTTAGAGATAAATCTACGGTAAAAGGAAGCTGATCCCATGAATGACCTCAGCTGTTTCTTTGTGCGGGGAAGGGGCATCTCGACAATGGCCCTGACGTTTTCATCCTGGGGGTTCATCTGATTTTTCAAGCGAACAGGCTCTTGAGTAGTAGGGACGATGTTTTGCTCAAATTGACTGGAGCAACCGGTGCTCTTGGAGATGACATCTACAAATCCATTTTTCAACTGCTGCAGCAGACTCTTTTAAGGAGGCGATAGCCTGGGGAAGATATCCAGCGCGGGGGATGATGATTCCAGGGGTCCAGGTAAAGATGGAATAGGGTAATCGCCATCTTGGTCAATGCATACTAATTGCACGACATTGAGCGGGTCAGTGGGATACACTGCTTCCAACGGGGACTCTTCATCGAGAGCCAAAATATTGTTGATACACGTACGTCGGTGATATTTCTTCAACATATTGATGTGGAAAATCTTATCTCCTGAGGAGGTCAAATTAAGTAATCCACTGGTCCTTTTACCTCTAAAACGGAAAAGGGACCCTTCCACTGGCTCAGGAGTGTGTTACTCTCCGTAGGAAGTAGCGGCAGCACCTCTTCGCCAGGCTTAAATGTTCTTTCCTTCTCCTTTAAATTGAAATAAGTTCGATACTTCTCCAAATTTACCTCAGCATTTTGGTACGCGATTCCGGCACATATCTCGAGGCGCTTTTGGATGTCTATGAGATACGAATAGCAGAATTGGATTTCGTTATCCAGAAGGGAATTGGTGAAAAGTTCTTTTAAAATAGCAAGGGGGCCTCGAACATTACGGTCATACAGTAATCCGAAGGGAGCGAATCCTAGGGTCATATGGAAGATTTCACGAAACGCAAACAGTGACACGGGTAAAACGCAGTGCCATTCTCGGGGCTGATCGATACACAATTTCCTGAGGATTGCTTTCAATATACCATTTAGCTTTTCGCAAACTCCGTTTGCGGCTGGGTGGTATGGGGTGGTAAACAAAGGTTTTACCATGAGGAGCTTTCTGACATACTCCATAAGCTCAGAGGCAAAGTATCTCTCTCGATCCGACAATGCCTCCTTAGGAATTCCTACCCGAAAAAAATGGAAATGAGGGCTTCGGCGCACTAAACGCTATCAATGCTCTTAAGGGTAACTACCTCAGGAAAACGGGTAGCGAAGTCTTCCAAAGCGAGGAGGTAACTGTCCTTGACTAAACGGGAGATGAATGGGGCCAATAAGATCAATGGCCACACGAGACAAAAGTTTCGAGATGATCGGGCTTTTCTGAAGGGGACTGGCTTGACGCACCCTTTTGTTGATGTCCTTTGACAGGCATCGCATAATATGCTGTACTCTGCAACTTCTTTGGCCGCTCCTGGCTAATAAAAATATTTGAGAACCCTCTGAGGGGTTTTATTAGACGAAAATTACCGGAGAATAAACTATCGTGAGAAATCTGCAGGACTTGGGGGACGTGAGAGCAGGGAACACATAAGGTGTGTGTTTCAAGTTCTGTTCCTTCGGAACATTTACGATGTAACAGCTCACCCTTGACAAGGTATGAGATGCATTTTCCAACACGGGAAGACTCTTGCTCCTGAGTTCTGGCTTTGTCCCAAAGGGGAAGAAGAGTTTCGCACCCATTTTAGCGCGGGCAAAATCCTTGTTCCTAAGGGTCTCCATCGCCGGATCGACGGGGTTTTCTAAAGGAACGGGTTCCAGGGAAGCCTTGGCCACCTAGGCACGGGTTACCACGGGTTGTGCTACCGGGTTACGTATAACCTGGGGGCTCTGACCAATCAGCAAAGAGCAAAACTTGATTGAGGCTGCTACCACTTCAACCCAACCAGTCAAATACTCACATTCGATGTGACATTTTACAATAGGGAAACGATTCGCTCGGCCGAAATAATCATGGACCACAGCGAATTTTTGGTGGTCAGGACCGACTGAGAGAAGTAAATTCTCGGATACCACGATGCATGTGCACCCAGTATCATATACAAGGGTGGACAGACGTCATCCGTTCACAGCTCCATTTTATAATTTCAAACAACCGGGGGAGCTCTAATTAGAGAGAAAATTTACTTGGTGACTGGAGTTGTTGGTCGACGAGAGAAACTTAGTGGTATCTTGAAGAGATGGGGAGGATTCTTATTAACTTTGGGGAACAGGCTATAGCTGCTTGCGTAAACATCAACCTCTAAGGCGCATTCCTTGAACGTAGAGCAGCGCTTGTCCTAAACAAAGGCACGGATTTCGTGGGTTAGGGAAGCTAAAAATTGATCTATTAGGACGAAGTCCAGAAGGGACTCGTACTCTTCGGGGAGTTTAGACGCATATAACCAAAATTGGAGGTGTTTCTAGAGGGTATCCCCAAAATGGCGAAAGGTCTGACCGAGGCGGATCTTTTCGTGACGGAAACGGTCACGATAGAAGTCTGGGGTCATATTTACGGCAGATAAGAGTTTAAACTTGAGGCTAAAGTAGTTCACAGTGGACTCTGAGGGAAGGGAAATAAATATGTTTCTCAATTGTGAGTTTAGGAGGAGGAGCAATATGGCGACACCATCTACCTCGACGTTCCAATTGTTGATTTCAAGAATCTTCTCGAAATGCGTAAGATATGATCCAAAATCTTCTCCTTCTTTAAAGACGGGTAATCTTACTGACGGGGACTGTGGAGTTTCCGTCCGGGAGTTAACCGACATTGACTCCAATTGATTACGGCTTAATTCCAGTTCATACTGGCTTATTCTCTCACTCTTCCATTTCTGCTTCTCTTAGTTCTTTTGCTCTTCTCTCTTCATCTACTCTTAGAAATTTTACTCTTCTCTCTTCAGCTTCTCTTAGTTCTTTTTCCTGCGCTCTTAGTTCTTGTTTCTTCGCTCTTCGCTCTTCTCTTTTATTTCTCTCTTTTTCCTGAATATAAGTTAATAATTCTCGGCACAACAGGCACAACGACTCTTCTTGACTCTTGAAACGGTCAAAAGAAGAAGACATCTTGTTGGCTTACTAGGGGGGCAGGACACGCGAACGGAGGTATTGAGGTAACGAAATTACTCGGCAAATATACGTAAAGCCTAACTTTTCCCAAAAATAAATATTAAAAAATTATCCCACTAAAAGAACATTAAAACTCTTCCTACACGGTTAGGACGGGTTAATCTTTCTAATCTGGCTGAGGATTAACTCAAATATTCCGGTAAATGGCATACACAAACACACAAAACGGGCCTCAACTAATAATCTAAATTTTAAATAGTTATTAGACTTAAGTTCTACGGTAATTCGGCCAAAATAGAAAAACAAAAAGAACATTCAATAATGAGAGAGAACTACTAAAACTCAAAGGAGATGTAAATGAACTAAACTGATTTACTATGTAATAGACCTGACACACTTGACACCAGTTTTCATAATATAGTAGTAATATATATATATATATATATATATATATATATATATATATATATATATATATATATATATATATATATATATATATATATATATATATATATATATATAAATATATATATGTATATATATATATATATATATATATATATATATATATATATATATATATATATATATATATATATGTACAACCACTCTATACCATACATTACTCATATATTATGTGGGGGTGACTTAATCACCTATGTACTGCAACGCGAACTGTTGAAGGACTGTTTGCAGGGATTAACGACTGACTAGGAAGTCACACTTGAAGCGTTGGTTTTCAAATCCTTAATAATCAATCAGAGTGAATAAAAGGTTGGCGAGATTTACTTGAATAAGCCGAGAGTATAGTTCAAAGTTAGTTAAAGATGAAACATCAAATTGTAATTTTATTTACAAAGGCAAAAGGGAACTATTTAAATATATAGTCTCTTGATAATTATTATGAGGAATTATTCGCAAATGAAACTAATTGATTAATGCTAATAGGCTCAGATCAAAAGGGGCAACTTAACAATACTAATAATGGAGGGAGTTTAGTCTTACGGGTCGATGACTTCGAGGAAGGTCCTTCTTGCGATGAGGCGAGTGCGGAACGATTCAATGAGGCAAGTGAGGCACGATCCGAATGAGGCAGATGGGGCACAAACCGAACCACCCTTCCGATGAAGATAGTCAAACTTCAAAGATGATGTTCGACGGTGAATGTGGGAATTCTCGTAATTCCACTGGAAGAGGAATCTTCTTTTCCTCAAAGGTAATTGATGGAGATTTTCTTCGGTTCGATTAAACGAAGTGATACTGTTGCGCAAATTCAAAGGCTTGCTGTTCACAGAGGCTACCAATTGACTAGGGTATAATCACGGCTGAGAATGTCTACTGTCTGATGAACAGTCACGGGACTTACTTAGACTTGAGATGATGAGGACGGCCTTGAGGTGCGGGCTGGACTCTTCGAACTACAAAATAACCGGAGTATTTGTAAGCCCGAATATGAGGGAGGAAGGGGGGATTTGGAGAAAGGAGTCACCAGCTCCAGACATCTTAATCCGGAGGCTGAGTCAATTCATGATTTAGCAGCGGGGTGCGAGACAGAGCGGCTTTTTCTCGCCTAGTTTTGGACGTTGGTTAACATCAAGCAGCATTTTAAGGAGAACTCCTTGCTAAAATTTACTTATGAATTGAGCACGGGCAATAAACTCCCTTTCTTGGACGTTGTGGTTCAATGGCAGCTACATCACTAAAGTACATAGGAAAAGTACGGACATGGGAAGATGCCTCAATACGGAGAGTGAATGCCCTAAAAAGTAAAAAATAAGTGTAATCGGCTCATACATGCTGCTCTACGTGGGAACTTTTCCACCAAAAGATTGCACGAGTAAAACAAATACTCGTGAATAATGGTTTTCTCAAACAGCATGATTGACAAACGACTCCACTAATTTTTAAATAACCATTACAAACATGCGGATAAAACTAAAAATAATCATGGAGAAGTCAACAATATCAACGTGTATTACAGAAACCAGATGTCCACGGCCTATAAAATAGATGAAAAAAACATCAAGGAGATTATTAACCGTAACATCAAGGTTAAAAACCAAACGAATAAAATCCAACTCATCATTTATTATAAAACAACATCTGCCTAAAAGCCTCGAATCTCAAGTCAACTAACATAGTTTACGAGTTCATCTGCCCCAATAAAGACTACGCTTTATAAAAACTCAAAATATATTGGCATGACAACCACCATACATTCGAGACGTTTAACCATGCATCTACAAAGCAGAGGGCCTAAGAATCATATGGAGAGTGTCCATAATATTAACCTAACGAGAGATATGCTCGTTGATAACACCATGATTATTAAAAGCAAAGAGGTTAATAAAGCTATGCTGAAAATCTCTGAAGCCATATTGATAAACGAGAAGATGGAATCGCAAATTAAAACTATTTTAAAATTCCACTCACAGAAGTGGCCCATTTCCTCTAACGTTACGTTTAACCAAGGCGGAATAAATACTACTTAAAAATCGTTATTTGAGAATCTACCGAAATGGCTTCAATGATTATGGAACAGGGACTTCTCGCTTCCAACATGAGGATCCCATCCGCCCACATACAAAGAGACGTCTTCACAAGTATACAGATATGCTTCAGATGTTATGCGTTGGAAGAACATACGACGCAAAACTGCCCCCAAAAAGACCTTATAATTTGTTCTGAATGTGGAACTGAAGGCCATTCTTGGCGGTACTGCAACAACACAATTAAAAGATGCATTAACTGCCAAGGGGAACACAAAACTATGGCCATGATTTGTCCCAAAAGAAGAGAAATTATAAAGAGGAAAGAAACAGAGTCAAACAGAAATAATATGAACGTAAATAGAAACTCATACGCAGCAATGGCAAAAAGTGACCAACAAGGACTGGCAACTCAGATTAATTTAGATGGTACTCGTACGTTCAACATTGTCGTAGAATGACTCCCGACGATACTATATATAACACTATTCGTTGAGGGAACTTCCTTAATTATCTTTAGAGTGCGTTTTACTGTCTGGCGGCCGATATTATGTATCTTCAAAATGCTTAAGAAGTGGAACTGAGCTCAAGGATAATAATATTGCTATCATTAATAAAATAGAGTTTTATTAATAATAACTATAAACAAAACACAAAAACGGAAAATATTGACAAACAGAATGGAAAGGGTCGTGGAGACTCGGGCTAATCCAAGGATTTAAGGGATCAAAAAGGGTAAAACAAATATGGAGTTAAAGAGATGGGATGGTTCGATAAACCATTTAAAGCACAGGATAGAATTGACAAATAAGGGATCAATACTCAAAAGGTGACGCTTGGCTTACGTAACTTCATTAGGGTGCAGTGGAAGGTACTTGAAGGAATATTCGGTCCACTGGCGAGTTCCAGCAGAAGGGGGGGGGATAAAAGGATCCTGACGAGGCGTCTTGGAAAGGAGAACCGTTACTCGACGAACGGCTCGATGAACAATGGCTGTTCTACTTTGTTCTCTTCTGAACAAAGGGGGGATGAGAACCGTCTCTTGTCTACGGGCTCAAGAACAATGGCTGTTCTAATGTTGTTCTCCTTTGAACAACAGGGGGGGTGAGAACCGTTTCTTGGCGAAGGGCTCAAAACGAACAATGGCTGTTCTAATGTTGTTCTCCTTGAACAACAGGGGGGGATGAGAACCGTTTCTTGGCGAAGGGCTCAAAACGAACAATGGCTGTTCTAGGTTGCTCTCTTCCGAACAAAGGGGGAGGATGAGAACCGTCTCTTGTCTACGGGCTCAAGAACAATGGCTGTTCTAATGTTGTTCTCCTTGAACAACAGGGGAAGTGAGAACCGTTTCTTGGCGAAGGGCTCAAAACGAACAATGGCTGTTCTAATGTTGTTCTCCTTGAACAACAGGGGGGGGGATGCCTTGGGGACTTGGCGTCACTAAAGGCTCAAACCTTTGGCACTCAAGGAATATTGTCCTCCTTCTGGACAAGTGATGGTGAATCTCGAGGTCGAGGTCCCTTGGCGCACAAAGGGAGAGAGGGTCGTGGTGATGTTTCGCGACGAAAATCTGGATCTCCAATCTGATCTTAGTGGTAAAGAGTCCATATAAATAGCCAGGACATCTCCTTGGCGTGGGGGAGAATGGAGTGAAAGCTTGGAGGGAACGCACAGCTGGGCCGGAGAAAAATGCCTTATCTGTTCATAAGCCTAACTCGATCTGGCGAGGTCGGCGTATGGGGGCGAACGGGGGGGACGATAACCTCCTTGTTTAAACATTGGCGTCCGGTAGCTGTTGATAAGACTCCAAGCCTCGAATCGAAGATGCACGTGGGCCTCCTCGAGGTTTTAACTAATATGGGATAGGAGTTGAATTTAACACAGATTCAACTCGTTCTATCACAAACATCAAAATACTTACTTGTATATTATATGCCCACGTGATGAATATAGCTAACCCTGGAAGTTATGCAGCAACAGTCAACAGCATGTTACAGGAAAACGGGCTCGAACCGATGAAATTGCCCGAAGAAGTTGACTCATCGGCCATTTTCAAAATCAAAGTCACAGAAAAGGCAAAGCATGAGTTAATCGAAGAGGAAAAAGGAAATCAACAGGCAGAAGAATCAGAAGAGGAAACAATCAGCGAAGACTCAGAGAATTAAATCTCCGACGACGGCACAGAGCAAGAGTGCACACGGGTTACTCACAAGAAATCCCAAAGAAAGTACAGATCTAAATCCGCAAATAAAAGGGGTCCATCACCAAGAGATAAACTACCAGAGGGACCCTCGAATGTAGTCAGCAGAGGCAGAACCCAGGAGAAAGAAAGAAGAATCAGAAAAAGAAGAAACACCGATAACTTAACAGATAGGGCAAACTAAACGGAAAACGAATAAACGAACGGAAATGGACAATTGGATTATGGATATTAAGAAATTAAAAATACTACAAATTAACAGATGCGGATGAAAAGACAAGGAAATTATTTCAAGGAAACAAATTCAGAAAGATTGATCCAGATGTTATACTAATATCAGAAGATGGAAGAAACACAGAAACCGAGAAATTAAAGATATGGAACTACAATGTTATTAACACAAATCCTTCAAGAGAAACACACGGTGGAGTGGCAATAGCGGTCAAGCAAGGATTGCAGTACAAAACAATACAAGGATTGGTAGATGCATATTTATCTATAGGAATTATAATGGACTTAAGCAACATCATTGTCGCAAGTGGATACCAGCCACCCAGGCGCCGCCAATTACCGGTACAAAACTTTACTAAACTCTTCAACTATAGGATACCGGTCATTTTGATGGGCGATTTAAACGCCAATTGCCGGGCTTTTGGGTACAGAAGTACAAACAGAGTCGGAAGACAACTTAACATTATAGAGGTATACTGCAAAGACTGGGACCCAATTTCCCTAGATACTTACGAAGAGATCACGCAACAAAACCGGACACCTGCCTGGCTAACTTCAATCTGCCCTTTAACTATTTTATGGAACCAATGGATGTTCCTTGCAGTGACCACACTGCGACTCTAATGTATATAAACAAGAACCCTATACAAATCCTTTCGAAGAAATAGAAGGCATACCATAGAGCGGATTGGGATAAGTACAAATAATTACTTCAGACGTACGTGCCCAGCCCGCTCGGGTAAGCCACTCTAGAAGAAATCGACGGGGAGTTGGATAATATCAGAGAAGAAATTAAAACGGCAAAGAAGGGGGCCGTCCCCATCAACTCGTTCCAAACCATTAAGCAATTTAGGTGGACACTAGAAATGGTAGCTTTGAGCGAGGAGATCGGACGGGCGGCAGAACATATAAGAAGATTCGGATCATCAAGGGAAGCATACAACGCACTAAGGAGACAGAAAAGAGAACTAATAGCACTAATTTATGAAAAACAGAAAGAGAAATGGGATCACCCCATCTAGAAAATAGATGTGGAAACATCACCAATGGAATTTTGGAAACACATCCACAGATTAAAAACTCGGACAACAAGGGATAAAATGAAAATTAAGGATGCAGGGAACAACATTTTAGAAGATGAGGAAGAAATAGAGGCATTATTTAGAGAGCACTGGAGAAATGTATTCAAAATTAGCGAAGAAGAGCTGAGGACTATGACATTGATTTCGAACATCAGATTGTGGACGAACTCAATGGAGAGATCGAAAGGACATACCCCTTCCAATTTGTCGAAGAAAAGAGAAACAACAACGACGGAATAGACGCAATCAATACATCTGAGGAATTAAAAGAAACCATAAAGAACTTCTGACAGAGAGCCCCAGGCAGATAGGAACTCACCAGATTAAATTACATCGAAGCACCCCCGAACATACTGGAGTGAGTGAGAAACGTCTTCAATGCGTGCTTGAACACGGGATACTTTCCCGATGAACTAAAAGTCGTGAAGATAATATTCATACCCAAGGCGGGAAAACCTTCAGATCAAGTGGGTAACTACCACTCCGTCTCGCTGCTAGATTTCATCGGTAAGGCATTGGAAAAAATAATAAATAACAGACTGGACAAATTCCTCGATGATAATGCCTGAAGAAACAGCTACCAATTTGGCTTCAGGAAAAACAGAAGCACGGAGATGACACTTGGAATCATCTTTGAAAAGATAGCGAAAGCAAAGAGAGAAAAAATGAGCGTAGACATCGTATGCCGGGACGTGTCCAAAGCATTCTATAAAGTATGGCAGAGGGGAATGCAACTCAAGATACTCAGATCAGGAATGAACAACAAAATTGAAAGGATTTTATGTGATTATGTAATGGAAAGACGTGCTTATGTGGAAATAGGACGACATCAGGGAGAAATATTTGAGCTCGCTGCGGGTTTGCTCCAAGGTTACAAGGAGTTACAAGGATAGTAAGTACCTCAAAAGAACATTCGTTCCATTTCAATGGAGGTACTTATTTTTTTGTATTTATTTGCTACATCCAAACTTTTTATTATGCTACTTGTGCTACATTATGCAAGAGTTAACTCTTTTTGGTCAATTTGCTGTTCTCTCATAACTTACTTATTCTATATAATATTTTACATGCTAATATATATATATATATATATATATATATATATATATATATATATATATATATATATATATATATATATATATATATATATATATATATATATATATATATATATATATATATATATATATATATATATATATATATATATATATATATATATATATATATATATATATATATATATATATATATATATATATATATATATATATATATATATATATATATACATTCAACTTAGATTAGGGTTTCTCGTCCAATATTAGAACATAAACTCGTTCTTTGTCTTTGGTTAATGATTCTGAGCTATAAGGAATATTTAGAACATATTCATGTCAAAAAGCATTTTATTATTATTTATACAATAAATATATTTTATAATAAATACAATTAATATTTTGTAAATCTTAAAATTAGCATACAAATTTTATTTTAACTTATTAGTCACGTCACATATTATGTTAGATTTCTTAAAATTTTGTCTAATTTCTTTTTAAAATTTTCTACTGTAATACATTTCACTACATCCTCTGGTAATTGATTCCACTTGTTCACAATTTTATACGCAAATGAGTTCCCACATATATTTGTGCGAAAATTCTTGGGTTTTATTTTCATTCCATTTGATCGCGTAGTAGATGTGCTAAACTGAAACCAAATATTAGAGTCGACATTTTCTATTCCTTTTAGTATTTTAAACATTTCTATTAATTGACCTCTCAATCTTCTTGTTTCAAGGCTGAATAAATTTAATCTTTCTAATCTTGTTTCATAATTATAATTCCTTAGTTCTGGAATCAATTTCGTGGCTCTGGCTTGTACTTTTTCTAACTTCTCAATATCTTTTCTTAAGTAAGGAGACCAGGCTTGGGAACAATATTCTAATTGTGGCCTTACTAGTGCATTTAACATATTCAGAATTGTAATTTTCTTTTTGAAAGTGATTTGGCGTTTTATATATCCAAGAATCCTTTGTGCTTTCTTTTCGACTTCGATGCACTGCCGTGAAAACTTTAGATCGTTTGTAATGTAGACACCTAGGTCTTTTTCATTTTCAGTTTCTTTGATCTCATTGTCGAACAGTTTGTATTCTCTCCTTGGATTATTATAACCAATATGCATTATTTTGCACTTTTCAAGATTTAAGGGCAAACCCATTTTTCCGTCCATCTTACTATTTTATCAATATCATTTTAAAATTCTTGAACGTCCTGTTCAGTAATTATCCCTTTTTCTAATTTACAATCATCAGCAAACTTAAAAATTTTCGATAGTAGGCCATCATCTATATCATTAACGTACATAATGAATAGCAACGGGCCAAGGACAGAGCCTTGCGGGACGCCACTACAAACGCTGTTTTCTATCCGTAAGCCAATTTTCTATCCATTTGGCAATTTCGCCTTTTATTCCAAAGGCTCTTACTTTACACATCAACTTCTTATGCGGAACTTTATCAAATGCCTTTCGGAAGTCTAGATACAAAATGTCAACCGATCTATTATTGTCGTACAAGGTATTTATATAGTGAAAAAACTCTAGTAAATTTGTGAGGCAAGATCTCTTTCTCCTGAAGCCATGCTGAGAATCATTTAGGAGTTTATTCTTTTCTAAATGCTCTACAATTGTATTGGAAATGTGAGTTTCAAGGAGTTTCCCAACTACGGAAGTTAAACTTATCGGGCGAAAATTGCTGGCAGTCTCTTTACATCAATTCTTAAATATTGGCGTTACATTTGCCATCTTCCAGTCTTGAGGAACAATTCCACTCTCTAGGGATAAATTGAAAATTTGCGTAAGATGTTCTGCTACTTGATTTATGACTTCTTTTAAAACTCTTGGGTATATTTTATCCGGTCCCGGGGATTTAAATTTATTCATCTTCTCTATTAGTTTCTTTGTGTTGTCGACACTGCATCGAACCGATTCGAGTGGTATAATATTAGCCATTTCACGTGTTTCTGTATAGTCATACGAGTTACGCTCTTTTGTGAAAACAGATACAAAATATTCGTTGAGAGTGTTTGCTATTCCAATAATCATCGAACTGCAAATTATTGTACTTATCTCTTATTGGGCCAATATTGTTATTTATGGGTTTTCTGCTGTTTACTAAGGCAAAGAACTCTTTAGGATTATTTTTGCAATTTTGAGCTGCTCTTATTTCTTCATTTCGTTTTGCTCTTGTAATCTCGGCTTTAACTTTTCTTCTCAATTCCAAATAATGATTCCTGTTTTCTATGTTATGGTTGTATTTTAGCCTTTTATATGTTTTATCTCTGTTTCTAATGAGTTTCATAATTTCTTGAGATAGCCATTTCGGTTTATTAACATTTTTATCTTTAATAACAGCCATTGGTATGAATTGAAACTGTTTGTTGAGAAGATTGTTTTTAAATTCATGCCATCCTACGTTTATTTCTTCATTATTTATCCTAAAAGTGCTCAAACTCTTTCTTAGTTCAGCATAATTTGCCCTTTTGAAATTAAGTTTAGCGGTGGTGTCATTTTGTAGGACACGTGGTATATTAATTTCAAAATCTACTGCGTTATGATCACTATTTTCTATTCTGTCTCCAACATTTAAATTTGAAATCAATTCATCGTCTGATGTTAACACTAAATCCAATATGTTTTCATCTCTTGTTGGTTCTTTCACCCACTGAGTCAGGAAATTATCCTCAATAAAATTAATCAATCTTTGGCCTTCTGAGTCTGCAGTTTTGTTAGGCCAGTTTATTTTAGCACAATTAAAATCTCCAATGATCACTGATAACTTGTCTTTACAAATGTTCGTTAAGTATTCATAAAATTGGTCATCTGTCTCCCGGAGCTGATGTGGACTCCTATAAACTAAAATAACATATAGGTTCTTTTTTTGGTTTATTTTAACCGTTACCATTTCAAAAACAGAGTCAGTGTTACATTCTACAGGGTGCAAATCTTCGCGTACATATAAAAGAACACCTCCACCTTCTCTCTGTAATCTATCTTTATGGAATAACTTGTATCCTTTTAACTGGAATTCTGAAATAATATCACGTGACTCTGTATGTATCCATGTCTCAGTTATTTCCTTGATGTCGTACTTTTTGGTCAATACCAGCGCTCTGAACTCCGTAAATTTGTTTCTAATTGATCTTGCGTTAAAGAATAGAGTTTTTAATGTGTTTAACTGATTTCTTCTGAATTGGGGCTTCGATCGTTTCCCTGTGGTTCTTGACTTGGTGCTTTATTTTTCATTAAATTTCGTAGGTTAGTTTGTAGCAATTCTCCATATTTCATTTTACCTTTTATGGAGAGATGGATGCCATCCTGAGAAAACAAGTATTTGTTGTGGATGAAAAGTAGCCAGGGGTCAATAAATTTAACATTCCCTTTTCTTGCAAAGATCTTCTAGACGATGATTTATCCCAATTGCTCGATTTAGATTTTCCTATCTCTCGTAAATTCTTGGTAGCACCCCAACAAAATTGCATTATCCGTTTTGGTCTTGATTGTTTTTATCATTTTCTTGTAGTCATTCATTATGCTTTCCGAACCTTGATAGTTTTTTCCGTTGAACACATCGTTGCTTCCAACATTCGCTATGATTTGACTCTCTTTGCTTTTAATCTCAAAGTTTTTTAATTGTTCTGTTAATTGCTCAATCTTTATTCCTGGATAGCATCGGAATTTGCGCTTTTTGATGTTCCAACTTCCAACGTGATCGATTTGATTCCGAATTATTGAGTCACCGGCTAAATACGTTTCTTCCTCTTCTTCGTAGGACAATATATCATATCTATTTTTGGTTGAGATTGTTGTTTTTTATGAATGATTGTTTTGAATGGGCGCTTATTTCTGACTTGGATGAAATTGTCCTCGTCTATTATGTTTGATGTATCAATTTTGTTAGTGAGAATTGCGACTTCTTGTTCCAGTTTCATGATTTTAGTATCTACTCGAACTATTCTGGTTTCATCTTCTGTTTGACAAGCGCAGTTCTTTAATTCGAGGGCATTAAAGCGGGTTTCCATAGAGCTTATTACAGACATCCATTTTGCCTTTTCGATATCAAATTTTTCTTTTATTTTTCAGAATTCGCATACACTTCTCGAGATTGATATTCTCAAAGCATTGTTCTTGAAAATCGATGATCCAACGTGTATTCTTGCATTTAAAGCAACAATGCTTTAATTTGGGGGCTCCGGGCATCCTTCTTTTTTATAATAACCTCACTTTTCTTCGATTTCACTTATGTACACTTATACTTGACCACACCGTTTAAAGCTTGATTCAATACACGTTAATTAAACACTAGATCCTACGGTAGCGAAAATTGGTATTTAGAACTTTACTTTATATTAGAAAATTGCTAAACAATATGATAAGTACACTTACTTACAAATTTTAATTGCAAAATAGATTTATTATTACAGACTGGTCGATTTTAAAAAGGACGTGCTAAAAACCAATGCCTATCAACCGTTAAATATCAACCGAAATGAAATCTAGAATTCACTAAATCGAAGAGATATATCTTGTATGAAAGAAAAATTAGTATTTAAAACTGATCTTCATTCCTGAAAAATCACTAACAAATAGGGAATATATACTAAATAAATTATGATTTTAGAACGAAATATTTTTAGGAAATTACTCGCTTAGAGAGAAAGATGAAGCAAAATGGCGCTGGCAGGAACACGAGGTGGATTAAGGGATTAAAAAGGCTCTGTTGTGATTGGTAAACGGCCTGTAACAGGACAGTTAGCAACAGGAAAGAATAGAATTAAACGAAAAAAGGGATAACTCGAAGACAATATTGATAAATAAAATAATTTATTAACAGTTAGAAATTACTTACAGTTGGGTGTCTATTGAAGATGAACTTAGGAGATGACGGCAAAAAAAAACAAAAAAACCGGCTGGATAGTGTCAATTATGTATTTATTTATATAAACGCACACACAAAAAATATTTAATTGTAATTACAATGAAACAAATCTATTTTAAAAAAGAAAAAATCGCTTTAAATATAAGTAAATTATGTCAAAAAAGAATTTTAAGAATTAGATTCGAGCGCGCAACACTGAACACCTGCGAACAAGACAAAGGCCTGAGTCCGTCTCTCTATTTAATTTACACAGCAGATATACCACCACCAAGAAATGAAGGCTGCTTAGACATCCAATTTGCCGACGACGTCACTCAAATCCTAGTTTGCCCCTGCAGGAACGGCCCAATGCAAGCTAGGATGACTGCGGAAGAGATAAGAAGCATTAATAGATACGAAGAAAAATGGAAAATTAAAACCAACAGCGATAAATTTAAAATGGCACTCGTGTACAGGAGGAGCATCTCAGATGTATATGTAGAAGGACAGCGCTACAGATACGACAAAGAATGCAAGGTGCTCGGACTAACCATTACGAAATCAGGTTAGAAAAGGCACGTAACTGAGGGGGTAAATCGAGGGAAGAGCGTCCTGGTATTACTGTACAAGTTAGTTAACCTAAGCATGAAAAACAAGAGAAAAATTTATTAAGCCATAGTACAGTACGTGATTATTCATCCAACCATCGCGATGTACACGATCTCGAGAAGTAATCTATTAAGACTCCATAAAGTCCAAAACAAAGCTATCTACTTAATAACAAACACCAGAAGCGGAGAAAGAAGAAGACTACGAGACTTTCATAGGGAGGCAAGGATAAAGCCATTTAACAGAATAATTGCACAAAGAGCAAGGAACGTCTTAGAAAAGAAACAGAACGAAGTACGAGTTGAATTAACCAACCAAATTGCCCAGAGAGAATGATGGAGATCACACAGATTATTCCGAAGTTTCCCAAGGATAGATGAGGAAGGAGAAGAAGACGAAGAAGAAATCTACACCTAGAAAAAGAGATTAATACTCGACGACGACTAAGAGTAATTAATTAACCGAAGCAATCTAGAGAATAGCATATAGTCAATTATAACTAGGCTAGGAATACGAAAGAATAGATAGAGAGATAAAAACCTACACCAGCTTTTAGTAAGAATATTTACTAATAACGGTTTGAACGCCTCATAAATACCAATACTACTTTCTAACTTTATCACGCTAGCTATACTACCTAAAATGGACAGGGATAAGCCTGACCTACCGTCAATTAGCATCTCTTTGCAAACCTCTTACTTCCTTCAGCCTTCTTCTGCATCTATCGCTTTTTAATATCATATTCGCACATGGGACTCACACTAATACGTGGGAAAGGAATCACGACACACTGTTATAGTTATAGTTAGAGACAAGAGACACATCATGGTTCGGATTCCACGTTAAGCTGTCGGTCTCAAGACTAACTAAGTCCACTTTTGTCCCCTACTATTTTCTTCACGGTCCTATCTTAAAACCTTCTTCTTCTTCTTCTCCCTCTAATTCCTAACCGCCGTACTTACAGTGCTTGGAGCCTACTTTGGCACTATACAGTGTGACTATGAGGGTCTATAAAGGAGTACGGGGACTCCCCCGCTTCCCTCCTTGGCCGCTCTATGAGCTCTAAGGGGGGCGGGGGGAGTGTCGGAAGAGCTGTTCTTTGTCTCCCACCTCTCTTTTCATTTCATTTCATTTCTTTAATTCTGTCAGATCCTCACTTCACTCATTACCTAACTACACTAATATATATATATATATATATATATATATATATATATATATATATATATATATATATATATATATATATATATATATATATATATAAACGATCCGAAGATCATTGAATAAGATCGAAAGCTCAGCAATTTAGTTTGGTTTTTACCAAACACATTCATTTAAAAAAGAAACAAATACTGAACAAGTGATCCACCATCTACAAGATGGAATAAAAAAGATAGTTAGAAGAAGAGAAAGTTGCCAAAGGAAATTAATTAAGGCAAAATACACAATGGTCTTCAACAAAATTTGCATTCAAGAAAGACTGTTACCTAACTACACTAATATATATATATATATATATATATATATATATATATATATATATATATATATATATATGCAGGAAAGAAACCACAGTATTTTGAACAGATTTATTGCGAAATCAGGTTTTGACAGAGGCATCTGTCATCTTTAATCGCTGACAAACTAATGATTACAGAAAGATCCTTAACCTAAGGACACACAAATTTACAGATCAGAATTTAATCAGGGGGCTGGTATGGAACGACACTTTGTAGCAAAGGCCGGATGAGTCTGCTGATTATCAAGGGATTTGTGTTGAATTGCCCATCGGAAGAATAAAGTTTGGAATATTCTTTATTAGGGTTGAGGAAGATCTCCGAGTATTTGGGTGTCAATCTGAGGAAGAGGCAGAGGATCAGGAAAGAGTTGAGTGAGTCAGGCTGTGATGTCGAGGATGCGGAGGCTTGAAACCCTCACTCTAAGTGTTCTGACACTAAATAAAATCCTCAAATTTGTAGCTGAGATCCAGACAATTATTGACAAAGATCCCGCAAGTTAATGAGGTCCTTAACCAGTGATAATAGGGCCACTCACCGGTGAGTTAATGCATGGAGAAAAGGCCAGCTTCTGTCGTAGAAGATGAAGGACAAGCGGAAGAAACGTGCTGCGAAGCTTGGAAACAAACTAAAGCCTGCCTTCAAGCTTGGAATGCTTTTGTTGTTCTCAGACAAGAAGAATTTCTTTCAGGACTGACTGGGTGTTGAATTATCAAAACAACCGCTGGATTCCTGTGTCCCCAAAAGATGTAATGAGAGTCACGAATACCAAATGCCGCTCAACATCACTTTGAATGTGTTTTCTCAGTAGCAAAGGTCACGTTTTGTCCGCGTCTCTCTTTTCTGAGTGCCTCAGAATCAATACGGAGGGTTACAACAAGTGCCAGGAGTAGTTGGTGTTGGCCTGCATCCAGGATGTGGCCGCTGGAATGCCGAACGTGTGGCTAAGGAACTCTGCACCATGCTAGACAAGCATAAGGAAGCAGTCTTTGGTTTCAGACAATTTCTTGACCACATTAATCTAAGTATCTGGGCGCCCAACTCCCCAGGCTACAGCCCCCTGAACTATTATATATGGAGCATGGCTGAGAGAGAGAGCAGAGACCAACAAGTCTTCGTTCATACTAAGGTGGAGCATAGATCAAAGATCACAGTTATCACCTTGTTAGACAGGGAGATCAAGAAGGCCTGCAGTACGTTCTTAAGCTGCCTCGAGGCCATGGTTGAGGCCGATGCCGACTTCATTGAATGGTACAATTCTTCAAGTCTTTAACCTGTAACTTTGGTAAATATGGTAAATATATATGTATAAATCTACAAATTCTCTCCTGATATATATATATATATATATATATATATATATATATATATATATATATATATATATATATATATTAATATAGTTTTCAATAATAATGTATTTATTGTGAATCGAATAAAATGATGCGCAGTTTTCTCGTAGCATACCTCATCTCGATTATATTCTTTGAGGCCTACTTTTTTTTCTAGAATGTGTAAAATGTACCCCTATACGCTACTTCCCCCTGCCTCCTAAGGGCAGATCTATTATTGGCACCTCAGGTGACAAAAATGAGGGTCGTTATCAGCCAAGATTTTGAGACCAATTTTGGTGAAGGTTTTCTTCACTTTAGACTATGACATTGCGCACTCTCTCAATGAATCCTTCCCTAACATTATTCCGATAACTTCATAGCTTCAGTAAGCTACATTGTATAATAATTTAGTGAACAGCGTTTGCAAATACCTAGTTTACTTCTGATTAAAGTATAAAAATACAAATGAGGATGATAACTAACCGTTTTCTTTACTATTCATCTAGATGCCTGCGACAAATTCTTTCTTCAAATACCCGAAACACAATTTTACCACACCATAGTTGTTTTAAGGTGATAATAATGACAATAAAGATTTCCATCCTTAAACTTAGACTCCTTGGAGCGTCCCTTGCCAAAAGTGCGATGGGTGTTTTAAGTATCTAAGGTGTATTTTGAATGATAGTGGTACTGCTGAGTCAGATTGCGAACACGGCTTGGAATGTTAAGAAAGACGTATGGGTGATCAAAAAGTTAATAAAAGCTAAGGGTTTTAAGTGTGGAATATACCAGGAAGTTGCATGAAAGTATGCTAGTGCCAACAATGATGTATGGAAGCGTGATAATGTTAGGGAAGGAAAAGGAAACTTACATGGTAAGAGCAATGGAATTGGATAAATTGAGAGCGATGCTTGGACTGTGAGGAAGAGAGAGAAGGAGGAGCGACTGAGTAAAAGAGATTTATAATTTAAGTATGGTATGATCGACTTTCTGAATGAGAGTTTTCTGAGGTGATACAGGCATATAAGAAGAGAAAAGAGAGAGAGCTACAGAACTAGGATCAGCGAAAACACTAGCGACCAGTTAACGCCAGTCCAAGAGGTAATATGGTCAATATTACTTAAACCTCTAGAGTACAGTTCATGTTTTTAATAATTCTATATTGATCAGGTACACACTTATCTATGATTGTACCTTCATAGCAATCAAATTTCTAACTACGTATATACTGACGATGGGGGGTCAATAAGTTTTGCAATTCGGATATAAGAAAACGAGATATGAGGAAAATTGTTTTATTATGTTTCAATATAACTACCCTCGACTTCAATGCACTTGCGCCACTTGTCCCTGAAGCTTCGAATTCCAGACAACCAGAAATCTCCCCACTGCTGTTCAATCCACTCCTGGACGGCGAGCTAGACATCTTCATCGTTCCCAAACCGGCGTCCACGCAGTGCACCCTTAAGCTGGCGGAATAAAAAGTAGTCGCTAGTAGTAGCTTGTGCAACTCTGGCCTTGTGGACAGGGCATTGTCATGGAGGAGAAGGACACCGCGTGTCAACTTGCCGCGCCACTTCTGGCGGATGAAGTTCTTCAACCCAGCCAGTTCCTCGGCGTAATATTGGCTTGTGATGGTCCTTCCACGAAGCGCATAGTCCACCATTAACACTCCCTCAGAATACCAGAAGATATGGTGGCCATGATCTTCCCGGCTGAGGGTTGGGTACGGAACTTGATGGGGGTCGGAGAGCCCCTGTGCTTTCAGGTCATGCTTTTGAGCTTGGTCTCGGGATCCCAGTGATGAACCCACGTTTCATCGCCTGTCTCTATGCGTGACTCGAATCCCGCCGCGTCTTGGTTGTACAGGAGCAGCAGCTCCTCCGAACTTTGAGGACGTTGAAGTTGATCATAGGGCGTGAGGTTTCGTAAGGTTTCAAGGGACCAAACGGGCAAAGACCTTGGTCATAGCCAAATTGTCGTGGATGATGTTCATAACACTTCCATGTGATATTCCAAGTTCTCGCTCGATTTCTTCGACCTTCACCCGTCGATTTTCGAGGATTATCCTCTCCACACGGGCCACATTGTCCTCGTTGGTCACGTCTGACGGGCGTCCTGGACGGGGTCATCTTCAAGGGACTCACGACCATGGCGGAACTCCCTATTCCAGCGAGCAATGGTTGCATAGGAAGGGGTGGTGTCGGTGTACACTGCAACCATGCGTTCATGGATCTCTCTCGCATTCTTGCCTTCCTTGTTAAAAAATTTGATCACTGCGCGGTGCTCAACCTTCTCCATTGTTTAAAAATTTGTGACTGACGATCTGCGATCAGCTACTGCTTCTTAAATAGACGAGGCAGGAGCGTGCGGCTGCAGGTCCTGACTTTTCATAACTTTTCCTAACACCCCCACAAACAGCCATCCCTCTTTCCCTGTTTTGCCCTACCGATTCGCAAAACTTATTGACCGCCCCTCATAGCTACGAGTGCACATAGTACAATACAAGTTTTAATATTCATATTGCTTCTCGCACTTATGTAAATAGCTGATAGGACTGCTCTCTTCCCTCCAGCAGCACTGCGTTTGCTAATGTTGAATAATAATGACAGGAAAGCCAGAAAGATATATGAAAAAACACGTTTGGACTCATGCTCCACAACAACTAACAGTTGGTATCATTAGCGGGTAGGGTGGAGGCACTTAACTGTATATAATCCGCTGGGATTTTATAAGGTGATGTTCCTCTGTACCCCTACTAGGTTACATTTACACGCGAATGATACTTGTCTAGTATGTTTTTAAATATATTAAACGACGTAATTTCCTCTACTCGGTCGGGTAGGCTGTTCCACGTTTGAGTTATTTTATAGCTAAAATAATTGTGCTAGTCACTGCTGAATCGTTTGTTGACTAGCCTATATTAATTTTTACGGGTATTTGTTATATAATCCATATCGAATAATAGCAAATAATTCATTTGGAAAAATCTTTTAAGATTTTAAAAACCTCTATCAGCCCTCCGCGTAAAGGTACTCACAAGGGATATAATAGTTATAGTCAGCGAAGTCTTTCTTCATATGATTTATTCCTAAGTTCAGGTATCAGTTTTGTCACCCCCGTGTTGCACTTCTTTCTAACACTTCCACATCTTTGCTAAGGTTCGGAAACCAGGATTGAACCATGTACCTCCAGATACATTTGAAATGATGATTTATATAGGGATAGAATTATGTTCCTAGACTTATAAGAGAATTTCCGTGCGATGCATCCTAGCATTCGATTCGCCTTTTTAGTGCCTTCCATGTATTGCTTGGATACTTTTAAGTTCGCAGAAATTACCACCGAAAGATCCTTTTCCTAGTAATTCGATTTCAGATTTCTGATCCTTAAATGCATGAGCTTTCCTTTATGTACATATGTTAGACTTCATTTGCTATTTTCTCCGCCCAGCGACAATTTGGTTTAGCTCTCGCTGCAGTCCCACAACTTCGCATCTAGCCGCAGCACAATTTCCTATCTTAGTGTTGTCAAGCGTTACGTAAGAGTTACCACGGATTTGGACCCATATAAGTAAAAAATATATTGAGTATACTTTCATAAATTCCATATGTTAGGTTGACAAATACCTGAGGAAAACATCCTATTAAAATTATATCAAAATCCGTTTATAACTTTTAGAGTTGTCAGTTTATGCCTAATCATGTTTGCATACATTCCCAATTAAACCATCAGTGTATTTAACGTAAGAGTGTTATTTACGAGAAACTGGAGGGCCGCAGTAAGAGACGGATGTTATATTCGTGATTTACGACAAAAAATACCCCTAGAAAAAGTTATTCTCATTTCCGGGGTTTTTTTCATTGTTGTACAATGTTATCTCATGAATGGAATTTCTCTCTATCGACCGGATTCCCGCCTTAACACAATTTTCACTTCCCCTCAGCTCATCAACGGTTGACCGAACTATGTATGCCATCTGCCCATCTCATGCTTTGAGGCCGGAAAATCCCTCTTCTTCCGCGTAACTTTGCTCTAATTTCATCTATCGGGTGGGTAATTTTTACTTTGAAGGCCTGATTTATTAAGCAGAATTGGCATATTCTAATGTTATCAGGCCTAATATGTACATAAACCGCATTGTTAAAAGAAGCTCCACACTTAAAAGAATCAAACTTGACGAGAAGCATGGTAATTCACGAGATTTTATGATGTCACCGAGAAAGTGAGAGCTTTTGGGCGTGTCGGAAGCGAATTACAGTATAACGGGTTATATATCATATTTATCTAATTATGGGCGATTTTTTTATCTTATACTCTACGAGACCTTATGGACATAACATAAATGAAGAAAGTTATGCTTTATACAATTATGGAAAACACAAGTAGAATATTCGTTTGGAACACAGAAATACCACGTCTTAGCAGGAAAGAGAGAAAAAGGGAGAGAGAGAGAGTCACAAGGAAACTAAGTACCCTAGGAGACCTTACAGTCCATTCAAAGAGGCTACCTTTGGCCTAATAGCTGAGCAGGCCTAGTTCTAGAAAGTGTCAATTGATACCCTCGAGGAACACACGCACAACGGTGTTTGTACCCAATCGGCAGCTTTCAAGACTTTGTCTAGTCTCAACTTGAACTGTTCAACAGAATTGTTGCTGAGAACTTCCTCTGGAAGTGCGTTTCGAAGTACCACAGATGCTATATGTGAAATATTCCCCACACAGATCGCGGTGGTAACGCTTCAGTTCAAGTTTGTAGCCGTAATTTCTGGATCTTTTCTCGCGAAACTGGAAAATATCCCTGTAGTCCGCATTGGTGAAGCCTTGAAGTATTTTAAACACTTCGATAAGTTGACCACGTAGCCTCCAGGTCTCCAACGAGAATAAATATAATTGACGTAACATATCTTCGTAAAATTTATGTCTGATAGAGGGAATCAGTTTGGTTGCCCTGGCTTGCAGACGTTCCAATCTCGCGATATATTTTCGTAACGAAAGACTCCACAATTGCACAGCGTATTCCAAATGCGGTCAGACAAGAGAGTTGTACAAACAGAGTACTATCTCCTTGTTCCGATATCCAAACTGTTGCTTTATGCAGCCTAGCATCCTTTGGGCTTTCTTTTTCGCCTCAATGCACTGTTTCCAGAACTTGAGTTCACTAATGATAATTACACCCAAGTCCTTCTCGATATCAATGTATTAAAGAGCGATGCCCTTTAGGATATACGGTGATTTGGGGTTTTGGTGGCCAAACTGCATCACTTTGCATTTGTTCACGTTAAAAGGCATTTACCACGTGTCCGACAACTCCCCAATCTTCCAGAGAATTTCTTGTAGGCGTCAGTATTGCCCTCCTTTGCAACGTTTATACAAAGCTTGGTATCGTCGGCAAGTTTAGAAATCTTCGCAACTATTTTACCATCCATGTCATTAACATATATGATGAAAAGTAGCGCTCCCAGGACAGAACCTTGAGGAACACCGCTAGTAACGGCCACCCACTTAGAAGCCAGTCCATTCAACACCACCCGTTGCCGCCTGCCGCCTAGCCAGTTCTCTATCTAACCTACCAACTATCGAAGTTAAACTAATAGGTCGGTAGTTCGACGGTTTGCTAGGGTCTCCTTTCTTGAAGATATTAGTCACCTCCGCCTCACGCCAGTATCGAGGAACGCATCCAGTCTGGATTGCAATGTTGAAGATTGTAGTCAGATGTCGTGGTGACACCTCATCACGCACTTCTTTCAACACTAGGTAGAAACCTGTCTGGGCCAGGGGACTTATTCGTCTTTAGGTCGGTGATTTTTTCCTCTACTTCGGTTTGGGTGAAGTGCATTTCCTCCAGCTTCTTACCCAAGTAAGAGTCCGTGGGCTGGGGGATGGGACCACACTATTCAGTGGACACAGAAGAGAAGTAGTCGTTCAGCTGGTTTGCATTTGCTCCTCCTTATTCATCAAAGGGTCAATCGTTCGACGGATTGGTTTACGGCTATTTACATATCCAAAGAACTCCTTGGGATTCCTTTTGTAGAGTCTCGCCACCCGAAGCTCCTCGGCACGTTTTGCCGCCCTTATGCTGAACTTCACTCTCCTAACTAGCCTCCCGTACTCATCAAAGTTACCTGAAACCTTTGAGTGCAGGTACACAGTTCTCTTCTTCCTCAGCAGTTGACCAATTTCTCGATTAAACCACCTTGGTTAAACGAAAGACCGACGTAGGCATTTTAAAGGGATAAAATGAGTTAAAAGACTCATGGACGTAGTTTTGAAACTATTCCACAAATCTTCAACATTATTACTCCCTTCCTGGCTCATAGCAGCCAGTCCTACACAGAGACCTGCAAAGTCTGCTCTTCTCAAATCAAGTCTCCTCGATTCACGAGTCGCAGACTCTACCTTGGAAACTTTGACTATAAATCTAACTAGTCGGTGGTCAACGCCACCGAGTTCCTCGACTACGGAGAGATCCTCAACGATGTTCTCCTCAGAGGTGAAGACCAAGTCGAGAACATTTTCGCCTATCGTCGGCTCTCCCACCCATTGAGTCAGGAACTCGTCGTTCGCGAACTCCAAGAGCAGCGCATTTTCGGCACGGGGTTCTCTGGTTTCCCATTTAACTTGGGTGTTGAAATCTCCCATGACGAGAAACACTCTGTCTTCAACAAGTTCTCCCAGCAGTCGGTACAGATCCCTGTCCTATTCAACGAGTTAGACAGGAAGTCTTTAAAGCAGCAGGGTCCTTATCTGGCAGGACCTATATCTAGGTCAACATCTAGTACCTCATGGTCGGATACGATGTTGCATTTCGTCTATTCAAGTGTATCCTTGACACACAACATCACACCGCCACCCTTTCTATTTGACCTATCTTTTAGGAATAGATGGTAACCGGGAATCGTGAATTCACCGTCAAAATCTCGGTTTGCAGTTTTTAGCCACGACTCTGTTATGGACAACATCTCAGGTTCTTCCGTTGCTTCGAGGCCTCGAAGTTCAAGAACCTTGTTCCTGATCGACCTCACATTAAACAGAAGAACTTTCAGGAAGTCTACGAATGTAGAACTCCCTACGCTCTTCCGTTTCCCGACCTATTTGGTGGCGAGGAGGCACCCCTCTTTGCGACCTCCGAGAAGGTCGTTCCAGGAGTGACACGGGCGTACTGGCGCACTTCCGCCTTTACTCTGGGCTGGACACTCCTTTTGGTCCGCTCCATGACATCCTGTTGTATTTTACAGAGTACAGCCATTCCTTTAAAGGAAAGATGAACTGCATTTCTTTAAGAAAGATCGTTTCTACCACAAAAGTTGCGGTAAGGGTCCATAAAACAGACCCCCCCTCCGCTGTACACAAATCTGACAGGCGTCGGTTCGAGAAGATGTTCCTTGAGTGAGCTATCCGGCTTTGACCTCTTCTTGGGAGCATCCCGACCACAACACGTCTGCGAGTTTTCAACCCACAGTCGTCCACGGCTCCCATGACCGTGTGTAAAATCTTTCCTTCAGGACCTACCTTACCTCTTTTGAGGTATAGGTCGTTGCAACTTACCATCACGGCAACGACTGAGTTCTCAGAAATCTGAGATTTCTCCACCTCAACCCTGATTCGGTGGTTTCCCCGTCCTGGCAGCCAGCTTACCTTCACACTGGTGCGAAGTCGAGCCGCTAACAGGGGTTGCAGACACCGTGCTTGAGAGTCACCAATAAGGTTGACTCTCGCACATTCGGCTGGAGAAGACAGAGTCTTCCATTTCGGAAACGACTTGTCCGTTTCCTCTTTAATCTCCATATTTTTCTTCTTTTTCTTCTTCTTCCTTTTTTTTATCTTCCTCTGTTTTCACTTTTTCTGTTTTTACTTTCTCTTCGTTTTTCTTTCCCTTCTTCCTCTTTCTCTTCTTTTTGTCCCGTTGAGCCAGTCCCGGAGCATCTGGCTCCATCTCTGGCTCCAGCTCTGAGAAAGAGAGAGAGAGCTAGAAGGAGTTACAAGGAAAAGCCTGCAGGCCCTAAGATAATAAAAAAAAATGAAAGCTCTTCCTTCCAACCTTTTCCCTCCAATATTGCCCTATGGAAATTGAAGAACGATTTAGGTATGTTGAAAAAGAGCATACCTAGGAGTTTTGAACAATAGCTGAAATATTTCTAACTTTTCCATTGTATTTTCTAACTCGTGGAATAATTACTCTTTCCAACCGAGACTTTAACTGTTCAATTGTTGAACGGTTTACCACTTTCACTGGAAGATGATTCCACCTGTCACAGATACTGTACGAGATAAAGTTCCTGCAAACACTTGTCCTAAATCTGCGTAAATCTAATTTGTAACCGTGGTTGCGAGTGGGATTCATGATCAAGGTGAACAACTTCCCGTTTACACGTTTTTTTTTACGCAACGCCTAATTTTATATGTTTCGATGAGCTGGGCACGTATACGATGCGTCTTTAGGAAGAACAGCATCAATTCTTGTTTTCGGCATCCGTATCCTTTGTCTAAGTGACAGGATCAACTTGGAGCAGTTTGTCTACTATTTACGTGAGACTAATTTCCCAGTAATTACCCGAGCTTTCACGTTCTCCCTTTTTAAAAATGGATGTCACCTCCGCAATGCTCCAGTCTTTTGGTACCTGTCCCTTTTCAAGCGAATCATTGAATATCGCAGTAAGATGTGTCACAACCACACTGCTGACCTGATGAAGAATTTTGGGAAGGAAGCCATCTCGACCGGAAGTCTTATGCATGTTCTGATTCCCTAGTCTATCCGTCACTTCATTGTTATCTACAACTAGAGAGAGTGTGTGTGTTTGTTTTACAAGGCGTTACAATGAATAGGGGTACCTCAAAAGTAATTTCTCTCCATACCGAGGAGGTATTCATTTTAGAAAAGCCATAAACTATAACTTAGAGATAAAGTATAGAACAGAAGAAGCCCTCCCCCAACTTCTCCCACCCGAATCTTCATCAGGCAAAGGAAAACGAAAGGGTCATCTGATTGTACTATAAAAAAATTAGCCAGGATTTTTTTAAAGTAAAGCTGAAACCAATGGATTTATTCGCACTTGGTAGTTCTATTTTGAGACATGTTGTATCTACGCTAAGTTTTTAGGGTTGCATTAATTAACATTCATGATCTTTACATTTTGATGATTTAGGTTTCTGATAACCTTGTCTAATATTTTTTTTAAGCGTTTCTACAGTTTTGCTCAACACTGTTTCTTCCGTCAACTGATTCCACACTTTTACTAATTTATATGAAAAGAAGTTTCAGCATAAAAGTTCTAAAGTGTTTAGGAACAAGATTCATGCCATTATTACGCGTAAAATTTATATTTAGTTCGAACCGGATTGGCGTAGGCGACATTTTCTATTCTTCTTAAAATTGTTTAAACTTCGATTAGTTGACATCTACATAATACGTCTGGTTTCTAGGTTGACTACATAATACGTCTGGTTTCTAGGTTAAAAAGGTTTAATTTTTCTCGCCGCGTTTTCAAAGTGGAATTTTTAAAATTTAGAAATAATTTTGTCGCTTTGGATTGTACTCTTTCTACTCTCTCAGTGTCTTTTTAACAACTATGGCAACCAAACCTGCGCAAAGTACTCAAGCTGGGTTCTCACAAAAGCATTATGCGCATTCAAGTTTCATTTTTGTAGCTAAACTGTCTGTTAATATAACATAGTATTTTTAAGGCTTTCTTTTCCATTTCTACATATTTCTGAGAAAATTTAAAATCACTTTTTAAGTAAATGCCTAAGTCTTTTTCTTTTTCCTTTCATGTCATTTTTAAAGGTTTAATGACAAATTCTACTAAACAGACTGACGGGAAAACTTGATCACTATCTTTCTGAAAGGTTTTGATATCCTCTTCACTAATTATACCATTAATCAGTTGTCAATCCTCAGCCAATTTTGAAATCTGTAAAACCAATCTAACGTCAATCGTTTAAGGAAGAGTAATTGTCCAAATACTGACCCCTGTGGCACTCCACTACTAAGAGATGTCCAATCAGATGCTTCACCACTGATTACCACTCTGTCTACGATTCTTGAGCCAGAATTTTAATCCAATTTGTAACGTCTCCATTATTCCTAATTTTATGTTTTTCGTTATAAACTTTGCGTTTGATACTTTATCAAATGCCTCTTGAAAATATAAATAAAAATTGTCAACAGATTTTTTTGTGTCCTAAATTGAGTTAATGGGGTGAAAAAATTCAGAGAGATTAGTTAGAAACGATTTTTTTTCTGAAGCCGCGTTGAGAGTCACGAAATAATGTATTCACTTCAATATGTTAAACTATTTTTAATCGCGACTCTATAAGTTACTATGTCCGTCCGTAGGTCGGTAGGTGGGATGGTAACCATTTTACTTTTAAATGAGTCTTTTGGCAATAATATCGTAGGTATTCGTAAGATTCTAACGAAATTTAAAAATCCTTATGTTTTTTTACGTTCTCTTTCGAATTATATAATTGTCGATTTCCTCGATTAAACGAAAACTAACTATGAGTCGGATTGCCGCTTCTCCCCCCCCCCCCTTTGTTGAAGGTTTTGAAGGTCATAAAGTCATAAGTTAGAATAATTGAGAGGGCGCGACTTAGGTCTGCTGACGTTGTTTATGCAATTTGCCGCTTGAGCATTTTTCATACTATCGGTGTTAAGCATTTATAGGCTGTTAATGGTGGCTGACTGTTCGCATCCTCTTGGCGTTCCATTGGCCAATTTCCAATGTTGGGGAAGAACCCTTTGGACGACAAAAGTGTCCGATTTGTGTCCAACATTCGGCTCTGGAATCTTAAACTACGTTTTTATGACACTTGAGCAGATTATTTTGGGACGAGGCAACTTAAATTGATTCATTTTCTCGATGAGTCTCTTAACACCATTAATAGAACACTTTTTTGGCTCTAGACGATTATTGCTAGAGTATCTGCTCTAAGGTGGTGGAATAACGTCGGCTTTAGCATTGTTGAATAGCGTTTCAAAGTTCTCGTTTAAAACATTGGTTATGTTTACATCGTTGAATTGCAAAACGCTATTCTTATCTTTGATGGGTCTTATACTAGTTTTGATTAGTTTCCTAGTTTTGATTAGTTTCCTAGTTTTGATTAGTTTCCTAGTTTTGATTAGTTTCTTAGTTTTGATTAGTTTCCTAGTTTTGATTAGTTTCCTAGTTTTGATTAGTTTCTTAGTTTTGATTAGTTTCCTAGTTTTAATTTGTTGCCTAGTTTTGAATAGTTTCCTAGTTTTGATTAGTTTCCTAGTTTTGATTAGTTTCCTAGTTTTGATTACTTTCTTAGTTTTGATTACTTTCTTAGTTTTGATTAGTTTCCTAATTTTAATTAGTTTTCTAATTTTGATTAGTTTTCTAATTTATTTTAGTTTCCTAGTTTTGATTAGTTTCCTAGTTTTGATTAGTTTCCTAGTTTTTATTAGTTTATTAGTTTTGATTAGTTTCCTAGTTTTGATTAGTTTCCTAATTTTTTATTAGTTTCCTAATTTTTATTAGTTTCTTGGTTTTCATTAGTTTCCAAATTTTCATTAGTTTCCCAATTTTTATTAGTTTTCTAGTTTTGATTAGTTTCCTACTTTTTATTAGTTTCCTACTTTTAATTAGTTTCTTGGTTTTAATTAGTTTCCTAATTTTCATTAGTTTCCCAAATTTATTAGTTTCCTAGTTTTCATTAGTTTCCTAATTTTGATTAGTTTCCTAGTTTTGATTACTTTCTTAGTTTTGATTAGTTTCGTGGTTTTGATTAGTTTCCTCATTTTTATTAGTTTCTTAATTTTTATTAGTTTCCCAATTTTTATTAGTTTTCTAGTTTTCATTAGTTTCTTAGTCTGATTAGTTTTTATTAGTTTCCTATTTTTGATTAGTTTCCTAGTTTTTATTAGTTTCCTAGTTTTGATTATTTTCCTAGTTTTGATTATTTTCCTGGTTTTGATTATTTTCTTAGTTTTAATTAGTTTCCTAATTTTGTTAGTTACCTAGTATTGATTAGTTTTCTAGTTTTGATTATTTTCCTAGTTTTGATTATTTTCATAGTTTTGATTATTTTCCTAGTTTTGATTAGTTTCCTAGGTTTGATTAGTTTCTTAGTTTGATTAGTTTCCTAGTTTTTATTAGTTCCCAATTTTTATTAGTTTCCAAGTTTTTATTAGTTTCCTACTTTTTATTAGTTTCTTGGTTTTCATCAGTTTCCTAATTGTTATCAGTTTCCTAATTTTTATTAGTTTCCTAGTTTTGATTAGTTTCCTAGTTTTAATTAGTTTTCTAGTTTTGATTACTTTCTTAGTTTTGACTAGTATCGTGGTTTTGATCAGTTTCCTAATTTTTATTAGTTTTCTAATTTTTATTAGTTTCCTAGTTTTTATTAGTTTCCTAGTTTTGATTAGTTTCTTAGTCTGATTAGTTTCCTAGTTTTTATTTGTTTCCTATTTTGGATTAGTTTCCTAGTTTTTATTAGTTTCCTACTTATGATTAGTTGCCTATTTTTTATTATCTTCCTAGTTTTGATTAGTTTCCTAGTTTTCATTTTCCTAATTTTGTTAGTTTCCTAGTATTGATTAGTTTCCTAGTTTTTATTAGTTTCCTAGTTTTGATTATTTTCCTAGTTTTGATTATTTTCCTGGTTTTGATTATTTTCTTAGTTTTTATTAGTTTCCTAATTTTGTTAGTTACCTAGTATTGATTAGTTTTCTAGAGTTGATTATTTTCCTAGTTTTGATTATTTTCATAGTTTTGATTAGTTTCCTAGTTTTGATTAGTTTCCTAGATTTGATTAGTTTCTTAGTTTGATTAGTTTCCTAGTTTTTATTAGTTCCCAATTTTTATTAGTTTCCAAGTTTTTATTAGTTTCCTACTTTTTATTAGTTTCTTGGTTTTCATCAGTTTCCTAATTGTTATCAGTTTCCTAATTTTTATTAGTTTCCTAGTTTTGATTAGTTTCCTAGTTTTAATTAGTTTTCTAGTTTTGATTACTTTCTTAGTTTTGACTAGTATCGTGGTTTTGATCAGTTTCCTAATTTTTATTAGTTTTCTAATTTTTATTAGTTTCCTAGTTTTTATTAGTTTCCTAGTTTTGATTAGTTTCTTAGTCTGATTAGTTTCCTAGTTTTTATTTGTTTCCTATTTTGGATTAGTTTCCTAGTTTTTATTAGTTTCCTACTTATGATTAGTTGCCTATTTTTTATTATCTTCCTAGTTTTGATTAGTTTCCTAGTTTTCATTTTCCTAATTTTGTTAGTTTCCTAGTATTGATTAGTTTCCTAGTTTTGATTATTTTCCTAGATTTATTAGTTTCCTAGTTTTTATTAGTTTTCTAGTTTTGATTAGTTTCTTAGTTTTGATTGGTTTTCTAGTTTTGATTACTTTCTTAGTTTTGACTAGTTTCGTGGTTTTGATTAGTTTCCTAATTTTTATTAGTTTCCTAGTGTCTTTTAGTGCCAAAAAATATCTGAAATTATCTTACAGTTTAGGACCACTCAAGTCTCTTCATTTCGCTTGAGAGAGAGAGGGGGGAGGAAGATAGAGAGAGATAGAAAGAGAGGAAGAGAGATAGAAAGAGAGAAAGGAGGATAAAGAGAGGGTCAGGAAGAAGGAGAGAGTGAGAGGAATAGGGAAGGGAGAGGGAGGAGAAGAGAGAGGGAGAGAGAGGAAAAAAGAGAGCTATAAATAGAGATAAAGCGAGAGAGGGAGGGAGAGACAGATAGACAGGGGGGAGAGAGGAAGGAAGAGAGAGAGAGAGGGAAGAAGAGGGATGGAGACTAAGGGAGATAGAGAAAGAGGGGAGGAAGAGGTAGGGGAATGAGGAATAGGGAGAGAGAGTAGGATAGGGGGAGGGAGGGAGGTAGGGAGGGAGGAAGGGAGAGAGGGAAGAGGAGAGGGAGGGAGAGAAAGAGGAGGAGCATGTAGAGGGGTGGAAAGGCCGTGACAGGGAAGGAGAAGGGAGAGAAAAAGAGAGAGATGGATGATAGGGAAAGGGATAGGGAGAGAAAGAGATAGCAAGCGAGATAGAAGGGAAGGAAGATGGAGCGAGAGGGATAAAGCGGTAGGGAGGGACAGGGAGAAAGAGCGATCGGGATGGAGAGAGGGAGTGAGAGGGTCACAAGAAATAGTAGTACCTCAAAGGACATCGTTGACTATACCCATGAGGTACTATTTGGGGCAACCGGTAACGTGTAACATAAGAGTTTGCATAGCGCAGGTGAAGCCTCTCCCTTCCCATCTCTCCCACCGCTTTTGCCGGTTCAGAAAGCGGAAAAGATTCCTGATTGTGATGTGAAAAAGGACCCAATCAGGAATTATAATGGAAAAGCTGAAACCTATCTAACTCATTTCTATACTCTACTCGACACTACGTTCTATACAAATTCTTGAATTACATCATCCCATCCAGATTTGAACTGTTCTACACACTAACTATTCACCACCTCGGCCGTAAGATTGTTCCATGTACTGCAAATCTTATACGAGTAGTTCCCGCAAATACGAGTCTAGAATGGGGGCAAATCCAGCTTGTAACCATGGTTACGAGTCGGATTTTTGTTCAACTTGAACATCTTCCTGTACTCCACCTTTTCAACACCACTTAAAATTTTAAGGGGCGCTAAGTTATAGAATTAACATAGTGGGCCGGGCCTGGACCCGTTCCAGTCGATCTATTTCCTTATGCAGTGGAGGGGAACAGAATTGAACGGGGCATTGCAGGAGAGGTGTGACTAGAGAGTTGTACAAGTTGACGACAATCTCCTTGGTTCCCAAGCAACGGGGAGGAGGAGAGTGAGAGAGAGAGAAATAGGCAACAAGTATGATATTATCTGTGATAGGTATGGATGGAGAGGGCGTGCTTGAAACCTCTGCTTGTGAATGAATTTCCCCTTGACGAGATACCACAACACATGACACACCATCGTTGTGATTGGGTACAAAATTGGTTATAGGGGATGGGTATTGTTTGATAAGCGGCTAATTTTAAAGTTGGAACCACACAATCAAACGGTTGTCAGAAGTAAACAATAATTGGTAGGCTTCTAATTAAAGCAAAACACAATGAGAGCGTCGTCGCCTGCCAGTAGGTTTGTTAGGAAGATCTGCTGTATATCCTCATATCCCTCTTCAGGCATTGGGCGGGAGGGTTCACAGCTTCCGGTTGTGGGGCACGCAAACCTCTAGATATTAGCGTGTCAGAACAACTTTGGCGGCACCTCGCCTCTGCAGAGTGTTTGGGATAAACTTATGGAATCGTTTCGAGGAATTCCCTCCGTTGCTCGACGACGCCCACATCCATTCTCTCTTCCTTTCCACACGCTGTAACAATCTGGCCCATCGACCACAGGGGTATCTGCCTTAAGTGCCAATGTTGGGCAGCTAGTGGGCAGAGAGTTGCGCGATCGCCCCAAGTAGTTTCATCTTTAGACAACTCGGGCTATATATGATCTCCAGATTTTCGCGTTTTCACAACCCCCACACAGACGGTGGGGAGCGTGTCACCTGGAGGAGCGTCCTGCCCTCGCGACACACTGCCCCAGTGCCCCAGTCAGTTTCGAACTAGATTGAATCTACCTGGGCTTTACTCCTTCTATACATTTACATTTTAACTTGTTCTGCATTTTCATTACAAGCCTTTTCTCACCTCTTTTCTTGGCCGGCGGCTGATGCTGCAGACGAGTGGCTGATGCTGCAGGCGAGCGGTGATGCTGCAGGCGAGCGGCTGATGCTGCAGGCGAGCGGCTGATGCTGCAGGCGAGCGGCTGATGCTGCAGGCGAGCGGTGATGCTGCAGGCGAGCGGCTGATGCTGCAGGCGAGCGGTGATGCTGCAGGCGAGCGGCTGATGCTGCAGGCGAGCGGCTGATGCTGCAGGCGAGCGGTGATGCTGCAGGCGAGCGGCTGATGCTGCAGGCGAGCGGTGATGCTGCAGGCGAGCGGCTGATGCTGCAGGCGAGCGGTGATGCTGCAGGCGAGCGGCTGATGCTGCAGGCGAGCGGCTGATGCTGCAGGCGAGCGGTGATGCTGCAGGCGAGCGGCTGATGCTGCAGGCGAGCGGCTGATGCTGCAGGCGAGCGGTGATGCTGCAGGCGAGCGGCTGATGCTGCAGGCGAGCGGTGATGCTGCAGGCGAGCGGTGATGCTGCAGGCGAGCGGCTGATGCTGCAGGCGAGCGGCTGATGCTGCAGGCGAGCGGCTGATGCTGCAGGCGAGCGGTGATGCTGCAGGCGAGCGGTGATGCTGCAGGCGAGCGGCTGATGCTGCAGGCGAGCGGCTGATGCTGCAGGCGAGCGGCTGATGCTGCAGGCGAGCGGTGATGCTGCAGGCGAGCGGCTGATGCTGCAGGCGAGCGGCTGATGCTGCAGGCGAGCGGCTGATGCTGCAGGCGAGCGGTGATGCTGCAGACGAGCGGCTGATGCTGCAGGCGAGCGGCTGATGCTGCAGGAGAGCGGTGATGCTGCAGGCGAGCGGCTGATGCTGCAGGCGAGCGGCTGATGCTGCAGGCGAGCGGCTGATGCTGCAGGCGAGCGGTGATGCTGCAGGCGAGCGGCTGATGCTGCAGGCAAGCGGTGATGCTGCAGGCGAGCGGCTGATGCTGCAGGCGAGCGGTGATGCTGCAGGCGAGCGGCTGATGCTGCAGGCGAGCGGCTGATGCTGCAGGCGAGCGGCTGATGCTGCAGGCGAGCGGTGATGCTGCAGGCGAGCGGTGATGCTGCAGGCGAGCGGCTGATGCTGCAGGCGAGCGGCTGATGCTGCAGGCGAGCGGCTGATGCTGCAGGCGAGCGGCTGATGCTGCAGGCGAGCGGTGATGCTGCAGGCGAGCGGCTGATGCTGCAGGCGAGCGGCTGATGCTGCAGGCGAGCGGCTGATGCTGCAGGCGAGCGGTGATGCTGCAGGCGAGCGGCTGATGCTGCAGGCGAGCGGCTGATGCTGCAGGCGAGCGGCTGATGCTGCAGGCGAGCGGTGATGCTGCAGGCGAGCGGCTGATGCTGCAGGCGAGCGGCTGATGCTGCAGGCGAGCGGTGATGCTGCAGGCGAGCGGCTGATGCTGCAGGCGAGCGGTGATGCTGCAGGCGAGCGGTGATGCTGCAGGCGAGCGGTGATGCTGCAGGCGAGCGGCTGATGCTGCAGGCGAGCGGTGATGCTGCAGGCGAGCGGCTGATGCTGCAGGTGAGCGGCCGATGCTGCAGGCGAGCGGCTGATGCTGCAGGCGAGCAGTGATGCTGCAGGCGAGCGGTGATGCTGCAGGCGAGCGGCTGATGCTGCAGGCGAGCGGCTGATGCTGCAAGCGAGCGGCTGATGCTGCAGGCGAGTGGTGATCTTGCAGGCGAGCGGCTGATCGTGCAGGCGAGCGGTGATGCTGCAGGATAGTGTTGATGCTGCAGGCGAGCGGTGATGCTGCAGGCGAGCGGTGATGCTGCAGGCGAGCGGCTGATGCTGCAGGCGAGCGGCTGATGCTGCAGGCGAGCGGCTGATGCTGCAGGCGAGCGGTGATGCTGCAGGCGAGCGGTGATGCTGCAGGCGAGCGGCTGATGCTGCAGGCGAGCGGCTGATGCTGCAGGCGAGCGGCTGATGCTGCAGGCGAGCGGTGATGCTGCAGGCGAGCGGCTGATGCTGCAGGCGAGCGGCTGATGCTGCAGGCGAGCGGCTGATGCTGCAGGCGAGCGGTGATGCTGCAGACGAGCGGCTGATGCTGCAGGCGAGCGGCTGATGCTGCAGGAGAGCGGTGATGCTGCAGGCGAGCGGCTGATGCTGCAGGCGAGCGGCTGATGCTGCAGGCGAGCGGCTGATGCTGCAGGCGAGCGGTGATGCTGCAGGCGAGCGGCTGATGCTGCAGGCAAGCGGTGATGCTGCAGGCGAGCGGCTGATGCTGCAGGCGAGCGGTGATGCTGCAGGCGAGCGGCTGATGCTGCAGGCGAGCGGCTGATGCTGCAGGCGAGCGGCTGATGCTGCAGGCGAGCGGTGATGCTGCAGGCGAGCGGTGATGCTGCAGGCGAGCGGTGATGCTGCAGGCGAGCGGCTGATGCTGCAGGCGAGCGGCTGATGCTGCAGGCGAGCGGCTGATGCTGCAGGCGAGCGGCTGATGCTGCAGGCGAGCGGTGATGCTGCAGGCGAGCGGCTGATGCTGCAGGCGAGCGGCTGATGCTGCAGGCGAGCGGTGATGCTGCAGGCGAGCGGCTGATGCTGCAGGCGAGCGGCTGATGCTGCAGGCGAGCGGCTGATGCTGCAGGCGAGCGGTGATGCTGCAGGCGAGCGGCTGATGCTGCAGGCGAGCGGCTGATGCTGCAGGCGAGCGGTGATGCTGCAGGCGAGCGGCTGATGCTGCAGGCGAGCGGTGATGCTGCAAGCGAGCGGTGATGCTGCAGGCGAGCGGTGATGCTGCAGGCGAGCGGCTGATGCTGCAGGCGAGCGGTGATGCTGCAGGCGAGCGGCTGATGCTGCAGGTGAGCGGCCGATGCTGCAGGCGAGCGGCTGATGCTGCAGGCGAGCAGTGATGCTGCAGGCGAGCGGTGATGCTGCAGGCGAGCGGTGATGCTGCAGGCGAGCTGCTGATGCTGCAGGCGAGCGGCTGATGCTGCAAGCGAGCGGCTGATGCTGCAGGCGAGTGGTGATCTTGCAGGCGAGCGGCTGATCGTGCAGGCGAGCGGTGATGCTGCAGAATAGTGGTGATGCTGCAGGCGAGCGGTGATGCTGCAGGCGAGCGGCTGATGCTGCAGGCGAGCGTTGATGCTGCAGGCGAGCGGTGATGCTGCAGGCGAGCGGTGATGCTGCAGGCGAGCGGCTGATGCTGCAGGCGAGCGGCTGATGCTGCAGGCGAGCGGTGATGCTGCAGGCAAGCGGTGATGCTGCAGGCGAGCGGCTGATGCTGCAGGCGAGCGGCTGATGCTGCAGGCGAGCGGTGATGCTGCAGGCGAGCGGTGATGCTGCAGGCGAGCGGTGATGCTGCAGGCGAGCGGCTGATGCTGCAGGCGAGCGGCTGATGCTGCAGGCGAGCGGTGATGCTGCAGGCGAGCGGTGATGCTGCAGGCGAGCGGTGATTCTGCAGGCGAGCGGTGATGCTGCAGCCGAGCGGTGATGCTGCAGGCGAGCGGTGATGCTGCAGGCGAGCGGCTGATGCTGCAGGCGAGCAGCTGATGCTGCAGGCGAGCGGCTGATGCTGCAGGCGAGCGGTGATGCTGCAGGCGAGCGGCGATGCTGCAGGCGAGCGGCTGATGCTGCATGCGAGCAGGCGATGCTGCAGGCGAGCGGTGATGCTGCATGCGAGCGGCTGATGCTGCAGGCGAGCGGCTGATGCTGTAGGCGAGCGGTGATGCTGCAGGCGAGCGGTGATGCTGCAGGCGAGCGGCTGATGCTGCAGGCGAGCGGCTGATGCTGCAGGCGAGCGGTGATGCTGCATGCGAGCGGCTGATGCTGCAGGCGAGCGGCTGATGCTGCAGGCGAGCGGTGATGCTGCAGGCGAGAGGTGATGCTGCAGGCGAGCGGTGATGCTGCAGGCGAGCGGCTGATGCTGCAGGCGAGCGGCTGATGCTGCAGGCGAGCGGCTGATGCTGCAGGCGAGCGGCTGATGCTGCAGGCAAGCGGTGATGCTGCAGGCAAGCGGTGATGCTGCAGGCGAGCGGTGATGCTGCAGGCGAGCGGTGATGCTGCAGGCGAGCGGCTGATGCTGCAGGCAAGCGGTGATGCTGCAGGCGAGCGGTGATGCTGCAGGCGAGCGGTGATGCTGCAGGCGAGCGGTGATGCTGCAGGCGAGCGGCTGATGCTGCAGGCGAGCGGTGATGCTGCAGGCAAGCGGTGATGCTGCAGGCGAGCGGTGATGCTGCAGGCGAGAGGTGATGCTGCAGGCGAGCGGTGATGCTGCAGGCGAGCGGCTGATGCTGCAGGCGAGCGGCTGATGCTGCAGGCGAGCGGCTGATGCTGCAGGCGAGCGGCTGATGCTGCAGGCAAGCGGTGATTCTGCAGGCGAGTGGTGATGCTGCAGGCGAGCGGTGATGCTGCAGGCGAGCGGTGATGCTGCAGGCGAGCGGCTGATGCTGCAGGCAAGCGGTGATGCTGCAGGCGAGCGGTGATGCTGCAGGCGAGCGGTGATGCTGCAGGCGAGCGGTGATGCTGCAGGCGAGCGGTGATGCTGCAGGCGAGCGGCTGATCTGCAGGCGAGCGGCTGATGCTGCAGGCGAGCGGTGATGCTGCAGGCAAGCGGTGATGCTGCAGGCGAGCGGTGATGCTGCAGGCGAGCGGTGATGCTGCAGGCGAGCGGTGATGCTGCAGGCGAGCGGCTGATGCTGCAGGCGAGCGGTGATGCTGCAGGCGAGCGGTGATGCTGCAGGCGAGCGGCTGATGCTGTAGGCGAGCGGCTGATGCTGCAGGCGAGCGGTGATGCTGCAGGCGAGCGGCTGATGCTGCAGGCGAGTGGCCGCCTAACTTTCGTCCATTCACTTGTGTTTGGAGCCTTGACGAGGTCTGCTTCACTCCTCCTTCTTGTCTCCGGTGTGGATGGTGGTTTTGATCCTTCCCTCTTCTCTCTTTCTACTCCTCCCCTCATTTTTCTTTACCTTGTCTATCCTTTTGTGCAGCCGCAAGGGGTGGCAGGTGACATCTAGAGATATAGACCCTTTTCCCCTGGCATCAATACCCGCTGTTTGTCCCCCCCCCCCCCAACCCAGCCTCAATGTCTGTGGGAAGACCTGCTGTTATAGATCCTCTATACATTTCATTCTTTACAGATATTTATATTTATATATATATATATATATATATATATATATATATATATATATATATATATATATATATATATATATATATATATATATTTTATTATATATATTATATATATATATATATATATATATATATATATATATATATATATCTTATAAGCGTTCGGCGGGATGAGCCCTCGTTGCTATTGCGCCTTAAATTCGAGGAAAAAAAAACAACTTTCCCTAATTTCACCACGTTCGAACTTCTTGCAAATTTTAGGGGTGAGATGACATCGTATGTTTACACTTCTTAGTTTTAATTAATGGCAATTACTGATACATAGAAATTAATAATAATATTGTTATTCTTATTTCTTTTATAAATGAGAAACGGAATACAACGAGGATATCTGTGCTAGAACGATTGCGAGGAGAAGCTGACAAAGAAGGTGAAGTTCGGTGACGTTGGAGTGCGAGAGAACACTCAACCCCCGCGGCCTCCGTCGTCCCCTTCGAAAGTTGTGTTCTGGGACGTATGGATGCGGTGTGGCCGAATATGCTCCCTATCAGCCATAGGCTGACAAAATAGGTGACGTTAGTGAGTGAACTTGACCTCGAGCCCGTCTTGAACAGATCAAATGACCCTAGTGCGAACCACATTGGTTCGCGTAATATTTTCCTTAGCGTTTTTCCGGGTTGTGTTACCAATTTTCATTTCTTTGGGCCTATAAATACATCCAACTAATGAATGCGAGTATATACGGGCACATCAAAAGATTGCTGTATTAGGTTGTGTCAATTTTTTCAACTGTCAAATTCCATAAATGAGGACAGCTAAAAAGTTGCAGCACGACTTTTGAATCCTAACGATATTTTAGTTATTTAATATAATTTTGTTCTGCCAGGTAATAATCTATTTGAAAGTTGTGACTTTTTTTACTCTTTAGGGAATTAAAATACAATTATTATATTAATAATTATATTTAATTGACTGCTTTTTTCACATGTTGAAACATATTCATCAGTGAGCTGAATATTACTTAGCCATCAGTGCTACCATCCTAACCAGTGGAAATTGACCTACAATGACTTTTACAATTTGGAAACGACTGGGGACATTTACATATATGATCAACTTAATTGGAAATAGTAGAGAGTTGTTGCCCTCTGAAATCCCATCTCTGCGTGACGTTCTGAAATGTGGCCTATTGCCCAGAGAACAAAGTAATGAGGATGTGAGAAACTACCCAGCAGCCAGTCTTCAAAGGACATTTGTCCTAAAGGCCTTGAAAAGTGGGAACGAGCAAACAGTTATTTTGTATCTTCCGCTGTAAATTCACGAGCCACAATCTTATAGAAGATCCAAGAGAACTGGGAGTAGGCCAAAAACATATATTTTGGGATAGAACAGTTAGATGTCAATGAGTCTTTCCTTGCAAAACTTGATAAGCTTTTGGTAATATTCAGTTGCATGTAAAATATTGTTCTTCGTGGTGAATTTGGCTGCTCTGGTTGCTAAACGAAATTCACATTAATTGTACCTGTCCTAGGGAGATGAAGATCCCTGCAAAAGGCTTGCTTTTACTAAAGGTCAGTGTCGTAGAATGGACTCCCGACGATATACAATATATCACTATTCGTTGAGGGAACTTCTTTAATTATCTCTAGAGTGCGTTAATGTCTGGCGGCCGATATTATGTATCTTCGATATGCTTAAGAAGTGGAACTTAGCTCAAGGATAATAATATTGCTATCATTAATAAAATAGAGTTTTATTAATAATAACTATCAACAAACACAGGACGGAAAATATTGACATACACAGAGAATGGAAAGGGTCGCGGAGACTCGGGCTAATCCGAGGATTTAAAGGATTTAAAAAGGTAAAACAAATATAGAGTTAAAGAGATGGGATGGTTCGATAAACCATTTAAAGCACAGGATAGAATTGACAAAAGGGTTAAGTACTCAAAGGTGACGTTTGGCTTACGTAACTTTATGCTAGTGGTGCAGTGGAAGGTGGCTTGGAGGAATTTCGGTCCGCTGGCGAGTTCCAGCCGAAGGGGGGGAATAAAAGGATCCTGACGTGGCGTCTTGGGAATGAGAACCGTTTCTCGACGAACGGCTTGAAGAACAATGGCTGTTCTACGTTGTTCTCTTCTAAACAAAGGGGATGAGAACCGTCTCTTGTCTACGGGCTCAAGAACAATGGCTGTTCTAATGTTGTTCTCCTCTGAACAACAGGGAAGGGGGGTGAGAACCGTCTCTTGTCTACGGGCTCAAGAACAATGGCTGTTCTAATGTTGTTCTCCTCTGAACAACAAGGAGGAAGGGTGAGAACCGTTTCTCGGCGAAGGGCTCAAGAACAATGGCTGTTCTAAGTTGTTCTCTTCTGAACACGAGGAGGAAGCCTTGGGGACTTGGCGTCACGAAGGCTCGAACCTTTGGCACTCAAGGGATATTGTCCTCCTTCTGAACAAGTGATGGTGAATCTCGAGGTCGAGTTCCCTTGGCGCACAAAGGGAGAGAGGGTCGTGGTGATGTTTCGCGATGAAAATCTGGATCTCCAATCTTATCTTAGTGGTAAAGTTTCCATATAAATAGCCAGGACATCTCCTTGGCGTGGGGGACAATGGAGTCGGAGCTTCGAGGGAACGCACAGCCGAGCCGGAAAACAATGCCTTATCTGCCCATAAGCCTAACTCAATCTGGCGAGGTCGGCGTATGGGGGAGAACGGGGGAGACGATAACCTCCTTGTTTAAACATTGACATCCGGTGGCTGCGATAAGGCGCCAAGCTTCGAATCGAAGATGCACGTGGGCAACATCGTGGTTTTAAAATAATATGTGATAGAAGTTGAAATTAACGCAGCTTCAACTCGTTCTATCACACCCCTCCATTCCGGGGGAAGTTGTCACTTCGAAAAAAGAGAGAAGGGACAACGATAGAGCTCCGTTGTGGGGAACTCGTTTTCTTGTACCAACCGTACCTTCCTGCACATAACTCGTATTACTTCAATACATATGATTATTTTGATCTTCAGATTACAGGGGAAAATAACCTTTAATACAACTTAATCAAAGAAAAAAAAGGGCATGGAACAATGAAATGATATAAAATTTGTACATATGGACAAAATAATTTATACGTAAATTAATGGGTACAAATATATATACATACAAAAAAATTAGACATTGAGCGTTACAAAAGTCAGACATATACCTTAATTAATTATATTACAAGAGAATCTTAATTTAAGGCGTACAAGACGGTATATACCTACATGGAGATACTAATCCTATGAATACACTTACTCTACGCTATTCGGTAACGCATTCCTACTGAGGGCGTCAGCGACCTGGTTATCGGAACCTTTTACATAATTTATTTTAAGCTGATACTCTTTCAAGAGTAAACTCCAGCGCATGATGCGGCCGTTTGAGTGTCGCACATTCCTAATATAGGCTAACGGACGGTGGTCGGTTCCTATCTGAAATTCTTTACCTATCAAGTACATCTTGAATTTGTCTATGACCCAGATAATTGATAGAGCTTCCTTTTCCATAGTGGCATATCTCTTTTCGCGTGGTAATAATTGACGACTAGCATATGCAACTGGATGACTCGTTCCGTCATCCGCATATTGAAGGAGTACACCTCCAATGCCCTCGTTGCTCACGTCGGTCTTAATCCCAAAGGATTTTACCGGGTTGGGCAACTTTAAAATGGGGGCAGAAATGAACTTACTCTTGAGCTGATTAAAATGGGAAACAGCGACATCATTCCAACGTAAACGATCAGGGAAATTCTTTTTTTGAAGGGGGCCGAAATTGCAGCGAATTTCGGAACAAATCGCTGATAGGGAGAAGCTGATCCTAGGAACGATCTTAATGGCTTCTTTGTAATCGGGAGGGACATGTTGGCGATTGCCTTAATCTTGTTCTCTTGGGGACCTAACTTGCTTTGTCCTATTTTGAAACCCGAATATTTAATGGGTTCGTGGGCAAAATGGCATTTGCGGGGGCCAATGGTGAGGCCATTTTCGCGCAGTCGCTCGAAAAGAGCTAATAGGGTGGTTAAATGGCGACTCCATTCAAATAGCTCTTGTAGCTGACTCTTCTGACGTGGTGTCAGATTCGCGTCACTATCCAGGTCAGAGGGTTCCAAAGACTCGCCTGGTAGGGAAGGAGGAGGGTAATCGGCATCAGGTTGGGTGCACACTATCGATATTACATTAAGGGACTCCGCGGGAAAATCTTCTTCAAGCGCCGATGTTTCGTCCAGTTCTACGAAGGTATCTCCATGGGCGCGTTGGGGGTTCTTTTTTTCTTGGGGTCCACGGACAGTCTCCGTGTCCTTGTCTTAGGCCTTATCACCTAAGGGTGTTAGTGATTCACACTCCTCTTGTGCCGCCCTAAAGTCCTGGTTAGACGGACCGGAGAAATCGGACGGTATCGGGGTTCTGATGGGGACGGGCTCCTGGGCTTCTTTCTTATCTCGGCCTCGAGGAAGGGCGGCCTGAAACACAGGGTCGAAATTTACTTGGGGGCTCTGTCCTATAAGTACCGAACAGAATTGTATGGGTGCTATAATGACTTCAGCCCAGCTATCATAATATTGACACTGCAGGTAACATCTAACGACGGGGAATCGGTTCGCCCACCCAAGGTGGTCATGTACCACCGCAAATTTTTCGTGGTTAGAGGCCACTGGGAGGAGTTCGTCGGACACGATGAAACACTTTCATCCTGTGTCCCTGACGAGAGTCGATACTCGGCAGCCGTCCACGCTGCCCTCCTCATATTTCAAAGTTCCCGATGAACTTTTATCAAAAATCAACTTTACCTGGTGGCCTGACGGAGGGGGAGAAGTTTCTGCTTGGGTCTGTACCACCGGGGGAGCCAGGGTTGCTTTAATCTGGTGAACTTCCTGGGCTGGTCCGCTTTTAAGCCTAGAATTTGGGGGGCAATTCCAGCTCATGTGGTTTTCTACACCACAGGTGAAGCATATGACTCGTCGCTTCGGGAAGAGAGATGACGGAGAAATCTTAACGGGAGGTTTGAAGTCCCGTTATTGGTTTTGGGGAAAGAAGTTTTGGGGTTTTACGGGGCTCGGAAACTTTGTCAGCTTTACTGGGAAGGATCGCGAATCCTTCCTTCTTTCTTCTCGTTGGATTTCTTTTTCCCTTTCTTTTTCTTCTCGTTGGATTTCTCTTTCTCGTTCTTCTCGTTGGATTTCTCTTTCTCGTTCTTCTCGTTGTATTTCTCTTTCTTCCTTTTTTCTTTGTATTTCTGCTTCAATCCGAGCTAATTCAATCTGATAGTGAAGCTCAGCTTGTCTTATCCGTTCCTCTCTTATTTATTTAATTAGTTCTTTTCCGGAAAGTCCCAAGGACTCTCCTTGCGCTTTAAAGGTTTCGAACTGAGTCATCTTTGAACTAGGGGGCGCACTAGTCAACCAACTAAAATTCCTTGCAACAAGAATTATGCCTCTATAGAATTAGCCTACCTAAATATGGGCACTGACCTATTCGTACTTGGTTTCTCGATCTAAATAACCAATGACTAAAATCTCAAAAAAAAACACAAACAAATTATTAACACAGTTCCTTGAGCTACTCCAGCTTCTTAAGTTTCAAAAAAAAAGGGGATAGCAATCGTTAAAACAAAAGGGAACTACTATATTCTATTTTTATAACGAATAACACTATGCTTTACTCGACTGAGACCAGTGTTTGCAAAGATATAGCGTTAAACCTTCCACACCTGATACCAAATTTAAATAGTATATATAGGTATGTCGTAGAATGGACTCCTGACGATATACAATATATCACTATTCGTTGAGGGAACTTCTTTAATTATCTCTAGAGTGCGTTATTGTCTGGCGGCCGATATTATGTATCTTCGATATGCTTAAGAAGTGGAACTGAGCTCAAGGATAATAATATTGCTATCATTAATAAAATAGAGTTTTATTAATAATAACTATCAACAAACACAAGACGGAAAATATTGACATACACAGAGAATGGAAAGGGTCGTGGAGACTCGGGCTAATCCGAGGATTTAAAGGATTTAAAAAGGTAAAACAAATATAGAGTTAAAGAGATGGGATGGTTCGATAAACCATTTAAAGCACAGGATAGAATTGACAAAAGGGTTAAGTACTCAAAGGTGACGTTTGGCTTACGTAACTTTATGCTAGTGGTGCAGTGGAAGGTGGCTTGAAGGAATTTTCGGTCTGCTGGCGAGTTCCAGCCGAAGGGGGGGAATAAAAGGATCCTGACGTGGCGTCTTGGGAATGAGAACCGTTTCTCGACGAACGGCTTGAAGAACAATGGCTGTTCTACGTTGTTCTCTTCTGAACAAAGGAGGGGTGAGAACCGTCTCTTGTCTACGGGTTCAAGAACAATGGCTGTTCTAATGCTGTTCTCCTCTGAACAACAAGGGGGAAGGGTGAGAACCGTTTCTCGGGGAAGGGCTCAAGAACAATGGCTGTTCTACGTTGTTCTCTTCTGAACACGAGGGGAAGGCCTTGTGGACTTGGCGTCACGGAAGGCTCGAACCTTTGGCACTCAAGGAATATTGTCCTCCTTCTGGACAAGTGATGGTGAATCTCTAGGTCGAGGTCCCTTGGCGCACAAAGGGAGAGAGGGTCGTGGTGATGTTTCGCGACAAAAATCTGGATCTCCAATCTTATCTTAGTGGTAAAGTTTCCATATAAATAGCTAGGACATCTCCTTGGCGTGGGGGACAATGGAGTCGGAGCTTCGAGGGAACGCACAGCCGAACCGGAGAACAATGCCTTATCTGCCCATAAGCCTAACTCAATCTGGCGAGGTCGGCGTATGGGGGAGAACGGGGGAGACGATAACCTCCTTGTTTAAACATTGACATCCGGTGGCTGCGATAAGGCGCTAAGCTTCGAATCAAAGATGCACGTGGGCAACATCGTGGTTTTAATTAATATGTGATAGAAGTTGAAATTAACGCAGCTTCAACTCGTTCTATCACAGTCAGAGACAAAAGTTTGGTTCTATTGGACCACATCAAATTGGCTTGCAAGATCAACCTGAGCAAAACAGTAAAGTCAAAAAGCAGAAGCAGAAATACGGTGAAAGGAGAAGAGTTGCTGAATATAAGCATACATTAAGAAGAACAATGTCCCAATGCCATCAAGTGAAATAATTTTCATTGATGATGAAACTGAAGGACAAATAGCTGATGCCTAATATGTAAACCACAGTACAACACACCAGAAATATCTAATGTTGCTATGAATAGCATGAAATAAGGTGTTGACCTGCATGCCCCAGCTACCATCACTAGTGCTCCCTTTATGGATGCTGGCCTGATCACTGAAGAGCGAAAGAGACTTATACTCGATCACAATGAAATAATGAAATCAAGAGGGCCCAATAAAAAGTTATGAGATCCCCGGATTGGGATTTTGATGAACTTTGGAACAAGGGTGAAATTGACTGCATCTTCTAGAACGACCGTCAAGATACAATTAAGGTTATACTGCAAGTAGAGAATTAAGATCGTCAGTTCCCAGCATCATCAAGGAAGAGCATGTTTTTGTGTGCAATGAGCCAGGCGGAAGATATCTCTACCCCTTCACTCCTCATAAAGGCTCAAGGAATAAAAAAACTAAGGAAGTTATTGCTGATAATCTTGTAGATTTCTTGAAGAAGAGCAATGATAAAAGCCTGCAGGTGATTCTACAAATGTTAACACTGGCTGGAGGGTGGTCCATGCCTTGGGTAGAAGTCAAGATTGGCCCTAAACTAATCTGGTTGGTTTGTGTCATCCACACTAAAGAGTTGTCCCTGCGACACTTGATTACAACACTGGTATGGAAGACCTTGTCTAACAAGAAGTGGACAGGTAATATTGTCAATATGCTAGACGCAGCAACCTAAGTTGAAATCTATCCTTCATTCGCTGAACTTTCAATTGGAGAGCCACTACTTCAATGAGTGACAGTGCCCTTTAAGGATCTCTCTACTTATATTAAACGTATGGGGATAGGATCACACAGTCCATAAGGACAGTAGAACTTCCTACATATCTGGCTCTTCTTGAAATTGGTTCAGTGAGCCCTTCTAGGTGGTTGACAACAAACAAACCTTGTCACATTTTCGTTTCAAAACATGGCCTTAAAGGCAGAACCCTCATCAACTTAAGACTGATAGTGTAATATATTGTTAGTGTGTACTACCTCTGTTGGTTCAATAACAAAATAAAACATTCAGGGGTGGATTGCCCGCGCCATATCGTGTTTCAGCTGCGGCTATCTTAGCTGCGAAAGAAGGCTGTATTGGATTCTTTTTTACCAACCATCAAGCGAACAGTCTGGTATTTATTCAGCTAAATAATAACCCCAGCACTCTTGTGCTCAGATGAACATTCTGCAAATATTTTCTCGAAAGACGATTTAAACTCAGTTTAAAGGTAAATAATATTTTGTTGTTTGAGCGATATAATTCGTAGTTAGTCAGGATTGAAATAATTGAATTAATGAAACAGGTTGCAGGGTCACCCATTGAGTCAGTAAACGAAAGAGTAACGGATCATTAACGAACGATAGATTTGGTTACCAAAGTGAAGGCTTTGTTTGTCCTTTTATAGAGATTTTGATTTGCCCTTTAGCCCTTAGCCATCCGAGGTAAACTCCCTGACACCCACTAACATGCCTGCTCAATTTCACCTAACTCACTGCATTAGTAGTCTAAAACAGTATTTCCTGAGGAAGAATATTGTGTCTAATGACGAAAACATTAGAGAAGCAAAAAGGCTTTGTACATCCATCTGAGAGTAACGCTCAACTACAAATTAAATTTGTGTTTTACTATCAGCCGCCACTTGGGAAGAGTTTATGAACAGTTAAAAAAAGTTTATAAAGATGTGAAATTTGACCAGCCTTTATTGTCAATCAGTAAAATATTACATGTTAAATGGAAAAAAAGAGGAAAAGGGGATTTTCAAAATTACTTTGCTCACTCTTATCAGTTGATATACACAGCCCTTTAGGCCGCAGAAAAAATTTAAACCTTTAGTATACAAAGAAACACGTGATTAATTGGTTGATGAATACGGTAATGCGTGCAAGCTTCTCCACACAAACACAAAAGACCTTGCAGGAAAATGTTTCTCTAGATGTAAATCCCAATGTAACCATTAATAAAGTTAAAGAACGGTGTTCCGAAATAGATCAGGGTCGAAGGACCGGAGAGAGATAAACAGGTATTAATATGGTTTAGTATCATGGTGTAAAACGAACTCGCCTCAGAAATTATTTTCTCCACGACAGCCCCAGCCCCAGCCCCAAAGAAGCCCCACTCCACAAAATTTAGCCCCTCCAAATGCCCGATATGAATCATTGCAGGCCGATCAAGTTTGTTACAACTGGGATAGTCGTCGTCCTTTTACCCTCCATATTGCTCAATCTGTCGTGAGTACGAGAATAGCCGTGAGCAGCACTTCCCATCTGAAATTCAACAGCCTCCTGCATCCAACACTAAGTAATACCTACCTAGGTACCATACAGTTAACCAAAACTCACACTTAAGTACACGCAAAAGCTAAGTAGCAGAAAAGGAAAGTAAATTAGATAATTGGAAGTTTTCCCAGGTGAAATTAAAATCTCTCCGTGGTTGTATTAAAATCTTCAGAATGTATAGTTATTGCATGGTCTCACTTCAGTCTTACGATGAAGTACCAGTGGCATACAGTCCTTCAGGTCCTTTTTTAGGCGAAGCTTACTGGTCGAGGGAGTAAGTTCACCCTCGTACCCCGATGAGTTGGTAGACTCCTTGTCGATCCAAAAGATTACTTTAATACAAGGAACTTTACATGATTTAATAGTTAGGGGTAAAGTAAATAATGTTGATTTTCTAGTTTTACTAGACACTTGAACTTGTATGATCTTAGTTAAGACGGAATTTGTTGAAGAAATGCAACGCCCCATGAACCAGTTTCACAAAGTTACGCCCCCCAGATTTTAGTTAGTAGGCGTAACCGGCCAAAAGTTCAAGTTTTGGGGAGATATTGAATTGTATCTGGAATTGGGTAATTCTGTGTATTCCGCAAAGTGTTATATTGTCGGAGATGATATAAGATTCTCGACAGGTTTGCTACTAGGTATAGATTTTTTACTAAGAAACGCGTGCATAATTTACCCTGAAGGTAACACAGTTCGTTATAAAGGAAACATACATACTCTGTTTTACTATGTAAATAGTGAGTGTACACTCTGGCCAAGTATGAGGAATATATATTCACTTGTAAGAAGATGGGAGCAAGTTAGGAAAGGTCCAAGTAATGCAAACGTTGAGATCCGTCATGCGGATGCTCGAAATAAGTCATAGGAAGACTCAAGAGGTGCCACCGCTAAGACGACTTGAGCAAAGATGGAGAGCCAAGAAAAGGCTGCTGCAAGGATCATTAATTCAAACTAAGAGAGCCAAGAAAGGGTTGTTCCAAGGATCGTTAGTTTAAAAGAAGAGAACCAAGAAAGTGCTGCTTCAATGATAGTTAGTTTAAAGGAGGGGGGCCAAGAATGGGTTACTCCAAGGATCCTTAGTTTAAAGAAGGAGAGTAAAGTAAAGGCTGCTCCAAAGATCATTAGTTCAAATTAGGAGATCCAAGAAAGGGCCTCTCCAAGGATGCTTAGCTTAACGAGAGAACCTCAAGAAAAAGCTGTTCTAAAAAACCTTAGATTTAAGGAGAGCCAGGAAAGGGTTGCTTCAAGAAACACTAGCTTAAGGATGGAAAACCAAGAAAGGGCTGCGCCAAAGATTCTTAGATTAAAAAAGGTGAGCGAAAAGAATGTTGTTTCGCGAAATATAAATATGATAGAGACCGGCGAAAGGCGGGACCCCTTCTAAAGGTAAGTTGGTCTCTAAGCAGATGACGACAGGATAAGCGTCTTGGTGTTATGGTCGTATGCCTCGAGACCCATGATAAGGCTCCTCTGATCGATAGTCTAAACAGCGGTTTGAACGATTGGGACCACGATCATTTCGCCCAAAGTGATCTGTGATTAAACCCCATTCGTTCCTTTTTCATTGATACGTACCCCAGTGAAAGGTTTTTTGGTAGCTGTCGTTCCTGCACATACCTACCCGTACTAAAGAAATTGTTTTCAGGAAAATTTAGATGTTTCTGGCAGTTTACTTTTCTATCTGTTCCACTTTCTCATAATTTTGGCTAGGCTCAGTAATCTTTCTTACCTGATGAATTTAGCCTCAATTTCCTCTATTATTTTTAATTTTCTTATATTCTCTTACTTCGAGGAACATTCCACATGTATCAGTATTCTGCACTAGTTTTATTTGTGTATTCTTCTGTTTTGTTTTTCCTCGCCTCGGTTCCTCATTACTTTGAAAGATATATGTTCGTTCAATTGCTTATTCTACGTTTCACAGTCTTTAATTTTTATATTCTTTTATTTTAAAAGAACTGCAAGCAGGCGTGGATCCAGGGGAGGGCTAGGGGGATGAAGCTTCCCCGCAAATTTCAGGCCTGTTTATGTTTCTATTTCTTTTTTTAAGCCATACTTGTATTCTGCTATTCAGAAATAATTACACTGGTCTACAAGGCTTTTGGTGTTTAGGGAATAGAGATCATTCATATATGAAATCTGGCCTCTTGAATCAAAAAATAACCTTTATTTTGACCTATCTGGTCTAGTTTTCAAGTTATTGAAATTCCCTATAGCCACTACGTATGTGCGTACGCCCATTATACTTTTCTTTACCATATCTAATTCTAATTTCTTTCTTTTTCCAGATGTTGTGGTGAACTAAGCAATAGAAAATGAGCAAGATGTCCTCTTCAAGAAGGTGTTACGTTAATTCTCCAAATGTGTTTTGTTATATTTGTGGAGAATACACAGTACCTGAAAATCGAAAACACATAACTAATTTTGTTGAAAAAGCGTATATGGCATATTTTGGGGTCAAGCTGGGAGACCAAAATAAACATTGGGTACCGCATAGTATCTGCAAACAATATACAGAACATTTGCGACAGTGGACTAAAGGGACAAGCAAAAGTATGAGGTATGCTATACCAATGATGTGGCGGGAGCCCAATAATCACGTAGAAGACTGCAATTTTTGTGTCCTAAATTTGAAGGGTATTAACAGGAAAACCCGGCAAACGCTTGTCTATCCTAACTTCGCCTCTGCTATCAGACCGGCTCCACACAGTGAAGAGCTTCCTGTTCCTGTCTTCAGTGTCTTGCCTCAGATAACTTTGCCTTCAACCAAAGAAGATTCATCACCTGAAGATGACACTAAAGATCAAGAATTTTTAGTCGAGACCTTAAATCAGCTATTCTCTCAGGTAGAGCTGAATGATCTAGTTCGGGACTTGAACCTCCTAAAAAAGTCTGCAGAACTGTTGCCTTGCCGACTGAAAGAGAAGAATCTTCTAGAGAATGGTGTCCGTATAACCTTTTATCGGAGTAGGCATGAAGAGTTTCTTTCTTTCTTCACAAAAGAGGAAGAGCTGGTTTATTGCAGAGATGTCAGTGGGCTTCTTAATAAACTTGGTATTGAGGAATACAAACCAGAGGAATAGCGTCGTTTCATAAACAGCTCTAAGCGTAGTTTAAAATGTGTATTGTTGCACAACGGGAATTTGTATGGCAATGTCCCGCTTGGCCACTCAAAAACTCTGAAGAAAAAAAATGAAGAAATTAAGTTGGTTTTAGAGAAGATACTGTCTCATAATTATAAATGGGTCATCTGTGTTGGCTTAAAGATGATGAATTTTCTCATGGGACAGCAATCTCGTTATACCAAATACCCGTCTTTTCTTTTCATGTGGAACAGTAGAGACCGAGTAAACCACTATGTTAAGAAAGACTGGCCGCCTCGAACAAATATGGCTCCATGTAGAGCTACTAATATATTGGAAGATCCTTTAGTTCAGCGAGATAAGATCATTTTCGCCCCTTTTCACATCAAGCTCGGACTGATCAAGCAATTCGTCAGAGCTCTTGACAAAAATGGGGACTGCTTCAAGTATATCTGCAGTGTATTTCCAGATTTGACGATTGAAAAACTCAAAGTAGGGATTTTTGAGGGACCACAGATTCGTAAGCTCAGAAAAGGACAAAAGATTCGTGAAAACGATGATGGCAACTGGAGCATCAGCTTGGCGAGCCTTTGTAGAAGTAGTGCAAAATTTCCTTGGGAACCACAAAAGTGAAAATTATAAAGACCTTGAAGCCAACTTAATATCAACTTTCGGTGATATTGGCGCGAATATGAGCATCAAAATGCAACTTTCTTTACAGTCATCTTGATCGTCTTCCTGAAAATCTCGGAGATTTTAGCGATGAACAAGGTGAACGATTCCCTCCATCAAGGAGATGTAAATTCGGTACCAACGACCTTGGGACGCTGGGATGATGGCAGACTATTGCTAGTGTTTAAAACGAGATACTCCGACTGCTCAACATTCACGGCGCACAAAGAAGCATAAATTTATTCCTTGAATTTTCTCCCATAAATCTTTTATTTTGATTTTCTATTTGCGCTTTGTTTAGTATAATGCCCTCTTCATTTCTTCATATCTTTTGCCTCTTGTATGAATAAAATACTATGTTGAAGAAACAGTCTTGTTTAATTCCTAAAATCACCAAATATTAATTCATGGTACACTGTTCGAAATATTTTTAGGGGCATTTTTATCATCTAACATTGCCATAATGGAAATATGGAGAGTCATAAAACTAGACTTGATAGGGAAAAACTGAAGTAATTTTTTAATTCAGCGCAAAATCAATTAAGAATTCGTTGAAATATTTCAGACACCAGACAAGAAACTTTTTTGTTGCCCAGTGTTATGTAATAATATGAAATATATATAAAACAGTTTTATAAACCGTTGCGATTGAATGTATCTTATATGATACATGTCTAAAGTACATGTAAATCTCAAAAATAATCGACGTACATATACGATATTAAACCACAATTCATAAGCGCCACACCAAGGTACATGGCCTCAGCCGGCGGGCTAAGCCACGTGATGGAATGGTTTTTACACTGCATCACCAAGCTAGGTGGAGGAGCTTCCTCTAGCAGCCAACGTCTAGCCGGGGGGAGGAGATCCTCGACTGATCCAACGGCCAAGTGTAGGGGAGTAAACCTTCTAAATCAGAAGTGGAGCCCCAAAGGCGTACCAGTGCACTGTGTTCACTGACTCCTGCAGCCATCCTGGTGTCAAACATACTGCTCTGCATTCATTTGGATGACAACGGCGAAGCCGAGAGGGGGATCTTGTCGACTGTGCAACCCAGGATCTCGATACACTTTGCCCAGGCCTGAACCATGGCGCAATCTCCATTTTCTTTCGAGAGAGACGGATGACAACGAACGATAATTAATCATCAAAGCTCTTTTTTCAGACTACTCAGAGGGACAAATTCAGGCTAGTCCCTCCTTCCCAAATCTTATCCTGGATCCGCGGCTGATACTTGATTTGAGCTTATCCTGCATTTTGAAGCTGAATCGTGTTCTATTTTAAAGGAGTTCCCGCGCGAGAACTGACTAATTCATCTCTCTCCTATTTGTTTTTACCCGCTATGAGCCCAATTTACGTTTGTTTACCGAGTAAATTACCCTACCTGTCTTAGTTTAGGATCATTATCCGTGATTACAAGGGGCGGTCAATAAGTTTTGAGAATCGGTCAGGCAAAACAGAGGAAGGGGAATGGCTCTTTGTGAGCGTGTTAGGAAAAGTTGTGACAAGTCAGGTCCTGCAGACGCATGTTCCTGCCGCGTCTATTTAAGAAGCAGTAGCTGATCGCAGATCGTCGGTCACAAATTTTTCAACAATGGAGAAGGTTGAGCACCGCGCAGTGATCAAATTTTGAACAAGGAGGTCAAGAATGCAAAAGAGATCCATAAACGCATGGTTGCAGTGTACACCGACACCGTCCCTTCCTATGCAACCATTGCTCGCTGGAATATGGAGTTCCGCCATGGTCGTGAGTCCCTTGAAGATAACCCCCGTCCACGACGCCCGTCAGACGTGACCAACGAGGACAATGTGACCTGTGTGGAGATGATGATCCTCGAAAATCGACGGGCGAAGGTCGAAGAAATCGAGCGAGAACTTGGAATATCACATGGAAGTGTTATGAACATCATCCACGACAATTTGGCCATGACCAAGGTCTCTGCCCGTTGGGTCCCTAGAAACCTCACGCCCCATGATCGACTTCAACGTCGTCAAAGTCCACAAGGCCAGAGTTGCACAAGTTTCCCTGTGCGAGTGCGGATTCGAGGAGCTCAACCATCCTCCCTACAGTCCAGATCTGGCCCCTAGCGACTACTTTTTATTCCGCCAGCTCAAGGCTGCACTGCGTGGACGCCGGTTTGGGAACGATAGAAATGTCCAGCTCGCCGTCCAGGAGTGGATTGAACAGCAGTCGGGAGATTTCTGGTTGTCGGGAATTCGAAGCCTCAGGAACAAGTGGCGCAAGTACATTGAAGTGGAGGGTAGTTATATTGAAAAATAATCAAACAATTTGCCTCATATCTCGTTTCCTTATATCCGAATTGCAAAACCTATTGACTGCCCCTCGTATTTATTGTTTCCAAAACGAATTACTATCTTAGTTTTTATTATTATTTTCATGAACACAGTTGTTGTTAATTCATTTTCCCCGTTAATAACATATCTGTATCTTCCCTTTTCCTTTGTTCATTTGTTATTCGCCACCGTCAATTCTTTTGGCTTGAGTCAGCATTTTCGCCACCATAACGCGATCGAGTCGCGCCTGCCAAGTTCGTCAGTTTTCTTAAATTGCAGTCAAGCATTCTCTGTTTATGATTTTAGTTACTTTTAACTTAGTCCGAAATGTCCATGCACTTCGAAACACTTTTACTCTTTTACTATGATATTTTCCCACCTTTATTAGAAAACATTTTACACTAAAGTATTACATGTGGACTATTTAGCTAATTCCTGAACATCATTTAATACACTCATTTCCTTCGAGATTCTTAGTGCCATTACCGAACATACTGCTAAAGAATTTAAACTGACTCCAGTATTTTGCTTAAGTTGAACATCCGTTTATAATTTCTTGGATTACACACGGACATTACACAGATCAAGTCCTTATATGTAGCATCTCGTGATCCTCTTCTTCGAGACACTAACCTATGATATCTACAGGCTTCATTTATTTCACATTCATTATCTTACTGCAAACCATATCCAACGATTTCACCTACCCGAAGCTTCCCCTTTCTTTTCGTAGTTCGAGATTCAGGGTCGTTCACAATTTTTGCCCAGGCAGATATACAACAATGTAAATTTCCATGGAGGTCTCCTTTAGCTACTTTCCCTTCCATAAATCTTTTCCCTTAAGAATAAATGAGAGTTGCTTCGTAGATTTAATGAACCTACGTCATGCATTTGCCTGCAAATTTTCCACCTTTTCATCTCCACTCCTAGTAACATTAAAGATCGGTCGTAATGCCTGGATATCATTCGATAAACCGACCTCAAAGTTACTCTACTGTCCCTCCGACACAACTACCACGTTTTTCCCATTAATAACCTACCTCCTTTCTAGATGCGAAATCGATACTGGACCTCACTTGATTCCAAACTCTCGTTACTATAATACAAATAATTCACCATCCCCCGTGCGCTCTATCGCCAATGCAGGCGCGGTAAACCTGTCGGTTAAACATATTGAACTCCTCGTCAATGCGTCTAAATTATCTGCACCCACGATGCACCCTGATTTGCGTAACTTCACAACATGTAAAGAACATTTAGAGAATCACGCCGACTCTGTATTCATTTGAAAACTGCTGAGTTATTTTTCAACCTCGTCACTAATCTGTATAAACCTAATTACCATCATTTGGCGGTGCCCTTATACCATTGAATCCACCTTAAACAGAGAAGATCTATGGGCACTCATGGCCTATTCCTCGAGCAAGGGAACTAGATATTAATTTATAAATAAAAAAGAGGAACGGTTTCAACACTCCTCCTTCGGCTTTGGCAACGGCCTATTGTTCTAAACATTTTTAAAAGTTTGCAGTAGATAATACCTAACAATTTTATCTTGGTCTATTTATTTTTAAAATGGATGATAATTTTCTAGGTCTAAAGGCCCCCAAAAAATTTTACCGGACCTTGGCAATTATATCATTCGAATGAGAATGTAAAACAACATAAGGCTTTCAAATTTTAATAGAATCGGCTGAATAGTTATGATGTAATTGCAAAACAATTCCACGGCTAATATTGGGAAGGCTTTGGCAATTATATCATTCAAAAGAGAATATAAAACAACATATGGATTTTTAATTTCGTTAGAATCGGCTGAATAGTTATGATGTTATTACTAAAACAAAATAATTCGCGGGCTAACCTTGATAGAACCTTGGCAATTATATTATTCGAAAGAAAATGTAAAGCAACATAATGTCTTCAAATATCGTTAGAATCGGCCGAATAGTTATGATGTTATTGCAAAATAAAGGCCAGGCTAACCTTGGGTGTAGATTCTGATTCCTTCGAAAAAAAGGTCAAAGATCTTTGTCTCCGGACGGAAAAATACATGAAAACGGTCTAGACATTAGTAATCTTTTGATTAATACTCCTATATCTAGCCTTCGCATCATTAAACATCCTAATTATTTTCAAGTATTTACTAAATATGGAATGAAACGAGAAAACACCTTTGCCCACCTGGAATTAATCCCATGTGTGCGTGTGTATACAGACTGAGATTCCTATGAAAAGCTCATTGACCGATGCCAGAGGTTAGGGGGGGGGGAGTAACTCAGATTCCGCCAACATCCCGGGAAGGGGGATGGGAGGGGCTGAGGGAGACTCGGACCTCACCTCAGTGACCAAGTCTTGGAAGGGAGGATGGACACTCGGACCTCACCTCAGTGACCAAGGCTCGGGGAGGGGAGGGAGACTCGGACTTCACCCAGCAATACTACTAACACAATCCCGTCACTCCTGAGCTCCGGTCTGGGGGGGGGGGTTAACACTTGCTTCATCCACACCCAAACCTTCCTAACATCCCGTTTCTTTTTCATTTCAATCTCTATCCATTTTACGCCGTGACCAAGGTGGAGCAGCCATGCCAATGTGCTGCCAGGCCATTAGGTGTGGGTAGTAGACTCAAATGACAGCAGCTGGTTCTACCGGACCCGTCCTCACCCCCTCGTAGAGCGAGCTACTGCGTGGGGTGATTAGCGTATGAATCCCGTAGAATAAATAGGGTAACCATGCCAAATGATGAATATAAAAAAAAATAATATTCTCCCTGTAAAATCGTCGGAGACGCCCTCGGGCAGCTCCACCGAAATAATGGAGGTCGCCCCCCGCCCCCTGTGCTATCGCAGTGGACACTCCAAAACTCTTCAACCGGAGAGGAGGCTTACTCCTTTCCTTTGGCTACGGGTGTATGGGACTCCCCCTCACCCCCTTCTCTGGAGCCGCCCTTGGACGACTCACTTTCTCCAATGACACTCCCTCTTTACTTTTTAAGGGGACTGCCAAAAAAGCAGGCGGTCCATAATTGACCTCTCCCGGTGGGAACGGCACGATAGGGTCAACCATCCTTAGCGGGAGGAGAGAAGACAGGGCCTGTCGGCCCCTTCCATCTAAAGACCTGCGGGCTAGCATAGTGAGTTTAGAGTGGCTAACCGTACCTGCCCCCCCCCCCCCTCTCTTTCCCGACCAAAGACGTTCTGACCATTGTGACCCGCGATGTACTGGGGGGGGGAGCACATGGAGGCCAACCCTAAGATGGAAATGGTCCCTGATGCAACCCAGCCTCAGACAGTAGGACCTTTCATGGGGTCTAAACTGGGCTCGGTGCCAAGCACCGAACCCGAGTCCGCCCCTGTGCAAGGTCCTCCTCAAACTACTCGGGTCTCCAAGGCTTTAGAAGGAGCGGAGGGAGCTCCTGCTCCGGCTGATGCCTCTGTGACAGCCAAGACCTTCTCCATCTCGGAGAAGGATCTTGCTGAGGCCGGTCCATCTGGCATGGTGGATACTGGCGGCGGAGGGAAGATGAGTGTTCATTCCCCGCCCCCCTCTACTAAAAAGAAAAAAATATTAAAACAAGACTCGGGGCTCCTCTCCATCCATGGGAGCTGCGTGGGCGGATGGGTCTGCTGCCACTTTGGTAAGCGACCAAACCATGATCGGCACTTCCGGCCCCGTTGCTTCCTCTGGTGCGAAAACATTGACAAAGGCCAAGAGTATAAGTGCGCAGGGAGGAGCATCGATTACGTCGGGGCCCCTCATTCAGAGACTACCTGGCGTTTTTGAGCCCGCTGACTTCAAACGCTTCCTTGTCATTCGCTCCACTGATGGCACCATGTGGGCTAAGGGCAACATGATCCATCAGAGGAGAGCTTTAGCTAGTGTGATTGGCAGAGCCGAAGGTGACCCGTTTCTTGGACGGCAGCCTGTTGGTGAATGCGTCGAATCCCTCCGAGGCGGCCATGATTAGTACCCTTTCGACACTTGATTGACGCCTGTGAGTGTGGCGCCGTACTCTACCATGAACTTCGTGAAAGGAGTAGTTTATGCGAGGGAACTCGTGGAATATTCCATAAGTGACATCACCTTAGAGCTAGCCGACCATAGGGCAGTCAAGGTCGAACCTGTGATGAGAAAACAGGGAGAGGCCTCGAGACCCCGTTAGCTGTCTTTTTGCGGGAGACCATGGTCGGCACGTGCCCCCTACCCACCTCCCAGGGTATAACGGTTTTGCGACCCCGGGCAGGAGGATGCGCGATTTACACATTGCATGCTGTATCGGTTCTTCTCTTTGCTTTAGATACCTCCTTCAGGCAGTAGCTGTACAGTTGCACCTAGATATGAGGTATACTGTTATTTCCGCGTACATTCCACCGTCAGACTTCGACGCGGGGAAGTTACTCCGCGTCGTGGCATAATTGGCGAGACCCTTTCTCTTGCTTGGAGATCTAAACGGCAGACATCCTCTTTGGGGAGCCTACTCGATTAAACGCAGGGGTCAAGTCCTTACTGGATCAGAACGACGAGCTAGAGATAGGTGTCCTAAATGTGGATGAGTTTACGCATCACTGCCCTAGAACCGCTTCATTTTCTTGCCACGATGTATCTTTGATGTTTCTGGATACAGAGCCTGATTTTAAGAGGAGGGTGGTCAATGACCTACATGGTAGTGATCATTTTCCCATTCAAGTATCATTTTCTGGGCCGCTGCCGCCAAAGAGCCCGCCCCGGTGGTGCTTGGCACGGGCGCGGTGGTCTGCATTTCAGGAAATGACTGATTTCTCTATATTAGTCGAGGAATTTATGTTGGTTGATGAGGCCGTTGGGTTTTTCTTCAGCAACCTCATCGCCGTGGGCCTAACTACTATTCCTAGAACGTCTGGCCGCTTTGCTCGCCGACCACTCCTGTGGTGGTCAGCAGAGTGTGAGACGGCCCTCAAACAGAAGCGTTATGACAACATGCGCTAAAAGTGCATATAGGTTAACTTCGTCGGGCTAGTGCTAGGTTACGGTATATTTCGAAGCACGCCCGCCCCTCTTCTTGGCGAGTATACGTGTCTTCACTTAACGGGAAGAACACTTTAGCAGAAGTGTGGAAGCGAGTCAAAAGGTTGGGGGTAAGGTCTCGTAAGACCTCCCTCTCGTTCTCCAGGAGATTGGGACCGCAATCTCGGACCCCACGTCCATGGCGGAATCCTTCGCGACCGCTTTCTCCGCATTCTCTAGCCGGGATACTGCTCCGCCAGCAGTCAATGCGCCTCGTGATTTCGCGGAAGGCTGCCGACTGGACTTTGCCTCCAGAGGCGGAGAACCCTTCAACGACCCTTTTAATTTGAGTGAGTTGCGTTCCGCTCTCGCTTCGTGCATGAACACGCCCCTGGTATGGACGATGTCCCGTACGCCATGGTTCGAAACCTGGCTGAGCAAGGGATGGCCTTTCTGTTAGATTTGTTCAACCGGATCTGGGTAGAGGGTCTCCTCCCAGATTCCTGGAGAATCGCTACTGTACTTGCTTTTCGCAAACCGGAAAAAGATCACTCTGTCCCGGCTGGTTTCCGGCCAATCTCTAACTTCCTGCGTGTGTCAGCTGATGGAGAAATTGGTAAATGTTAGATTAGCCTTTTTCTGGACAGTGGAGGTCATCTATCTTCTGCACAGTGTGGCTTTCTCAATTTCCACTCCACGTCAGATGCTCTGCTTCGACTGGAAAAGGCCGTCTGCGAATCCCTCATTCGTAGACAGCACTACGCCACTGTGTTTTTTGATCTGGAGAAGTCCTATGATACTGCATAGCCATACGGCATCATGGAGACCATCCACATGATAACGACGAGGGGACGCCTCCCAATGTTTATATCTGAATTTTTGCGAGATCATCGATTCCGCGTAGGGATTGAGGGAGACTCCCTCCGGCCCAATGGAGCAGTAAGAGGGTGTCCCGCAAGGAAGTGTCCTCTGTGTTACACTCTTTTCCCTGAGCATCACCTCGGTGCTGCCGGAATATGTTCTCTCTACGCTCTACGTGAATGACATTTCGATCTCTTTTGGTGCGGTACAGATGCCAACTCTGGAGCGTCAACTCCAACAGGCATTGAACCGCGTCTATCGCTAAGCCGAAGCGCACAGGCCTCAGTTTTCTTTGGCCTAGACTAAGGTGGTGCACTTCTGCCGCCATCCACGGTTCCACCCTAACCCAGACTTGTTTCTAAATGGGGTGCGCCTGAAAGTGGTGGACCCGCCCCGTTTTCATGGTCTTGTATTTCACCCACGCATCACCCGGGAGGCTCATATTCACAGCTGTAGGGTCTCTTGTACCTGCACCATGGATATTCTTTGCTCCGTGACGTTCAGCGCATTGGGCGTTGATTTGGCTACTAGCTTACATTTTTATCGATCCTTTGTTCGTTAGAAGCTTGACTACGGATGCAAGTTTAATGCCTCTGCAGCCGAGCGTGTATTGTGGAAGGTGGACTCCATCTACCACACCTGCCTTCGCCTGGCGACCGATGCCTTCCGCATTTCCCCCATTGAGAGCCTACTTGTCGATGCTGGGGACATGCCACTCGCTCTACGCCGTGCACAGTGCACTATTCGTCTGTACGCGCGAGCCCGGCGCCTCCCTCAATCGCCAACAGCTCTCACTGTTTCGCAGCTAATCTCGACGGTGCCTATGCCGCTGAGAGACGCCAGTCATACCCTAAGCCCTTCGGGTTTAGGCATAGCTCTTGGGTCGGTGGTGCCCCTGGTTCTGTATAGAAGCCACATTGGAAGATACCACCTTTGACCATTTGTCGCCACGCCTCTGCTCCCAAAGCTTGTACGGCGCCGGGAGTATTGCGTTCGGCCTTTTTGGAGCATACTACGTGTCACATTGGTACCATGCCCGTGTATGCGGATGGCTCCAAGTCACAAGAGGGGGTCGGCTTCCACACCGTATCCCCTCTGTTTGAAGTTATCGGGGTTTCGAAAGGCGCTGTGTCTGTCTTCACGGCCAAGCTGGTTGTAATAAACCGTTCGGCACGGGAGATTACACGACGTGCCCGAATCGGAGACCGGATTGTGATTTATAGCGACTCACAAAGAGTCCTGAGTGCTCTCGGGGCATTGGAATCTCCATATCCCCTAGTTCGCGATATCCGTGACGCCACGGTTTTTCGCGAGCTGGGCGGATGTTGAGATTATCTTCTGCTGGGTTCCTGAACATGTAGGAATTGCGGGTAATTAGCGCACCGATGAGGGCGTCAAAGAGTCCGCGAGGACTGGGCGACCAGACCAGCGTTTTGCTCTTCCTCACACCGGTTACATGGCCGCAATGTTGGATGCTCTCCAGGTTGCTTGGCAAAGAAGATGGGAGACGGTCGAGGGGAATCTAAAGTTTCTTGCCATTGCGCTGCGACTGTTCCCATAAACCTGCCCCCCAATGCCGCGACGACTGCGTTGTCAACCAGACTGTTCGGCACATTCTTTTTGAATGCACCAGTCGGTGATCTTCGCACAGGCTACCTGTCCCGGTACCGGGATGAGCAGGGCCGTTACCTCTTGTCCCTTCTACTTGGGACGGGTTCGTTCATAGTGACTTGTGGACTTTATAACTTTTGGAATGAGGCTAGACTCCTCCACTTTATTTAACTGTTCTGTTTTTTTTGTTCTTGTTGTTTCTTTGTAGGTCGCACGCTCCGGCACCGAGGTGAGGCGGGCATCCCCCCTTACGCCGGAGTTTGCTTCCTGCTTGTTGCCCTTATCCTTTTTCCTTTTTTATTGTTATTGTTGTTGATTTTGGTTTGTTTTACATATTGTTATTTTAATTTAGCCTAGTACTAGGGTGTACGGCGATTTATGCCCTAGTAGGCAGTCTCCAGATGGGCTCCTAAAATGAAAAAAAAACTTTCATTCTGTATCTCGATGTCGCCTTATTTTCAAGATAATTGTCCAAATTATTCGCAAAACAATACGTCCCTTGTATCTCCTAGTAGATGGATACCTGGCGTTGTTCGGGTACACGAAAGGAATCTGAAGATAGTTGTGGTTTGGTTTCTTAGATGTGTTAGTTTTATTTAATGGTTATGAGCTTTTTGACGTATGAGGAAGGTTAGGTTGTTTCGGTTTGTTGGGTTTATTTGATCGGTATGAGGTGTTTTTATGGTACAAAGGTTATTTGGGTTTATTGGTTTTATGTAATACTTATAATTTGTTTTTTGTGTTAGGAAGGTTAGGTGGTTTGGGGTTTGTTGGTTATATTAAACGATTATTAGTTAGTTGTTCTTTTATTATTCTTAAGTTAGATTCTTTTGGTTCGCTGGTTTTATATGATCTTGGAGTATTTTTGTTTGATTATTTTTTTTCGTTTACTATTAACATATTTATTTAGAGTAAACTAACCGAAACTGCACCATTAACAGAGACGGGAAAAGATTCATAAGATGAATGCATTGCCATATCTCCCGAGGACACCATTTGCCACATCTAGCGGAGAGATGCAAAATATTCGAATTTTATATAATGTATATTGGGGATCACTCCGGGCTCAACAGGCTTGTTGGGTGACTCCGGCAAGGTTTCATGAGATCTTATAACTCAAGGGAGGCAGTATTATCACAACGGTCTTTTAGGCGAGTTCTGTCCCAGATTTATTCGATGATGCCCCAAATCCTTTTCTCAAAAGGAGCTAAATGATCTAATTTACGATCTCGGCTTGTCAAAGTATTCTTCCGAACTGTTTCCAACCAGATTGAAGGAAAAATACTTCTTATTTGACAGTGTTTGTATCACCTTCTTTCGTAACAGACTTCAAGAGTACCTCCAGGTTTTTTCCCCTAAAGAAGACTTTGTTTGCCTACATATATTGTGCAGCATCATCACAAGCTTGGAGTGCTACAGTACCAATCCGAAGATTGGAGACTGTTCATTGACAGCAGCAAGTGATCTCTGAAATGTGTTTCACTGCACAACCTTAACGACTTTGCCTCTGTATCCCTCGCTCACTGGACTACACTGAAGGAGAAGTATGAAGCGGTGAAGTACGTGCTGGAGGAAATTTTTTATGACCGGAATGTGGGTGGGGTTGATTTGTGTTGACCTGTAGATGATAGCTGCTTCACTTACTTGTGCCAAGCTTTGCCAGGATTTACTTTGTAGAAATTAATAGCTGGCATATTTGAGGGTCCTCAGAGAGATTTAGAGTTTGAAAACTTAATGAAAAGAGTGGAACGGGACGCGTTGAAGGGTTTTGTTCTAGTCGTGAATAACTTTCTTGGCAACAAGAATGCCCGGAACTACATAGAACTCATCATCTATTTGTTGACTGCTTTCAGAAACCTCGGATGCAACGTGAGCATCAAAATGGATTACCTATTCTGACATATTGATTGGTTACCTGAGAATCTGGGATTAATGAGCTACGAGCAGGAGGGGAGATTCCATCAGGACATGAATGAGATTGAGACCAGGTTATGATGAGGAATGCTGGGATGCAGTCATGATGGCTGATTAATGCTAGACTCTTAAGAGATACATCCCTATCGCAGAGCATTCTAGGAGTTCGAAGAAACGGAAGTTCATGCCCTGAATTCTAAAAAATGATGACCTAATATCCAATTTACATGTACTTATATTTATCAATGTCTACTATTCAATGTACATGAATCAATTTTTGTAAATATTAATTAATAAATTTTGTTAGTAAACGATGTTTTTTATCTTAAAATGCTATTTCGGATTAGAAATATTAACAAAAATCAACCGAAACTGTCTCAAAAATATAATCGATTTAGCTACGAGTATATGATCGGATATTTAAAAATCGACCTATAACGAAACCTGACCTGATCGGAGGAAATGGATATCATTTTCGAGTTCAGTGGTGCAAAATTGTCTTAAATCAGTGGAAAAAAAATTGGACGACTTGCAATGATTCTTTTTTTGTAACCAAGTTTGATTGACATTCACTGTGGGTTAACTATTAACTGAGTTTGAATGGAAAACACAATCATTTTATCTTGGCGAAATGTGAATGACAAGGATCGAGTGTGACTACACTATGAATCGGATTAGAAGTTTCTCTCATTGCTGCAAGGAGATGCATTGTGATTAGCAAAAGCGGTAGCGAGTACGCGAATGAGAAGTGAAAGACGACTAAAATTTTGTATTTTAAATCCTTGAATCTCCAGGGCTTGACAGTTCTCTAAGAAGATATAAAATTGACTCTTCTGTCACTGTATTCCAAAAATGGCCTAGTAAAGTTGAGATATGTACATTGCCTCGGAAAATCGGGTGAACGTTAACTCAGGAAGCAGATTTGCCTTTATTTCATGAGGGAGAGACAGCTTGACGTCAGAAACAAGCATTCCTTCGATTTCCTGAGGCTTTGATTAGTGATTTCTGTATTTATCTGGTGTGTGGAGTTTAGCGTGGGGCGAACAATCAGCTAAATGACTTGAACATCATTAGGTGATGTATGGTTGATTTCTGTTTGCTCTCTTGCATAAAAGAAAGTTTTTGAACTGAAACATGTCGTGGATCCGAATATATATAAACAAAAATAGAAAAAATCTTAGAGGCGAATAATATTTTGGAAAAAAACTATACTCATAACGATGAACACGATTTTAAAGATGCAAATTAGCCCATCAGAATAAGTAAAACTCGAAAACTTTGGGGTTCATCGCCTCACTTGCTCATCTCTTTTCCAATCTTATCATTATAAGCAACCATAACCCAAGTGGTTTATGAAGCCTGTTTTATAAATGAAGCTTCATTCGCACAACCTTCTCCCCCAACAATGACTTCATCATATTTTTTTTCACCTCGCTTCGTCGGCAAGTCTTAAATTTACTATTTGGGAGTTCGTTATGCCGAATGTTTTCAGCTTAGTCTCTCAAGCAATGTAACCTGTCAGACGAGCGACTATAATGTACCAACTTAATGTGATGGTGAGACAACTCTATAGCTCCATTTAGAAAGTTTATTCATATTCACCATTGAGTGCAGGGAAGAGGATGGCAATATTTGTAGTTGGCAGGTCAAATGGAAAGTCTCATGCGATATAAATTTACCGTTAGGATGCTTTTTTTTTCTATTGTGAAATGGGCGCGTAGGCTTTTTGTTTAGACTTAAAAAAATATATAAAAATCTTTTGCATATAAAAGTATTCATTATTAAAAAAAAAGCCTGAAAGATGCTGGAATTCATAGTAAATTCAAACTTGTAGTTAAAGATAATATAACCGATTGGATTTTGATTTTACATATTTATTCAGCGTAGATTCTATCTGGCATGCAACGTTTGTTTGTGAGACCTTCTCTTTCAAGTGTATTTCTTCAGATATTATGCAAATATGTAAAACGGTCATTCATCCGGTTTCATTATTCCTTGGAAGCCATGTTTAGAAATTACTATTCATGCTAGAGCACTAATTAGCTTCCAAATTTCAAGAATATTTTTTTGCGATCGAAAAAGGAAAATAGTTCATGTTTAACTAGGTTAAAATATTGAAAATGTGCCTTTTTACATATAAATTACTTTTTCCTTTATAACTATAATAGATATAGTCCTACCTATCCAGCTGTTTGGTTTTTTGATTGTTCCGCTTGTATTCTCATTAATTCTGACGTTAACTGCTTAGCTCCAAATTAGCCACCATATTAACAACTATAAATGGATTTCCTCACGAACTGCTGGGGCTGTAAGGCATTAATGCCTTTATGAAGGTGCATTCACAAGGTGAATAAAACGAGTCCGTAAATCAGCCGTTTTGATACTGCCTAAGGCTTTTAAGAACAAAGCATTCAATTTGCTGAGCCGCCTTCCCATTTACCGATAAAATCATTGGAAATTAAAGGTAATGATGAACAATATATGTCGCCTTCCGTTACCTATTTGAGCTACAACTAGAAACTCTAATGAGGCTTAATTATGGAGGAAAGGTGTTTGTGTTCTCAGTAAAAAGAGATTCGAGAAGAATTTTTAAACTTAACTAGCACATTCATTCTCTTTTACATGTAAATGTATGTGCGTGTGTATTCTCAGACAGACCTGGCGGCAGCTTAAATATACCTTATATCATAATTAGCTCTGTTATAAATTAATTGTAGCTCGATCAGCGGAATCTAAAAATGCTATGAACTTGATTATCCACTTGTTCAAATTTTCCTGATAATAAGTGATGCCAATCGAATCAACCAACAACATATGTATATACACAAACATAAAACAGCCATTTGAGGAAGACTGAAAGGATTAAAACTGAGAATATGTATGCCTGGCACATTAGCTTTCTTCCAACCAGTCGTGTCTTATAAATAACACCAGTTTTACGATTAATATAAATTAATAGTTACTATTTATTCCGCCAAAGTTATCCAGCATTTGATTTCTTAATACACACGCGAGTTCACATGTTCATCTATATATATAAATATATATATATATATATATATATATATATATATATATATATATATATATATATATATATATATATATATATATATATATATATATATATATATATAAATTGAGATTTCCAAAACTTCGAAAATTTATTAAAGCTCCAGATATTTGAATTTAAGCCACTGGAGAAAAAACTAACTCTAGAACAATAAAAAAAATTAAAAGGTGGATAGTAAAAACACATCAATGGTATTTTATGCTGCTCACAAAGCCATAAATTCTCGTTCGTAACGAATCAAAAATTGGCAAAAACATTCAGTGTTTAAATATAGAAAAGACAGAAAAGAAGGCTTTAGTAATTATATCTCTCATCTATCGTAATGGAAAGCTGGGTATTCTATGTAAAAACACTTCCTAAATAGGAAATTAACATCTAAAGACAATTTATTTCTCCATTTATCAGCATTTGTGTTCATCCTTATATTCAGTAAAAGGCAAACGTTAGGTTAGAGTTGACGTTTATTAAAAAAATAAGGGCAAAAACACCGAGAAGATCAAGATCAGAAAATATGTAGCGGCGCTCGAATTGCAAAGTGAAGTAGGCTCAGCGAGGAATCTCACAAATGAGCACACTGTTGGACCTATGAAATCCTGAAAGTATTAATCACAGAAATAAACCATGTAGTAATAATGAACCAATGCAGAATAAAGCTATATATATATATATATATATATATATATATATATATATATATATATATATATATATATATATATATATATATATATATATATATATATATATTAAAGCTGGGTGCCACCTCTAAATATTCACTTTTTCATCTGAAATTTGTGCAAAATAGTTTTTGTACTAAAATAAGATAGTATCTCATAAAAATGTAAATAATATTTTTTTTACCCCCTGTTTTGCATCACCCTATATATATATATATATATATATATATATATATATATATATATATATATATATATATATATATATATATATATATATATATATATATATATATATATATATATATATATATATATATATACATATATATATATATATATATATATATATATATATATATATATATATATATATATATATATATATATATATATATATATATATATATATATATATATATATATATATATATATATATATATATATATATTAGGGTGATGCAAAACAGGGGGTAAAAAAATATTATTTACATTTTTATGAGATACTATCTTATTTTAGTACAAAAACTATTTTGCACAAATTTCAGATGAAAAAGTGAATATTTAGAGGTGGCGCCCAGCACTTGAACATTGCTGATTTCCATGTCAGCCAGGAGGTACAGCAAAAACATCACGTGACTCTTTTTTTTATAGTGGATGTTCCCCAGTATGGCTACGATGCCACTTTCATTTTACTTCTATTGGAAGTGGCTACTCATTTAAAGCCGCTGCAATAAGGGTCTTCTTTGATTTGCAGTTCGACACAACTTGTAACAAATACTGTTTTTCTCTTCGTCATTAGTTAGTAATTTGTTGTATTCCTCCATGAGCTTAACTCCTCTTTCAGCAATGTCATTAACAACTGATCGTTAACAATATTTTTAACACTCCATAAGCTTTCTGCTTGAGGACAGTCCTCAACCAATTTGTTAAAAAAATTGAGGATAGCCAAAGTTTTTTGAAGAAAGAAACTGTGTTTGTTGTCATTAAGTCCTAAAGATTATTCTTGCCATAATTTTCATCATCTACTTTGGTTTTCTTGGGTGGATCTGAATCTGCTAGATTCTTTAAGGCATCTTTCATTTTTCCTTTGTCTCGAATGAAACACCATCATCAAAAAAAGCCAGTGCAATTAACTCTTCCGAAAGATACCAGAGATTGTTTTTGAATCTATTCAAAGCGGCATTGGCAATCTTTCATTTGTTCTTTTGTAGCAATGAAGTTCTTCAAGAAGCAACAAATCATTCTGTGGAGCACTCACTGGCTGCCGTTGGTGCAGAAAACTAGCGCTTTACTTAGATTGAAATGGCAAACTTGCATATTTTTTCCAAATATTTTGTTTCTTTGGGTGAAATTTTGAATTGACTCTAACATGAAAATTTTGATGGAGTATATAAGTTTTGCCATCCATCTAGCTCCGTGGTATGCTCTAGGTTTTGTAAACAACACTAGGAGGAGTTTTTCCCACCATTAATATCGTTAACTCCAAGAGTTCCTTTTAATCGTCACGAATTTGTCGTTCTTTGATCAGTACTGTAGAAAATGTTATCATTGCCTCTTTCTTTTCTTGAAGATAATTTTCTTAGGTGTCAAATTTGACTTGGTTTATGTTATTCCATGATATTTTTAATCTTTTGAATAATGGAATATCAGGGCCAAAAGAAGCTTGAAGAGCAGGTGCTACTACTGCCTCCAAAACAATTTCAAATGTGTGATGTCGGCAGTGGAGCCACAATAAGTCTCTCAATAATCTCTGCTCAATTATTGTGCAAGCACCTTCTTTACGACCTGTATTGGAAGCGGTTGTGTCAAAACATATACCTTTCAATTTATGTGTGATTTTCCAGTCAAACACCATTTGATGAACTGCTTCAGCCATACGTTTGCCAGTGCCTTGAGAAATTGTTGGTACTTCAAGTAGCTGTTTGAACCAATGCTTGATATTAAAATTGGGAAGCGATCCACGACTTCTTCTCCTGATATGTTTTTATGAAGTCGTCCATCCCAATGAAGTATCAAGGGCTTCTTAGTTTGAAAATGTTTTTTCGAGTTCTCACTGAATCTCTTGCTTGAATTTTGTCGAGCTGGACGGATAGTAGATTAATTGATATTATAGTCTTCAGAGTTCTTCCCTATACTCAAAATGGTAGGAATAATAACAAGAGGAGTTGAACGGTTACTTATCTTGGCAACATCCAAGAAGGAAAGAATATTTTCATTCAATATTCTAGGCTTTTTCTATGGAGGACCTTTAGTGTTGAGGGTTTTGGTTCATGATATAAATCTTCTACTTCTATTTCACTTGGATCATTGCTGGAACTAGTGCTACTTGCATTAACAACTGTTTCATTGAATGAAACTGCTTGTCGTCCCCTTTTTAGCTCCATTTTCTTTTGATGCACTTGCACTTCCAGGTTACACTGTTGTTCCTTCTTATCTATTCCAATCATTATCCCTTTCCTTCGCGCTCTCTGTAGACGAAGGAACTCTTTATCTTCTTCATTGGTCAATATTTTTGTAGCATTTACATGAGCAATATCAAATAGCTCATCTCGACTTTCCTTCCATTTCTTTTCTTTTCCTCTTGCATACAAAAATTTTTTGTCTTTGTTGTTTCTAAGCTGTTTTCAGTCATAATATAATCTATTAAGTTTCTTTAATGCATTACATTTTTAATTGGTTGGTATCCCAGCTCTTTGCTACACATCTAATTCATCACTGATAGTAACGTTTAAAGCTTCTCTCTCTTGTTTAACACTTCTATGATCCATCACTAAACGAATAACTTCTTTCTTTGATGGTAACTTGCTATGGCTCAGGTGTGTTATTGGTCGACCAATCAACCAAACTTCAGTTGAACTTCTGGTTTTTATTGTGAATCCAGTTTGAAATTCTTGTAATTAGGTAAATCAGGAACATTGTCGCACAACCTCTTCTTCCGAGTGCAGGCAGCGTAATAAGACATCACGTGCCCTTTTTGCCCTGCCCTAACCTCCTGCAACAATTATTCAGCTTCTATTTTTTAGGTCAAAAAGAACGTAAATTTAGGTATATTATGTAATCTAAGTGGAATGAAAATGTTTGTAACGCTTAAAATATTACTCACAAATATATTTGTAATCCAAGAACAATATAATCAATGAGTAATCAAATATTAGAGAAGCATTAATAGTATAATTCAAGTTTCAATAAATCTAAAATTTTCAAGTGTTAGGCGCTACTTTTAAACATGATTTATTTGACTCAAAATTCTTGCTACAATGTTTTTACATGAAAATGAATAAATTAAGATACTATCCTGATAAATTTGGGATGGTCGAGTTTTCTAAATCACCATATATATATATATATATATATATATATATATATATATATATATATATATATATATATATATATATATATATATATATATATATATATATATTATTTCACAGCGAAGGCAAGGACACACATGAGGCTGAGGTACATGCGATTTATTTGATACAAAGGAAAAACGTTTCGAGCGTATCGCCCATCTTCTATAGTCAGGAAGCTTAGTAAGAATTAATAAAATCTGTCAAACCAAGAAAAAGTCGAAATTTTTCATAGGGGAGGGGCGTTAAAAAATGAAAGGCTAAATTAATGCAATTTCATTAAACTAGAAAACTTAAGCCAGTAAAATAAATTAGGAGAATGAAAATATAAAAAAAGAAAAATAAAGAACAAACTAACATCATATAAAAGACATATTAAGATCATATTAAGATAAAAAATATGCTAAAGTAAAGATACATATGGTAAAATAAATCGCTGGTCGGTCAGCAGCAACTCATAGGACTATATATATATATATATATATATATATATATATATATATATATATATATATATATATATATATATATATATATATATATATATATATATATATATATATATATATATATATGTATATATATATATATATATATATATATATATATATATATATATATATATATATATATATTGTCTTAGGGTGACGGTGAAGAGGGCACGCCAGAAAATCGAAATACAGATCCCAGTGCGAGAATTAAATAAAAAAAGTCGAGTCCGGTTGGCCTAAATAATCAATTCTTAGAGGTTCTGGGATTAGAGAAACTAATGGCAGAAAAATATATAACTTTACTATATACAAATAAAATATTAATAGCACAAGTAAATAAATGACAATAAATAAAATGAGACTGGGGTACTAAACGGGGGTGAGGATACAAATGACTCAACGGGTACGAGAGTCCGAGATAGGATGCACGGTGATTGCTTTCAGAGAAAATGGGAGAGTACAATTATCGGGGAGACTCACGTCAAGCCTAATTGACTGGAGGCTTGAATACAGAAGTAAACGGGGCGCTGCAAAGTTGAACTTGCAAGATTACTTCTTCTTTTACCTCGCTGAGAAATGATGAGCAAGGGAGTACTCCAGTCGTTGAACGAAGTCGATAACAGAGTGATAGATGCCTGTCCGTGTCTATCGTCTGTCGGCAGGAACTCTAGCCTTGGGTATGAGCAAGGCCGGGTAGAGATGACGCGTTGCGTTCGTACCTTGAAGCCGTTGGGAGGTGAAACAGGGTGTACGAGGCTGCACGTGGCTGCTAACCAAGAAGGGGCTGTATTGTACTGCTTTGTCAAAGCTTCTCTCGAAGTATTTATACTGCCTCGGTGGAAGTGGGTCGCTAGGAGGCGCAAAAAGGGGGAACGGGATATTATTAGGCTTGACGTGCCAGGGGTGGGGATAGGCTCGGTGGCCTCACAGCTTTGCGCAAAGGTCCTTGGAGCCGTGGTTCTGACCCCGATCAGACGGGGCGACGGCGAGGAATGGAACCCGAAACGGAATACGCACCCCCGCTAAATCTCTCAGCTCCCTCCGGGCTCTCTCGCCGTGCAAGTGTATCTTCTCATGCGCCACAGGTAGACGTTGGGTTATAGGGGGGGAGAGGAAACCTTCATACTCTTACATCTCCTCCCCTCCCAAGATGGAGCTCCCGAAAGAAGTAACATTAGATTAATATAGGGTAATTAAACAACTAAGTTTCCTATAGGGACACAATTACAAAAGGCATGGTAGCGGGCACTCTGCACAAAAATAAGTCAAATAAAAGGGACTCGGGAATTGCTCGGTATTTCTATTCCCGAACACATCAAGAAAAAAAAATAATAGTAATTATACAATAAGATAGACAGAATAGCCGTGGTCAACATAGTCTCGTTATCATGGGCTTACAAACAGGGATAAAGAAGTTCCACAATACAAAAAAAGGTACATACGAACAGGGTATCTCATAAAAAAATATATACACAATAATAAAAATAATAATGGCACATATTCTCATAATGCATTGCACAAAAACACAAAAATTATTCAAGAATATATACAAAAGTTATCCAATTAACGTTACAATTAATGGGAAATTACTCTGTAGACAAATCCAGAGGATTTCTGTTTAAGCTGTCCGCCAGGCAATTTTCGGAACCCTTTATATATACAATTTGAAAAGGGAATTCTTGGATAAAGTTACTCCACCTCATGAGGCAACTATTAATATTCTAAACGTTCCGTAGGTAAGAGATAGGTTTATGGTCAGTCTCGATAATGAATTCTTTAACTAAGAGAAACACTTTAAACTTGTGGATGCTCCAAACGATGACAAGACCCTCTCGCTCGATTACCGCATAGATTTTCTCGCGGGGAAGGAATTTGTGGCTCGCAAACGCGATGGGGAAACTTTCGCCATGATCACTATACTGGACGAGGACACAATCTACGCCATCGTTACTCGCATCAGTCTGTACGTCAAAAGGTTTGAAGGGGTGGGGTAAGCGGAGGATCGGTGCTGAAGCTAACTTCCCTTTAAGTTAGTCAAAGCTAGCGATCGAACGGGGTGTCCAGACAGGGCACTCGGGGGGCCATTTTCTTGAGGAGATCACACAGGGGCGCGGCGATGAAGGCGGAGTTCATAATTTAACATCTGTAGAATGAGGCAGACCCCATGAAGGAACTCAACTGCTTCTTTGTTGCAGGCAGTGGCATTTCGACAATTGCGTTGATTTTGTCAGCTTGGGGAGCCAAGGAGTCGCTCCCTGTGTGGAAACCCAAATAGTTAATAGTGCCAAAGGCGAAGTGGCACTTGTTGGGGCCAATCGTGAGGTGGTGTCCACGGAGTCAGTACAGGACGGCACGAAGGGCAACCAAATGATGTTCCCATTTCTGGGTCGTCACGTAAATGTTTTCGAACTAGAAAGTAACGTGGGGGAATCCATCCAATATTCGCCTCATCATTCGGTTATAATTGCTACTCGAAAGGGAGTCGCCAATATTGCAGCAAGTTCTTGTCGGTATGAAAGGCCATGTACCTCTTTCTTCAATGGAATCTGGTAATAGGCCTTACACAGATTTAATTCGGTAATGAATTTGGCCTTCTCGAGCATGTGCAAATTCTGATCGATGAAGGGGATCGGTTCAGTGTCGAACACGGTGACGGTGTTTAACTTCCGGAAGTCGATGCACATCCAGTAAGAATTGTCTGTTTTCTTCACCATGACGACCTGGGAACAATACTCGACTCTAAGGGCCCTATAATGCCCATCTCAATAGCTTGTCTACCTCCTGATTGAACGCTTTTCTTAAGTGAATGGGAAGGAGGTATGGCTTAAAACGGACAGGTTCATGGGTGGAGAGCCGAATATTGTGTTCGAACTGGGTAACACAACACGATGTATCCGAGATTATATCGGTGAATTGGATGAGTAGGGCTTGTAACTGGGTCTTCTGGGGGATCGGAATCTAAGGGTTTATGCTCAACTCCGTCGATGGAGAATCGGGAGTATCTGGCAAGACGTGAAAAGGATATTCCGTGTCTTACCAAGGCAGGCAACTTGTACCACGACCAGGCAACTTGTACCATGCAGGTAGCTGGACCCCAAGGGGAATTCTTTGACCAGAAACACAAGTTGATTGGCAGAAGCACGTCGATGGTACTTTTTAAGCATGTTCACGTGGAATAGCTTAGTGCCAGACGGGGTTTGGATCAAGAAGTCGATGGGGCCACGTCTCTCGACCACTAGGAAGGGGCCCTTCCATTGGCATAAAAATTTATTGTTCTCCGTGGGGAGTAGTAAAAGGACTTCGTCACCGGGTTTAAATTTTCGTTCTTGGGACTTAGGGTCGAAGTAGGTTTTATAATTGCCCAAGTTTGTCTCTGCTTTGTGATGCGCAATCTCTGCGCACTTTACTATCTCTGCCTCAGGTCTAGGAGGTAAGCGTAGGAGGATTGAATCTCCTGGTCTAATTTCGAATTGAAGAAGAGATCCTTTACAATACTGAGGGGAACTCTAACATTACAGCCATACAAAAGCTCAAATGGGACAAAACCTAAGGTGCGATGGGGAATTTCCAGGAATGCGAAAAGGGCTACCGGCAAGAAACGGTGCGATTCTTGAGGTTGTTCGGCGCACAGTTTCTTGAGGAAGGATTTGAGGGAGCCATTGAGCCTCTCACACATCCCGTTACCAGCTGGGTGAAAAGGAGTGGTAAAAAGGGGTTTTATCTTCAGGAGCTTACCGACGTACTCCATCAGTTGCAACGAGAATTGACGGCCAAGATCAGACAGGATTTCCTTGGGTAATCAAACGAGGGAGAAGATGGAGATAAGTGCTTTCGCCCAGGAGATACTGTCTATATTCTTCACTGGCACGGCCTCGGGGAACCCGGTGGCAAAATCCACTAGAGTTAGCTCGCGACTGTGACCTTCACTCGACGGGAGTGTATCGGACCGATGAGATAAATTGCAACAGGAGAAAAAACTGTGAGATTAGGGGTACTTTCTGCAACGGTGCGGGTTTAACTCGTTCTTTGAGGACAGTTTTTAGGCAGATGTCGGAAGACCTACAGTAGTGAAGGATTTACTCATGGGGGCCTGGCAAATAAAAATATTTGAATATCTTCTGGTTGGTCTTCGTGTGGCTAAAATGGCCTGAAAATAGGCTGTTATGGGCGGTGATTAAAATGTGATCAAAGTAGGAACGCGGTACACACAATACTCACGTCGGGGGTTTACCATTTTTTTAGCACGCACGGTAAAGTAAGCCGTCCGTAACTTGGTAGGAGATCACCTTGTCTGATCGGGTGACTTCTTGCACTTTTGACTGGGCCTTAGCTCACAGGGGTCGGAGAGAATCGCAGTTCTTTTGATTCCTTGTGAAGTCTTCAGTGATGAGCTCCTTGAATTCTGAAAAACGTGAGGATTCTAGGGGCGAGAGCATCTTCGAATCTTTTACCACTTGCGAACAGGTAACCAGGGGTTGGGCCACGGAGTTGGGGAAGACCCGTGGGCACTGGTAAATGAGGACGGGGCAGAATTCAATAGGGGCTGCTACTACTTCTGCTCAGCCAGTGAAGTACGCACAATGGATGTAGCACTTAACGATGGGGAATCGATTAGTGCGCCCTAAGTAGTCGTGCACGACGGCGAATATATTTTGTTCCGAGGCTAGTGGGAGAAGCAGCTTGTCTAACACCACTATGCAGGTGGATCCGGTATCTCTCATAAGAGTGGAGACACGGCAGCCATTAATCGTTCCAGATTCGAACTTAAGGCCTCTAGGGGTAATTTTATCAAACAAGAAGTTTACCTGGTGGCCACCGGGACTTGAGGTGCTCAGGTGATGAGAATATTCCGATGGCGTTGACGGAGGCGCAGCCGTGGCACAGATCTGGTGTACTTGGTGAGAAGAGTTATTCCCGAACTGAGTGTTCTGGGTGCAGTCCGTTTTCACGTGACCCTCCAGACCATAGGAAAAACAAATGATGGGTCTCCTGAGGAAATATGACGTAGGTGGTCCTGAAGAGAACGGTTTTATATCCCGATGTTCGGACGAAAGGAGTGGTTTCGGCTTCGACGGCCCTATTACCTTGGCAAACAAGTTCCCATTTTGCGGGAAGAATTTACCTTTGTGGCATAGGTTTGGGGAAAAAGGGGGCCGTTTTCTTCCCTTCTTTCGGATAAAGGTTGTGGCTTGCTGAATAAATATTGGCCTCTTCTATGCATTCCTTAAATGTGAGGCACCGCCTGTCTTTTATGAAAGATCTGACATCAGCCAGAATTGCAACCAACAACTGCTCTCCCAGCAAGAAGTCATGCTGGATTTTAGCAGGATCGAGCCAAAAGTTGAAGTGACGCTGAAGGGTGTATCAGAACTGACGATATGTTTGGCCCGGCTGCAGGCGGACATGTCTGAATTTGGATCGGTAAAAGTTTGGGGTCATGTTATATGCCACCAGTAATTCCGATTTTAAGGTCGAATAATCGATTGTCACCTCTGAGGGAAGTAAAATGAATATATCTCGGAGTTGGGAATTTAGCAAGGGCAACAATTGAGCCACTCCATCTGCCTCGATGACCCAATGGTCGATTTCGAAGATTTTCTCGAAGTGGATTAAGAAGGCTCCTAAATCATCGCCTTCCTTGTAAACCGGAAGATTAACAGAAGCGGTAGGGGGAGCTTCTGAACTCGAGTGATGGACAGCGTCTCGTTCCTGGTCCTACTCATTTCAAGTTCATGAAGGCGGATTCTTTCCCTTTCTTCCAGTTCTTCTCTTTCTCTTCTTTGTTTTCGTTCTTCTCTTTCTCTTTATTTTTCTATTTGTCATCTCTCTTCTCTTTCGGTCCTTTCCTCATCTTGGCTATAAGCTAAGTGGTCCTTTTCGCTGAGCCCAAGCGACTCTCCTTCAAATTAAATGTGTTAAATGATGAGGATATTCTATCGCGTTCGATCAGCTTTCAACAAAGGCTCCACAAAAAAGGGGCAATTATTTGACTCACAGGGGAAGTGCTGGTACGCTTTGGCGGACCTACGATTCTTCACTTTAAAAAAACACACAGCGATAATTATTTCGCAGGGTGCTAATTATTAATTATAATTGAAATATTCCCTCCGGAATTTTAGTGAGAGCTTATGTTGACCAATACGCACGAAGAAAACGGCAACAGAATACAAAAAAAAAGAAATAAGATTAACTCATTTACAATACGGCAGACGTTTTATGAAGCCTGAAAAGGATTAACGTTTCACACGATCACAAAACTAAATACAAAATATGCAGAAAGGGGGAAAATGGGAAATGGGTGAAGTTTTTCTACAGTTTCTAAAACCAGAACCATTAATATACAAGAATAACACCCGATAAAATCTGTCACAGGATAACCCTAAAAAACCGGACACCAGATTAAAATATAGATGTCGAAGGGTGACTGTGAAGAGGGAACGCCAGAGAATCGAAATACAGATCCCATTGCGAGGGTTAAATAAACAAAGTCTAGTGCCGTTGGCCTAAATAATCAATTCCTAGAGGTTCTGAGATTAGAGAAACTAATGGTAGAAAAATATATAACTTTACTATATACAAAGAAAATATTAATAGCACAAGTAAATAAATGACAATAAATAAAATGAGACCCAGGGTAATAAACGGGGGGAGGATACAAATGACTCGACGGGTAAAAGAGTCCGAGATAGGATGCACGGTGATTGCTTTCAGAGAAAATGGGAGAGTTCAATTATCGGGGAGAATCGCGTAAAGCCTAATTGACTGGAAGCTTAAATACGGAAGTAAACGGGGCGCTGCAAAGTTGAACTTACAGGATTACTTCTTATTTAACCTCGCTGAGAAATGACCGAGGAAATACTCCAGTCGTTGAACGAAGTCGATAACAGAGTGATAGATGCCTGTCCGTGTCTATCGTCTTTCGGCGGGAACTCTAGCCTTGGGTATGAGCAAGGCCGGGTAGAGATGACCCGTCGTGTTCGAACCTTGAGGCCGTTGGGAGGCGAAACAGGGCGTACGAGGCTGCACGTGGCTGCTAACCAAGAAGGGGCTGTATTGTACTGCTTTGTCAAAGCTTCTCTCGAAGTATTTATACTGCCTCGGTAGAAGTGGGTCGCTAGGAGGCGCAAAAAAGGGGGAAGGGGATATTATTAGGCTTGACTTGCCAGGGGGGGGGAGATAGGCTCGGTGGCCTCACAGCTTTGCGAAAAGGTCATGGCGCCGATCAGACGGTGCGACGGCGAGGAATAGAACCCGAAACGGAATACGCACCCCAGCGAAAATCTTGCGGCTCCCTTGGGAATGTCTAGCCGTGCAAGTGTATCTTCTCATGCACCACAGGTAGACGTTGGGAAATATATATATATATATATATATATATATATATATATATATATATATATATATATATATATATATATATATATATATTTATATATATATATGTATATATATTATATATATATATATATATATATATATATATATATATATATATATATATATATTTATTACATTTTTTCAAAAAATCCGTGCAGGGAAGAGATTCGAACCAGGCACACTGAGGCAGCGAGCACCGCTTTGATCTCAGTTAAAAGTATGCCTTTAATGCACTATGCTACGCAGAGAACCAAAAAATTCTCTGAATAGAATAGCTTTTAAGGAACACTTTCGCAAGCTCGAACGGAGATTATGAAAGAAATAGAAAATTAATTGGGAATTCAAAGAATAAATGAGGAATAGTTAAACGCGTGGCAGATATACAAATATATATTTCTCTCAAAGTAGCACGAGAGAATGATGAAAATGAATTCATTAAACCACATTGAAAGAGAAAACGGAATAACTTTTCCTTGCAGTAATATTTTTATTACCTTTTTTCGAAAAATCCGTGCAGGGAAGAGATTCGAACCAGACACACTGAGGCAGCGAGCAGCGCTTTGATCTCAGTTAAAAGTATGCCGTTAGTACACTACGCTACGCAGAGAACCAAAAAATTCTCTGAATAGAATAGCTTTTAAGGAACACTTTCGCAAGCTCGAACGGAGACTATGAAAGAAATAGAAAATTAATTGGGAGTTCAAAGAATAAATGAGGAATAGTTAAACGCGTGGCAGATATACAAATATATATTTCTCTCAAAGTAGCACGAGAGAATGATGAAAATGAATTCATTAAACCACATTGAAAGAGAAAACGGAATAACTTTTCCTTGCAGTAATATTTTTATTACCTTTTTTCGAAAAATCCGTGCAGGGAAGAGATTATTCCGTTTTCTCTTTCAATGTGGTTTAATGGATTCATTTTCATCATTCTCTCGTGCTACTTTGAGAGAAATATATATTTGTATATCTGCCACGCGTTTAACTCTTCCTCATTTATTCTTTGAAATCCCAATTAATTTTCTATTTCTTTTATAGTCTCCGTTCAAGCTTGCGAAAGTGTTCCTTAAAAGCTATTCTATTCAGAGAATTTTTTGATTCTCTGCGTAGCATAGTGTACTAACGGCATACTTTTAACTGAGATCAAAGCGGTGCTCGCTGCCTCAGTGTGTCTGGTTCGAATCTCTTCCCTGCACGGATTTTTCGATATATATATATATATATATATATATATATATATATATATATATATATATATATATATATATATATATATATATATATATATACATATATATATATATATATATATATATATATATATATATATATATATCATGAACTGTTGAGTTTCTTCCAAATCGAAGTTTTAATATGAAGGTGAAAACCAAACACACTATTGATAAAAGCATCTTTATTGGTCTGAGATTGAAGGTCGACCCGCATGGGGCTGATTTTTAACAAACCAGACCCCTCGCCCATACGAGATCACATCAAAGTATGCATGTCTGAAATTAATATGGATAACTTGAAAATACCTAGTCATAGCCCGCATCCCAACGAACTACGAATATTAGAATCATTTTACATTACAAAACTTAAACCTAATTTAAATATAAATCAAACTGCATCCAATCTTTATATTGTATGGTGAATTATTGAAATTTTTATTTTTGTATCAAGCAGCTTATCCTACATTGCACTATTCAGTTTTAATATTTTATGAAAACTAGAAACTTTAACCCTTTACTATCTTAGTTTCTTACTGCCGATGATGACGCTAGGACCTCGAAAGATTCAGATCCAAACAAATATAGATGCTTTTATCAGTATTGTGCTTGATTTTTAACTTATATATATATATATATATATATATATATATATATATATATATATATATATATATATATATATATATTGCACATGTGTAGTGACGACGGAATTGCAAAGTTAAAGTAGTCTTAACAAGGAACTTCACAAATGAACACCGTATTGGACCTATAAAATCTTGAAATTGAGCCCACATATTGACTGCTGAAATATTATGCCATACAGTAGCAATGAACCCATGTAAAATAGGACGAAACACTTATACTACAAGTGCACGTGTGTTAAGAAAACATGAGTGCAAGAAAGGCAATCTAGGACTTTGGCGGTTCCCACGCGAACATACACACGTGAGAGAACAGCTGCGAGCCAGCAAGGTCTCGATTCATGATCACGAGGGAGCCGGACCGGAGTCGTGTTTGACCAGGTAAAATTGAGGTGGATCTGCGAAACGACAAAAAAAAATCTACAGTTGTATGACTGGCGGTAAATGCCAATTTGATAAAACCACGATGTGGTGATCAAATACATTACACTCATGAGCATACTGAACAAGTATACATCCTTTTAACTCCACCCAGGAGTCTTAATAAAGCACTCGAACATACTTCTCACACCGTATGCTCCGCCCAGCGTCCATAATAGGAAAATGAAGTCACGCCCACTTAACGGGGTGGGAGATATAAAATGGACGGGTTGAAACATTCTACGCAGAGAGAGACACAGGTAAAATTCATTCATCCTTCTAGGTCTCCCGATTCCGTTCCTCGTCCTTAAGTCCATCCGTCCTTATCTTCAGCCTAAACATTAAGTAGACCCGAAGAGGAATGCCTTGTGACCGGTTATGGGGTGCTCCTCTCCCAAGGAGGTAAACTCTATGAGGGTGACCCGTCGAAGGATGGAAAAGAAGAAGCCTGGCGAATTCTCCATCGCAAAATAAAGAGCCGCCTTAGCCTAGTCACCCCCTTTACCCTTCACTATAAATATTTGGAGAGTTTACAAATAAGTCTGGGTATAAAACGTGAAAAGGTGTGGAAGGTACATAACAATACTCAATCGGACACACTAGGGAGGTTTCCAAACTCCTCTCTCTTCCCCTTTCTTATCAAATGTACAAGTACCATTGAAAGATAAAGTAAAAGAAAATGATGATATTATCATATACTACTCTGAGATCAAAATAGGATTTCTAAAATATTAAGTGTCAGAAAATGTTCGTGCAGTTCACTACTTTAATATCCAACAGAATCAAACATGGATATGGCATTTTGTTAACATCTAATGTCATCTTATGATATTTGGGGGTTGGGTTAATTCATTACAAACCCTCAATGCATCATTATTAATAGTCTTCAGGTATCCTACGGCTATTGCATCTTAAAAGAAATCACATGCAGTTGCAGTTCAAAAAATTTATTCTCCTTTTGCGTACCGTGATCCTCAACCTCCACCACGAGACACCAGTATCTTGGGGATCGATTTGATCAATTGGCTTCCAGCCATCTTATCTTAAAAAGATGAAACATAATAAAAGGACTAGGGGTTCTTCTCTTCACGGGGGTGTTCCAGGAACTAACGGGTCTCCTGCTAATTTGACAGGTGACCAGGCCAAAGATGGCCCAGCCGGCCATGAGACTCCTTCGAACGGAGGGGGCAATGTCCTATCAAAAAAAGCAGAGTGACAAGGTGAGTAGAGTTTCCTCGATGACTGTGCTCCGCATCAAGAGGCTGCCGGAATCTTCGAGAAAGCCAACTTCAAGAGTTTTCCATCATTGGCTCAAATGATCATTGTATGCTATACAAAAGACATATATTCCATCAGCATCAGGCATTATCCAGGGTTCTTTGATAGGAAACAGAAGGTAGACCGTTTATCAGACAGGACCTTTCTGGGTGAATGCGGCTGACTCTTACCAGACGGCCATGGTGACTGCTCTTCGAACACCTGATGGCTCATCTGTCCACGTGGCACCACATTTTACCATAAACTTCGTAAAAGGAGAAGTCTATGCGAAGCAACTCGTTGACTACTCATTAAAAGATATCACAGAAGAGATGGCCGACCAGAAAGAGTCAAGGTCGAGCGTGTGATAAGGAAATAGATCGGGAGAGGGTCGAGATCCTTCCCTCCATTCTTCATTACGTTCGATCGTGGAAAGCTCCCTGAGTCGATGTGGGGTAGTTAGTATCGTAATACGGCAAGACATTTTTGCCATTGCTGTGGAGGGGTTGCTGTCACCACCGCTTCGACCATGCCAATTGAAATTTCAGACGTGCTAAGTAGGGAAAACAACAAATATGCGTGAACTGATTTAATGTCATAGATGTAAAAGTTTTATCATTGAAGGCTAAGTATGTGAAATGCAGCGAGCTGCACCTTGTTTCCTCGCAGTAATGTGTCTGAGGCCTGTAATTTATTCACAAAGGTCAAGGAATTGGTTCTGTTGCTGTCGTCACGACCTAGGACTTCCTACGACTCCAGAGTTAAAAATCGCCCCCCCGCATATGAGCATGGTAGCCATTATGCGTAATAGGAACCCTTCTGGGGAGGAGTTGAAGAAACTCATCTCCTTCTTTTGCCCTTTAGCTATTTGTCTTCAGGAGATAATAAATGATATGAATGATGCGTGTCCCTTGCCCACCCTGTCAGTATCTAAAGCTTTTCCACCCCACCCCACCCCCCCTAAAACGGGATGAGGGCCTGGAAGGTGTATTTGCAATTTACACGCGACGTGATGACTACTTTCACTTTTTGGCTTAAACTACTTCCCTACAGACACGGGAAGTGCAGATTCACATCGATTGAAGGTATACTATTCTTTCAGTGTATATTTCACCGTCAGATGACTTCAATATAGAAAAATTCTGCCACGTCGTGGCACAGTTACCGAGGCCCTTTCTCCTCTGGGGAGATATGCACAGTAAGCGTCCTTCTTGGACGACTTTACGATCAATCCCTGAGGGTAGATCTGATCGAAAGGCTGGTGATTGGTGTCCCAATTGTAGATAAATTCACTTATTATTGTTTGAGAACCGATTCCCTTTCTTGCTTCGATCTATCACTGTGCTCTCCGGACGCACAACCTTAATTTGGGTGTAAAGTAGTCGATGACATTTATAATAGTGATCACCTTTTCATTCAAATTTTGTCTTGGCCCTGACTTCCTGAGAAACACCCTCTTCTCTGCTCGGAGCGGGCGTGGTGGCCTCGAGTTAAAGAAATGACTAATTCATATATCTAAGTCGAAGAGTTTAGGTCATTCGATTAGGCCGTTGTGTTCTTCTCTCCAAAACATCTGTGCGTTTTGAAGGTCGTGCGATTCATTGGTGGTCTGCCGAGTGCGAGGCAGGCTTGAGAGAAAAAGCGATATACCTACATGCGCTACAAGCGCAGCCCAAACGATTTCACCTTAGATGAATTCATTGAGCAGGTGCCAGGTTCGGGTATGTTTCCAAGCATGCCAACCGCTCTTCTTGGCATGCATTCGTGTCCTACCTTAATGAGTTTTGGAAGTGTCTTATAAGTTCAAGCAGTATGACAGTCCCGTTCACCAGGATGACGAGGCCGAAATCCTTGATATCACGTCCATGGCGGAGTCCTTCGCAGCCGCTTTCTCTGCACTGTCTAGCCAGGATCATGCTCTGCCAGCATTTAAAGCACGTCGTAGGCTTGATGGATACCAGAGACTAGAGCTCACCTCCATAGACTGCGAACCCGAGCTGTTTTCACTGATGAAGTTGCGCACCGCTCTAGCTTTGTGCCCGGATAACGCCCCCGATCAAAACGATATCCCGTACACTATGCTTTAAACCTAGATTAGAAAGGCATGACTTGTTTGTTAGAGTAGCCTCCTAGGTTCCGTGGGAAAATGGCTACCGTGCTTGTTTGTTTGTTTTTCAAACCGGGAAGAAATCACTCTTCCCCAATTGGTTTCCGGCCAAATTTTCTAACGTACTGCGTATATAAGTTAATGGAGAATATTGGTTAATTTTAGGTGAGCCAATTTCTTGAACAAGGGAAGCCACCTGCTCCCTGCACAGTGTAGCTTTTATAAGCATGGTGATACAGTATCATGAAGGCCCTCCACACCATAGGAACGAATGGACGCATCTCAACCTTTGTGTCGATTCCGCAAAAAAGTGGGGGTGAGGGAATATTTTCCGGTCCAATAAAGAAGGAAGAAGGCGTTCCGCAGAGTAGTGTCTTCAGAGTCATTCTCTTTACCTTGATCATCATCGGTATCACCTTGGATATACGCTTAACGTAGAAAACTTTCGATCTGTTTGGTGCAGCCCAGATGCCTTACCCAGAACGTTGACACCAACACGCCTTGAACCATATCTCTTGTTCTGCCGAAGGCCACGGTTTTCGGTTTTCTTTGATAAATCAAGTTGGTGCACTAATGTTATCAACCATGCATACCCGAAATGGACTTGTTCTGAAATGGTTCTCGCCTCAATGTAGTAAAATTGCACCGTTTATTGATCTTGGTTTTGACGGACGCCTTACCAGGGAGACCATATTCGCAGCCTTAAGGTCGTTTCTACCTGTGCCAAGGATATAATTCCTTTCGTGTCGTTCAGCAAATAGAGTATTGATAGGGTTACTTCTTTACTTTTTTTATTGGTCCGTTTTTCTTTCTAAGCTAGACTATGGATGTGAGTTTTATACAGCCGGGCCTGAACTTCGTGTCTTTCTGAGTGTATTGCTATTATTTGTTCAGATTTGGGGGAAACTATTATATTTTCTAAAACTTTGTCGATATAAATAATAATATATCTTTCCATACATCGTTCTACAGAATATGTTGTTTATTTAGTCTTTGCCAGTAATTCATTTCTTGGATTTATGGAATACGTGATATAAAAGTTCTTTGAATCGATTCAAGCTTTTAGCGATCTTTATTTTTTTGTGGGGAAACCATAATTGGCGGCAGTATTCTATATGTAGTTGGATGAGCTATTTGTAAACTTTTTGCATTACTTTATGGGGGGGACCTCTTTCTTATAACTTTATTTATTTATCAATATCATTCATCTTGTTGATTTTCTGTATTCGTATCTATGTGTTATTTCTAGACTGAAGATGCCCCTCCAAACATTGACTCCATTTATCTGACTCTTCGTAATTCTTTCTTCCTTGATGAATCTTCTATTTAACTTGCATTTATCTTGATGTGATGATTCCTTCCAAATTCTTGATCACGTGATGATTTATTATTGATGCTTCTTGGTGATGGGAGGAATTCTTCTTACTTCTTGATGACGGAATGAGTTCTTCTTGCTTTTTGATGACGTGATGATTTCTTCTTGATGCGTTGAGACGAGTTAACCCTTGAAGTTGTTTTCTTTCCATTTTCCTTAACATCGGTTTTTCTCTTGAGTCGATTTCTTGAGTTGTCCATAAAGCGTTTTCCGTTTTCTTCTGGGATATTTCTCCGTAAAAATTATGGACTGTGGGATCGATCTCGGGTCTTTTGAATCCAGTGGCCAGCACTCTGCCGTCACGCTACGGCCAAGTCCGTCCTGACTTGGTAATTTAATGGGCTATTTATATTCTTGCTTTTGGAAGGAAGTTTTTCTCTTATACATCTTCGCACCCCTACAACTTCAGTGTTTCGAGTTTTAAATGTTCGGAATATAAATCCAGATTCTTGACGGGCTTTAGCTACTACATTATTAATATGATTTGTAAAAGATAGATTATCAGTGAAAAGTACACCAAGATCTATTACTTCTGTTGTAGATTAGATATTTCCATTCGAGGGAGTTTTATAAGTTGTCTGACTTTTTAATGTTTCATCATTACCATACTTAATTATTTCAATTTTTTTCTCATTAAATTTAAGATTATCAGTGGATGCAAAGTCATAAATTAAATTTAAATCACTTTGTAGGATTTCACCATCAACAATAGATCTTATCTGCCTTTTGATGTTTCTGCAGATATCATTAATCATGATGAGGAAAAGAATCAGACCTAATACTGTTTGTTTCCCTGTCAAACGCCTTTAAAAAGTCAAGGTAGATCGCATCAATATTAGTATTGTCTCAGTGATTTGATGATGTAATTATATTAATCAATTAATTCTGTTAAGCAGGATCTTCTTTTACAAAACCCATTTTTAAAATTATTTATGTATTAAGTTGTGATCTTCCAAAAAAGCAACTAAATATTTTAAACTATTTTTAACATTCTCTTTTATAACATTTAATGTTATTGGAATGGGCCTGTAATTTTCAGCTTTTTTACGGGATACTTTTGATTTATAAATGGGTGTTATGTTTGCTTCTTTTAAAAGAGTTGGTATTTTTCCATTATCAAGTAATTTTTGATACATCAAGCACAAAATAAAAGTTATATTTGACTGACATTTTTTTAATATTTCTATTCCAATGCCATCTGGATCAAGTGTAGCATCGGAAGGTAAGTTTTTAATAGCCTCAAGTATATCTTGTACAGTAACGTCGAAATCTTCTGACGGGACTCTTTGGAAGCCAGAGTATCGATGCCTGGAAGACTCGCTTTACGACGTACATAGTGCAATATACGCTTGTAAGCGTGAGCCCAGCCTATCCGTCTCTAATGGCTCTCATTTCACCCTCAGCCGACCTAGACGTTGGATATACACCAATCATAACCTAATCCCTTTAGGCAAGGCAATTCCTCCAAGAACTTGATGTTGCTCTCGTGTTAGTGATAGCTCTGGTTTTGCCCAGGACGCTACTCTTAAGAGTATCACCTGTTGAAATTTGCTGCCACACCTCTGCATCCAAAGCTTATCCAGCACTGAGAGTATCGATTTGGAATTTATTGGAGCATACGACGTGTCACGCTGGAGCCATGCAAGAATACACGGATGTCTTCAAATCAAAAAGGGGTGTTGACTGCCTTACTTGGTCCCCTCCCCTGTTGTTTGAATACGGCAGAAGTCTACCGGGCGCTGCTTGTCTTTACGGCCGAGCTGATTGCAATATAGCGCTTGGTATGGTCGTACCAGGTTGGAGAACGGATTGTGATTTATAGCGACTCACGGAACTCACTGAGTGGACTCAAGGAATTGGAATCTCCGGAGCCAAAGGTTCGCAGTATCCCTGTCGTCACGGCTAGCGTGACCAGAGAGAATCCCGAGATTGTCTCCTGCTGTGTTCCTGAACATATATGGATTGTGGGAAATGAGCACGCTGATAAGGGCGTTAAACAGTCTGGAAGGGCAGCGAGAGCGGAACACCGTTTTGCTTTTCTCCCCTCAGACTACGTGACAGAAATCAGATCAGCATCTCGGGTTTTATGTTAAGGAAGATCGAAGACGGCCGACAAGAATTTTAAGTTGCGTGCTCTTTCGCCGCAACTTTTCCCCTGGATCTATCCCTCAATGCCTCGAAGACTTTAGGTCATTTTCTTCCAGCTCCAAATCTAGCATAATCTTAATATAGCCTAGTGTTATACTAAAGATTAAATTTTGGTGGCTTATGCACTTGATGGCAATCGCCAAGTCAGACCCGTTTGAATTAAAAATTAATTATTTCGCCCCATACAACTTATGTACAATCTGCAGTTGATGCACTCCATTTGAATTTCGTCCTGTAGCTTACAAACGAATTTGCTCTGTTCCTAGCTTTTTAGAGTCGCAAGACAAACTATGGTTCTCTGGAACGCAAATATCTCCTCTCTCTCACTCGAGATTCATGCCGCTATAACGCTAGCTAAGCGCCAAAACGTAGAAACGCGAGCATTGCACCACTCTGCGCAACTTGAAATATCTGTCAGCATGAGGAATGTTCGTAATCTCTTTCATAAACAAATCCAAACTTTTAAAAGTAAACCCATTAGAGGTTAGAGGGGCTAAAACGGGGACTAGAAACTTGCCTAGTGCAAATGAAGGGCTGTTCTATGGTGCAAAAATAGGTCTATTTTTGAAGCATATGCAGTAGAAACTTTGCACTAGGCAAGTTTCTAGTCCCCGTTTTAACCCCATCTAACCTCTAATGAGTTTACTATTAATAATTCGCATTTGTTTGTGAAAGACTACGAACATTCCTCATGCAGACAGATACTTCATGGCCAGCTTTGATGTTGAGAGTTTATTCACTAAGATTCCTCTTGCTGAAACGATTCGAATTTGTGTAAACTTCCTCTTCCGTAATTCCACCTGCATAATAGCTTTAACTAAGACCTTATTCAAAACTCTCCTTGAACTTGCTATTTGTAATTCATTCTTTTTGTCAAATGGGATCTTTATGAACAACTCGATGAGGTTGAAATATGACTTCCTCTAGGCCCCTCGTTGGCAAATGTTTTTATGTGTTATTATGAAACACTTTGGCTTGATGATTGCCCCATTAATTTTCGTCCTGTTTTATATAGGCGCTATGTAGACGACACTTTTTTATTATTTAGACATAAGTCACATTGTACACTTTTCCTCAATTATTTAAATTCTCAACACGCAAATATTAAATTTTCCTGTGAGCTCGGTAAACATTTGACTTGGATTGATTGTCCATTCGGGTAGAATGGACAATCAATCCAAGTCAAATGTTTACCAAAACCCCACTTTTTCAAACCTTGGTGTAAGTGTTTGAAGCTTCTGTGATTTTAGATTCAAAATTAATGCCATCCTTACTCTCCTCCATAAAACATGTAACTTGTCTTCAACGTTTTCAGCCCTACATTTAGAATTTGCATTTTTAACAAAATTCTTTACCTCCAATGGCCACCCCAAATCACTATTTCTGAGACAAATTAGTCTGTTTCTCAATAAAAAATACTCGACTCTGCCTCCACTACAAACTGTCAATAAATTAAAGATCTTCTTTTCCTTACCATACTTTGGTTACCAATCCGAAAAACTTTAAAAAAAAAAGAGTTGCTAAAACTGTTAAATTCAGCTTATCCTCAATTATTACCATCTATTGTTCTCATTAATGACTTCAGACTGGGATCATTATTTAAGTTCAAAGATAAACCACCCACCAATATGCAATCTAAAATTATATACGTTTTTCGTTGTACGTGCAGTAGCACTGTATCATATGTGGGGACAACAAGGCGTATACTTTAATCCCGCTTCATGCAGCATATGGGTAGATTTGAAAGAACTGGACTACACCCTTCAAATCTGATCCATCCCCGATTCGAAATCATCTTTCACAATGAGGCTCTAAGGCTACACTCGAGAATTTCACGATACTTAAAGCGGTAAGAAACATCTCGGTCCATTACCTACTAGAGTCAATTTATATTACAAAACTTCAACCCAGTCTAAATAATAACTCATTTTCTGTCCCATTAAATATAGTGACTCATTAAAAACATGTTAATTTGTTAAATTTCACATGTTTGGGGGGATGGTGCAAGAATAAAATCCACTGTCAATTATTTCCTTCCTATTTTTTTGAAATTCCCTCGTTCGTTATTTTTCCCTTGGTATTTCTAATGTAATCAATTCGTCTAAAACTTAATATTCTTGTTTCACAATTTTATTGGATGTCTTAACTTTTTATGTATATATTTAAGTCTGTATTTTGTATTCTTTCTTTAGCACTGATGATGAGACAAGAAACCGGAGTTTTTTAGAGGCAAGAGAAGGGGACATTAGAAGAACCCAGAATCAAAGAGAGCAGAGGGCGGCACAATGAAGGCGATCCTTCATTTCTGTCTTCTTGGTAAAGGATCGCCTTCATTGTGCCGCCCTCTGCTCTCCTTGATTCTGGGTTCTCCTAATGTCCCTTTCTCTTGCCTCTAAAAAACTCAGGTTTCTTGTCTCATTGTTCATTCGCGTGAAATTTTCTCTTTCTCTTGTAATATATATATATATATATATATATATATATATATATATATATATATATATATATATATATATATATATTAGTGTAGATGAGTAGCAGTCTTTCTTGAATGCAAATTTTGTTGAAGACAATGCTACATTTCGCCTTGATCAATTTCCTTTGGCAACTTTCTATTTCTTCTGTCTTTTTTAGTCCATCTTGTAGATGGTAGATCACTTTCCTATATTCATCCCTCTTTTTAATGAATGAGTTTGGTAAAAATCAAACTAAATTACTGAGCTTTCGATCTTATTCGATCATCTTCGGAGCGTCTTTATGTATTCTTTCCTCGTTTACCGATGAAATATGGTGGAGTCAGTATCAGGCTGAATGAAAAGAAAACGGCTTTTAGGAGATATTTATTCCGCTTCGCTTGAGTGTAACATCAAAGGAAACGAGCCAATCCGGTGAATGGAATTTTTAGAACAACTTTAAGTTTCGATTTCAGCAAATCGCCTGACTGTTGAGGGCCATCTTTTCTTGTTTATTAAGATAGCTTCTAAGATGTTCAGCCTAGCTTCATTTCCCTCTTTTTTTTAATCGCGGTGTTGTCAACTAGGATATATATCGTTAGGTTGATGTTGTGCGCGCTCTCCATATTCTGGCGTACCAAGTTTAATGAGATCCCCGTCCCCCGTTTCAGGGCCCCCGGTGAACCTCTTCCGCTGAGGCAGTATAAATACTTCGAGAAAGGCTTTAAGAAACGAGTACCATACATCCCCGTCTTGGTTAGCAGTCACGTACAGTCTCATATGCCCTGCTCCACCTGCCAACGGCTTCCAGCTATGAACGCGATACCTCACTTCTCTACTCGCCCTCGCTCGTACTCAAGGCCAGAGTACCGGCTGACAGACGATAGACACGGACAGGCATATATCACTCAGTTATCGACTTCGTTCAACGACTGGAGTTTCCGAGAGGATCACAATTACAAAAGGCATGGTACCGGGTACTCTGCACAAAAATAGGTCAAATAAAGGGGACTCGGGAAATACACGGTATTCCCATTACTAAACAAAATTATATACACAATAATAAAAAAGTAATGGCACATATTCTTATAAGGCATTACACAAAACTACAAAAATTCTTCTGGAATATACAAGGTGTCCCAGAAAAAAGTTAACCGTACTTTGGATTAGTATAACTCAAAACCTATTAGAGATTTTTGAGTTCTGCAAAACAAAACAAATTTAACAACTAGTTATCTGTCGATTCTGGAAATTTCATTAAATTCCCTTTTAACATATTGTTACACTAATGGGTTTAGTGGAGGCTATCAAAATTATGTTTGCGCAAGGAAGTAAAATAATGAAACTTCGAAGTTTAAAATCAACAAATATATTTAAATCCATTTTTAACAAAAACACCTCTTCATATGGGTAATACAAATTCATTTTTTTTATTTTCCAAGCACCGTTTCCTTCCATATGTCTTCCATTTCTTTCCAAGCACAGTTGCGCCTTTGATCGCATTGATTGAACAACTTTTTTGATTAACTTGTGATTTTCATTAAGTCTATTGACTTCACGTGTGATACTATCTCTTAAATGGTTGATGCTTTGTGGTGGAGTAGAATACATTTATTCTTTAGATATCTCCATAAGAAATAATCGCACGGTGTTAAGTCAGGAGATCTTGAGGGCCATTCAATTGCATGATTTAGCGCGGCAATGCGGTTGTCAAACGTTTCTCTTAGTTTTGTTCTTACAGCAAGCTGTCTATGAGCTGGTGCGCCGTCTTGAATCCACCAAAGTCTATTGAAATGATTGCCGTAAATCTGGCGGAGTTCCGGGAAGATCTTCTCGTTGATCATGCTCAGGTAGGCAGCACCATTCAAGTTATTTTCGTAAAACAATGGGCCGACAAGATAGCCATTCCCGCATATTCCGATCCACAGATACACTTTCTGCTGACAAATACGTGTGTCAAAGTTGAATGCTGGGGGGTGGTTCAGTGGCGCATACTACCGAATGTTCTGGCTATTTACCTTGCCATTCATGAAAAAGGCTGCCTCGTCACCAATCACAATGTTTTCCAAGAAACGAGCAGGTTTATGGAGAAGCCATTCGACAAATTGTCTACGACGAGGAAAATCTGTTTCAAGAAACTGGTGTCTTGCATGCATCTTATAGGGATGTCATTTTAAGTAAGGTTTAATAATGCGGTTAAATGATGACTTTGACAATTGTAACTCATATTTTCTGACTGATACATGCGTATTTTAAAGAAGTGAGATCTGAACATTTTCGATATTTTCTGTTGTTCTTATGGTTCTCATACGACCCGAATGACCTTTATTTAGATTTTAGCATATTCCTTCATGTTGGTATTTGCGAACATTTTTCCAAATTGGGGGCTTGCTTGGTGGGTGCCTACCTGGAAAACGTTGTTCCAATAAATCTTGTACTTGTTTAATACTGCCAGTCTTAATAAAGTTTGTGACTACAAATACGCGTTGATCTTTAGTTAACTGCATGATTAAAAAGGTTCTATAGAAGTAAACTTTTACACAGAAACGCCTTGATTTGCTTAGTAAGCAATAATGGCGAGACTATACCACAGTGTGGTCAAAAACCACTGTAAAATGGCCTAGGCTTTGCTTGAAGAATCGCACAGTGACCTAGGCTACTTAGGCTCCCTACGCTTCTCTTTAAAGGGTAAGGTGGCCTAGCCTTCCTAGGCTTTGTTTCATTATTTTACTTCCTTGCGCAAACATATTTTCGATAGCCTCCACTAAATCCATTAGTGTATCAAAATAATAAAAGGCAATTCAATGAAATTTCCAGAATCGACAGATAAATAGTTGGTAAATAAAAAACTTTTTGCAAGACCCGAAAATCGCCCATAGTTTTGGGGTTATACTAATTCAAAGTGGGGTTAACTTTTTTCTGGGACACCCGGTATACAAAAGTAATCCGATTATTCTCCAACGGCACGGCATCGGGGAACCGAAGGGCAAAATCCACTAAAGTTAGCTCGTGACTGTGTCCTTCACTCGACGGGGGGTATATCGTGGGGATGAGATAAATTGTGACACGGAAAAACGGCTCTGAGATTAGGGGTTCTCTCTGCAATCATGCGGGCTTAACTAGTCCTTTGACGGCAGTCTTTTGGCAGATGTCGCAAGACCTGCATTAGCGAAGGATTTCTTCATGGGCGCCTGGATAATAAAAATATTTGAAGATCTTCTAGTTGGTCTTCGTGTGGCTAAAATGGCCTGAAAATAAGCTGTCATGGGTAGTGGTTAAAATGTGACCAACGTGAGAACGCGAGACACACAATACTCACTTCAGGGGTTTACTGTTTTCTGAGCACGCACAGTAAAGTAAGCCGTCTGTAACTTGGTAAACAAAGTCGAGTACGATTAGCCTGAATAATCAATTCTTAGAGGCTCTGGGATTAGAGAAACTAACGGTTAAAATATATATATCTTTACTATATACAAAGAAAAGATTAATAGCACAAGTAATTAACTGACAATAAATAAAATGAGACCCGGGGTACCAAACGGGGCAGGGTGGGGGGGGGGGTACAAATGACTTGACAGGCACGAGAGTTCGAGAGCGGATGCACGGTGGTTGCTTCCAGAGAAATTGGGAGAGTACAATTATCGGGGAGGCTCAGGTAAAGCCTAATTAACTAGAGGTTTGAATAGGACAGGTAAACGGGGCGCTGCCAAGTTGTACTTGCAAGATTCCTTCTTCTCTTACCTCGCTGAGAAATGAGCAAGGAGGTACTCCAGTCGTTGAACGAAGTCGATAACCGAGTGATATATGCCTGTCCGTGTCTATCGTCTATCAGCCGGAACTCTGGCTTTGAGTACGAGCGAGGGCGAGTAGAGAAGTGACGTATCGCGTTCATAGCTGGAAGCCGTTGGCAGGTGGAGCAGGGTGTATGAGACTGTATGTGACTGATAACCAAGACGGGGATGTATGGTACTCGTTTCTTAAAGCTTTTCTCGAAGTATTTATACTGCCTCGGCGGAAGGGGTTCGCCGGGGGCCCCCAAACGAGGGACGGGGATCTCATTTGACTTGGTAAGCCAGTGGGGGGGGGGGGGATAGTCTCCGCGGTCTCACAGCCTTGCGCAAAGGTCCTTGGTGCCATAAGTAAGGCGTCCGTCAGACAATCAGAGAAGATTAAGCGAACCCAACCCGGTTCAGCCCACCGCGCGAAGTCTCGATGCTCCTGTGGGGTTGCCTGGCCGTGCAGGTGCATCTTTCAAGCGCCACATCTAGACTTTGGGTTCTAGAGATTGGGGGGAAATCTTCTGTCTCTGATACCAACCTATTATATTTAACTGTTGATGATTATGCCGTGTAGCTCATAAAATCAGAAACTTAGTATCTCAAGTTCTATAATTGATTTCGTGTGAGTAAAGTACTATTCAAACAGGATAAATATCGTGAATCTATCGGTCTATTTCAGTACACGCAACCACACACGTAGGGAAGACTGTTTCCTTAACAAATGTCCAGAAGAGTATCATTCACACTTTACACAAGGAGGTTAAGCCACAGGTCACTGCTGGAGTGCTTTACCGAAATATATTAATGGAAATGTTGCATGACAAAGGTGAGGAGCAAACGGGACGACATCAGCCTTTGGTGAGTTTCCAATAAAAGTCGAATCAAAAACTTTGAAGAGCTTCACAAGGAATTAGGCTAGTCTTATTGCATTAAGAGCCACCACGCGTGCAGATCTTGAGGAAAGGGGCTACAACTTCTGCCTTTCTAATATAAAATAACTAGAACCAGAAGAGCCGCCCAAAACCACATAATGCTCTAATCATCGCATGTCGGCCCCGGAGAGCCTAACATTGGTCAAAACAGCGAAATTAGAGGAGCGTCGGCCTAAAGCCAGAAGCTTCCCTTTATGGTTAGCTGAAAGACGCTGAGAAAAACCGTTAGTTTTCTTAGAAACATTTTAATCCAATCATCGAAACGCTGTGCACGGCACTAGAAACCCTCAAAGATAAAAAAAAATAACGTAATAATAATAATCATAATCAAATATAGCACTCTTAAAGAGAAAACTTAATCACAGAGTTTTGAAGTACGTAACAAACCTATACGTACGAAAACCTTCACTGAGTCCTTGCTATACCACGACATAAATATATTTAGCAACTTTTAGCTGAATTCTAAACATATCCCGTAAAAACAATCCTAACCTCTTTTTAAATCTAAATTTGAATTTATATACTAAAAATACCACAGCAAAAAACCGTCAATGCCTTAATTTTAACCCATTTTTTGAACTTCAAGATTTATAATTATTATTAGTCTCGTGCGACTCTATATCATCTTATAGGGCGATCGCCAGTGATGGGGAGTTAGGTAAATGGTATTGTAGACAAAGTTACCAGTTATGTAGGTCGGGATAGCGGTGAATCAAATGTATGTGAATGAAAGAGGTTTCCGTAACCACCACATTATAAGAGTGGGACGAGTTCCAGTTTATAAGTGAAGGGTGGCGTTACGGCGAATTATTTATCTGACTCCAAAGATAAATGATTTTAGGGTGGTCTGTAACGTGCGAGAAGTTCAGGCGAGCGGCTTAAATGCTTTGCTTGAATGAGTCTTCTGGGGGCTGATTCAGGATGGCCGAGTAGTTTAAGGCTCTAGCTAACGGCTGTTCAGCGACGCGGGAAGCGCATTTGAAACTCGTTTCGCTACTTTTCTTTATTTATTTTTCTTCCCTTTCCCCCTTTCCTACACAAATCTATGTCCTGTGGTGCCCAAGAACCCGGAGGCCGGGAAGGGAGAATATTAGTCCTCGAATAAGATTTCTTGACGCCGTTATCCTCAATCCCTCAAAATACGTTCTGCTTCTAGGAGGGGGCTGTGTAGCGTGTGAGAAGTTCAGGCGAGTGGCTTAAATGCTTTGCTTGAATGAGTCTTTGGGGGGATGGGGGGCTCAGGATGGCTGAGTGGTTTAAGGCTCTCGCTAACGGCTGTCCAGGGACGTGGGAAGCGCGTTTGAAACACGTTTCGCTACTTTTCTTTCTTTGCTTTTCTTTGCCGCCCCTTTCCTATTCAAAGCTATCTACAGGTTTTCTACTTGGCTGGGCTTACCGAAGGTTTCAAGGCAAAAATGGACATACGAAAATAATCACTTTATTCTAATAACGGAATATTTAGGTACAAGCGGAGTGACACGGAAATACTAGGTGGGAGACTGGTAGTCTATATATTATCAAAGAAGTACGAGTTAAGGGCAAAACAAGAATCAGTGGATTAAAACGGGCGAGTGAATTCATTACGATTGAAATGTCTTAATCAATGAATCAAATCTGAATCTCTCTTACTCTCCTTTTCTTATTTATATATGCAGAGGGCGTGGCCTGGAAATGACCGTGGGGTGACCTGCCTCAGTTGTGGTCGCATTTCTCCACCCCTTGGGCGGAGCTAGGAAGCCGTGCACGGTGTACATTTACATAATTAAACTCTTATTTGTGTAATTTGATAAGATTGTCGCTGCACCACCTCTTACGGTCAACAGCAATCATTAAACATCCGTTTTGATCATTCTATCTCGAGACACAACTTGAGCAGTTTTATCAAAGCAGGTGTTCAACCATTTTCCTTTGCTCCTTCTTGTGCCTCACGCTCGCTTGCTTATATAAAATATATATCTACATTTACAAATCTCATTATATTTCTCATAATATATATATATATATATATATATATATATATATATATATATATATATATATATATATATATATATATATATATATATATATATATATATAAAGGCATGCTTGGATTTAATAGCACCAATTCGCGTAAACTTTGCGGAGCTATCTTTTGGGCCTATTGAATCCAGGAATTTTAGTGCCAGAAGCCCACCTATTGCGTAGTCCGTTTACTACAAGCCTACATACTGCACAGTCCGACCACTACAATCTCTCTATGTCGGTCCCCGTTTTTCTTTTTTGAGGGGGGTAACACTGTAACTATTTGACTGATGCTAACGAAATTAGAAACCACTATGTTGTTTTACATTCTCTTTCGAATGATATAATTGCCAAGGTCCTCCGAAGGTTAGCCCTGGAATTATTTTGTTTTGGCAAAAACATCATACCTATTCGGCAGATTCTAACGAAATTTTAAACCTTTATGTTGTTTTACATCATCTTTCGAATGATATACCAAGGCCCGTCCAGGAATTATTTAACGTTTTGAAGGTAGTAAGGTCATAAATCAGAATAAGTGAGAGCACGCGACTTTGGTCAGCAGACCTTGTTTTTTCATGCTTAGATTCAGTGAGTAAAAAGTATTACGTGAGAAAAAAAATGGAAACTCTTAGAAATTACTTATTAGTTAGTTACTGGCCTCCTGGCTAGTATAGTGGTTAGCGCGCTTGCCTGGCAATCGCTGGGTCCGCAATTCGAATCTCAATCGATTCTTTTTAGGCTGACAATATTTACTAAGGGAGGTTACCGCCGTGACTGGTCATCACGGTGGAAAGTTAGGGCTTGCCCTGGCTGACGTCCGCCTGAGAAGCAGCCTAACTTGATAGGACTGAAACCAGAAAACTTTACACTTTTAAAATTAAGCACAGCATCTACACTTTTAAACTGATTTAAACTGGGATTTTTTTAAAGCACTATTATTGTCATTATTTAATTTTGAAAACTTTGCCCAAACGAATGGCATTAGTTCGTCTGTTGGTCTCCTCTTGGTCCATTGTTGTGTCTTTTGAGCTGCGATGATGGGTGCTATGTTCGTGAGCAGAGATTGGGCAAATTTTGCCGGGTTGGGTATCAACCCACGTCTACTTGTAGCGGGTCATCGTAGGTCATCCAGGTTGGTTGTACTGGTACAGTGCGTAGAAATGACTTCACATCATTCTTGCTGCCGATTCACTCAGAGCTCAATGATTTTGGTGCTTAGAAGAGTAGCTCTGCGAGGATGTGATCGTAGGTGGAATTAGATCCACAGTCTCGGGCGGCAAAGCAGCAAAAAAAATAGGGCTGCTTATGTGAAAACTGGAGGCTCAATGGTAATGAAATTCGCTCCATTGTCTCGGTCGGTAAACCAGCAAAAATCCACGATTTTGGGCTATCCCGTAACGGCTGCTTCGTTGAAGATGGGAAGCCTGTGGCGATGGAATTCGCCAGTCTTCTTCGATTCTGATAAAGCGAGCAGCTTTCTGCTCTCTCGGCGAATCCATTTTCTTCTCCACTAAACTTCAGAGGGGTCACCAATTATGGATGTACCCACCTCCTTCGGAGAGGAACACACCATAACTGGCGACAGGTCTTCTTCTACAACTCGGGGATTCTCGCATGACGGCGAATTAAGAACAATGGTCTGACTAGACCACTTATCTTTCGATTCCCTTTAATTGAAAGTTATTTCTGGTTTAACGTGAACCCATTATAAGATTTGGTAAAAACTCCATAGTGCTCTTTTTTAGGTTTCTTTGGGTGTCTCATTCAAACTTGCAATGTGAGCACTACACCCGACGCTCTAATTATTTCGATCTAAGAATAAACTCTTTGGAAGAACTTGGATACAAACATTTAGTATACGGAAAAAACACCCCTTGTCTCGTAATAATTTGCTATTGCTGACTTCTTTTTTTAGATCCATCCTTATTTTCTATGCCTAAACATAAGAACATAAGAAAAGAAGAAGACTGTAAAATACCATTCATGACCTACACTTGGCAGCTCCTATTCCAGTCAACACACAAAAGATTTCTTACCAGAGAAAAGTCATCAACATTGTCACCCTTTACAGGAGTTCGTCAGATCTAATCCACAATATACATAAAATGCATCCAGGGGATTATGTCCATTCATGCAACCGCAAAATATAATCTCCCCACTCCCCTTAGAAAAATATATACATATGTACATAAAAAAGTCAGTCCCATCTAGCAGCTTCCTCCATATATTTATCTAATCTATTCTTAAAACTACCCAGAGAGGAGGCTTCTATCACATGTCTAGTGAGCCTATTCCATTCATCTACCACACGATTTGTAAACCAATTCCTGTCAATCTCCTTCCTAAACCTATACTTATCAAGCTTAAACCCATTGCTACGTGTCCTGCCATGTTCACTAAGTATAAGAACCTTATCCAGATCCCCTTTATTATATCCTTTTACCCATTTGAAGACTTCAATCAATTCCCCTCTGACTCTTCTCCTTTCCAATGTATGTAGATTTAGTTTTCTGAGCCTTTCACCATAAGGTAAGTTCCTTAGCCCACCAATCATCTTTGTCATCCTTCTCTGCACAGACTCAAGCAAATCAATATCCTTCCTATAATATGGTGACCAAAATTGTACTGCATAGTCCAGATACAGTTTTAGAATGACTTCAGCACTCTTATTGCTTACACTCCTCCTAATGAATCCCAATATCCTATTAGCTTTATTCTTAGCATTTAGGCATTGTTTCTAAGACGAAGGTCTGAACTTACCAAAATACCCAAGTCCCTCTCACAATCGGTCCTCCCTAAAATTCTCCCGATTAGTTTATAACTATTCAATGGATTATTTCTACCTATACTAAGTACACTACATTTGTCTATGTTAAACTTCATTTGCCATTTCTCGGCCCAATTGGACAGAATGGTCAATTCCTCCTGCATTACAACAGCATCAGAATCAGCCCTAATGGCCCTACCTAGCTAGTATCATCAGCAAATTTACTCAGGTCACTACTTATACCTATGTCAAGATCATTAATATAAATTAAGAATAGCAAGGGACCCAAAACAGATCCTTGCGGAACTCCACTGCTAACACACCCCCACTCAGATTTAACTCCATCTATACTAACTCTTTGCTGTCTGTCACTAAGCCATGACTGAATCCACCTAAATATACTGCCATCGATCCCGTGTGCTTTAACTTTGCTCAGAAGCCGTAAGTGTGGCACTCGATCAAAAGCCTTACTAAAATCCAAGTATAAAATATCATAGTTTTCATCATTATCTGCTGCTTCATACACCTTACTATAAAAAGACAGCAAATTAGTCAGACAGGATTTACCCTTACTAAAGCCATGCTGTGATTCTTTTATCAACTTATGCTTATCCAAGTGATCTCTAATATTCCTTGCTATAATAGATTCCATCATTTTCCCTGCCACTGATGTCAAACTTACTGGTCTGTAATTAGACATATTTGTTTTATCCCCTTTCTTAAATATAGGTATCACATTGGCTTTCTTCCATGCCACTGACACAATGCCACTCCCCAATGATTTTCTAAAGATGCATGCTAGGGGCTCACTTAACACATCCTTACATTCTTTCAAAATTCTAGGAAAGACCTCATCAGGACCGGGTGCTTTACTACTTTTGATTTTATCAATTTTCTTTGTCACTATCTCCTTTGTGATCAAGATATCCTTTAATTTCTTTTCATCATTACCCCGAAAGATCATTGACACCTCCCCCAAACAAAAACATGGAATTCTTTTGAAATACGAAAAACGAATCCGCAGAGCTCATTTTTCCTATGTAAATTTGTATTTAATATTTTAATTTTGCTTTACTGGTTGTTGTTTTTTTTAAGATGGTAGTTATTTCCTCCTGATAAAGATTTAACTGGAAAATCTCAGGATGGCCCGGAAGTCCCTCCCCACCCATATATTATTATGTTCTAATTAGTTATGAATGTACTAATAATTTTTATTCTTTTTCAGAGAAAATATGGCAGATGAAAGTCCATTTACACTTGAAGAGCGTCTTGTGACAAGCACGTGCGTACATTGGCGCAACAATACTGGTGATACCCTGGATACAATTATATGGATGGGTTGGGACTTATGGGCCAACCCCCCCAAAAAAATAATAAACACATCTTAACTTTTCTCAACTTTACGATTTGTAGGTCATTTTGTTTTTTAAAAATTTCCACCCCTAAAATCGATAATCATATTGATTATTTCTGAACTTCACCATTTGCACTTGGTCGATTTGTACATACAAACTAAGAGAAATATCTTTTTTATTATTATCTCCTCCTCCAAATCCCACTCTTAAAATATAGTGTTAGGGAGGATTATTCCTATTCCGTAAATTTAAAAAAATGAAAAATATAAGAATACCATATGTGAAAACCAGACAATTGCTTCGCTACTAAGATTAAAATTTAAAATCTGAAAAAAAGCAGCCATGGTTAATTTTTTTTTTTAATTTTCTGAACTTCGCCAATTATAATAATTTATAATTTTAAAAAGGAACTCTAAACTAAATTTCCCCCCTTTTCAAAATACCACGTTGCTAAAATATATAGCTATAGAAGATATAAAAAAAAATTCTGAACTTCACCATTTGAAATTCTTTGGGTTTTAAAAAATTCACAAAATTTCGATACTTATATTTATTTCTGAATTTTGATAAAAAACAAAGTCATAACCAAACTAAGATGAAATTATTATTCAAATACTCAAAAAATCCCCTTCTTTAATTATAGAGTTAGTGATGATGATGATATATTACGACTAAATAGTTTGAGATAGACGATCTGCAATAAGCATCATTAAAAACTAAAAAGCCATGAAATATTTCATTTTACGTGTAATCAATATTTTAAATTATAAAATTACGAAAGTAAAGGAATTTTTTCACGATAAATTATTTTTTTTTAACTACATTAGTATACCAAAGGACCCAATGTCAGGGAACATACCCTTAGTTTCTTTGAATTATTTTTGACAGGGTACCCTGTCCACTTCCTACCATATAGAAGGGTCTTCCGCCCGATATTACATTCCTTCTAACCGCCTGAATTCAATATAACGTGTGTTCCCGCTGATACTCTTTGTCCCTTCCACCTATTCTCTCTCTTCCCATTCCTATTGCCACCCTGTTTACCTAAATCCGTGAAGCTAGCGAGTGTTCTCTGATCAATTCTTTAGACATGCGTCCGCTCACTTTCAAGGTACGGCCCATCTTCACCGATGGATCCTCTGCTATGAATGACATCCGCTACCGCAGTGGTGTATACGGAATATCTGTAATCCCATTTAATCCGCCTGCCCATCGATCTTCTTCACAAGTCTGCCTACTTCCTGTCACCGAATTATGATTCCCGGACCACGAATTCTACACAATATTTATTTCACATGAACCTTTTGATCAGATTTCGGTATAATCTAATAAGTCACCTGTTGGGTTCCTTCTAAGGCCCAGAACGACCATTACACCCTTACATTTACTGATCTCTTGCCCAAATATGAAGCTCCTTAAAGTACAATGGCTTTCTGCTTGTCATCACACTTCACATTAAACATCCTTCAACCGCTCTTGCCAGTGCTGGGTTAGAATGATAGGCTATGTTGCCGTACCGCGATCTACTTACTAACTGGTAGGTAGATCACGACTCGAGTGTCCCAATTAGTCGCTAAGTTTCTTCCAAACTCTCGAATTTAATCCTGGGTGAAGACCGCTGGTTCTCTGGAAATAACCTTTCCTACTTCCCATCTGCCATTTGTTTCGATTTTCGGATGTAGGAGGGAGGCTCTGTTGCATTTGGTGTGACGAAAAATGCAGACTTCTAAGTTCTTTTTGAACGGTTTTTTTTTTTAGCTAGTGTGTCGCCTAGAGTCGGAAAGGCACCTGCACCTTTGATCTAAGCGACAAGAACTCAATGGTTCGATTCTCGTATAAACGTTCCCACGAGTTATGGGGCTTTAAGCGCACTTACAAATCGTCTATAAGTACAAGTACACTATTCTTGCTACTTGTTGGACTGACATTCATTTTCTTGCATACTCTGATGGGATAGATCTACCTTTTTATTATCTAACGTTCCCTACCCCTGTCATTACATACACTATCTTATACCACCTTTCTGGTTCCATTCGTTTAAGATGACTCGTCAAGTGAGGGTTCATGCCCGGGCATAGCTAATAATCATGCACCTCGCAAACATCCTCTATACAGGCTTTCTTCCTTAGTCGGGAGAAGAGATGCTATCTGCTCCCGAGGAGCTAAAAAAACATCCTCTATATACACAATATATCAGCCAATCCCTCGGTCAGTCCCTTCTTTCTCAAACAGGACTCCAATTAATCCACCCCATACAGGAGTAATGCCCCTCCTACAACTGAAGCAGAGCTGGTGCTAGCCGAGGGGATACGGCGTTGGTCTCTCAACATCGCGGTACCGGGTTCGATCCCGGCAAGAGCGGACACAAACGTCAGCAGAGGTAGCGATCTGGCTACCAATTGGTGGACGCGCTGTACTCAACCCTGTATTGGGGTTGGTAGATCTTACATTTTCATCACACAGAGCTAATTACAAGTTTGCTTTTCTCTCCCGTCTTTGCAGCACAACACACACACACACACTATCTCTCTCTGTTCCAAGGAATCCTGCCGATGGGAATCTATATCCACATACATACCTCTGACGCGGAACAGGTCCCTCTGCCCCGGGGCGACGAAGGTTCCAGCTGAATGTTGTTTTGGTGTCGAAAATACTTCCTGGCACCTCTCCTCAAAGAGGACCGGCCCCTGGTGCCCTTGGGCTCAGCAGCGCTTGCCATACTAACCTTTATGTCTATTTCATTATCCGGTAGGGATCCGCCTGGGTAAATGTAGGTTGTGAACCACTACTACTACTACTACAACTGAAACCTGGAGAAGCGGTACACCCTCCGACCACAATGCGCCGAGAGAAACTTTTGCTCTCTCTCTGGTCGTCAATCTCCCACTACCTTTTCGACGACTGTATAGACCCAGCAAAGGGTGAAAGATGGCGTAAAACTTTCTTTAAAAAAAATCCACGTTTACAGAGTCACCCAACATTTCAAACCAAGACACAAATTGTAGTTTCGCGAGTGCTCAAACTTCACCTTTTGAACTCCACAAATTTCTCATGTTTGTTGCTTTCCCGGCATTTAATTCTCGTACCAGACTAGAGAAAAGACGGAAACAAACTTACAAATAAACAACACTTACACAACAAGAACCAAAACAAATCCAACACCTCAATACTCGCATGACCATCATAAAGCAGGTTGGTGAAGGAGTCCCGACGGACAGCTCACATCATTGTATTGTATCCTTATCCCTTTATAGCCGCCACGGAGCGAAATATCAAAGAAAATTACGAAAAAACAATTGAAAAGTATTCAATAGACAAAACATTTCGAAATGCTAAAGAGTACACCTATCATACACAAGAACACCGCTCTGCACTCAAAACAATCACACAAAAACGCATACAACTATCATTATCCTTTAATCCCCGCCATAGAACAAAGTATAAAAAAAAATACAAAAAAGCAACTGGGAAGCATTCAATAGACCATCATTTCGAAATATAAACAGTACACATATCACACATCGCCACTGCTCTACGCTTTCAAAACAATCATAAAAGGTGTAAGGTAAGGAACCAGTTGGGTAGCTGCCCAATACAAGTGGATTCTAAATGACAGGTCAGATAAAACGAGGTAAATTAGTTAAAAAAGAAGGAGAACACCACTATACGATAAAAAAAAAAATTAAAAATGAAGGTTTAAAAGATTCCTCGGCCAAAATGAAACGGAGACTGGTGAGGCGAGGGATGGTTAAAATGGTTGGGAAACAGGACGACCGGAGAGTGCATTCTAGTAGAAGGTGGGCAACCGATTGGTCCCCACCACAAAAACGGAAGCGAGGGCTGATTTGAGTATCAGCCGAAACAAGATGACCGCGAGTAAGTCTTGTGTGATCGATGTGAGCTCGGCAAAGGGCTACCTCTAAGGACCATAGTCTTTGAAGGCTCGAAGGCCAAGACCGAACAGACTTTTTTATTTTATATTAGGTTGAGGAATAAGTTCTCGCGTTTTTTTTAATGTTGTGTAGATTTAAGTTTTGTTGACATGATTTGTGCACATATTAAGAAACAATAATAAATAATGAGAGCAAAATTTGAAAAGGTTAGGCTACGTCTCTTAACAGCGTAGACTATTAGGCTTTTGCTTAGGCTACGTCTTGAAGTTGAATAATAAGTCATTGCGGTTTATTTAAGTGGTGTTAATTTAATTTTTGTTATGTATCATCAAAATGGAATGTCAAGTTGAAAGAAAGGAGCATTTTCGACACTTGTTTATTATTCATTTTCAATCGAGACGAGAACAATGCAAACGCAGCCAAAGCTCGTCGCGATATTTGTACTGTGTACGGAGAAAATGCTTTATCGGAAACGACAGCTCAATGGTGATTTTCACGTTTCAAAAACGGCCATTTCAATCTTAATGACGAAGAACGTTCCGGTCGCCCCATTAAGTTGGATGAAGATCGATTGAACGACCTTCTTCATGAAAATCCTCGTCAATCGACTAGATAATTGGCTGTACAATTGGCGTGTGACCAGAAAACTGTAGTGAATCACCTTCATTCGATGGGAAAAGTTAAAAAAAAACTCGGTGCATGGGTTCCGCACGCTTTGAGCGAAAGCAACAAACTTCAACGCTCCACGATTGCTGCAGGGTTGCTTGCTCATCACATGGCTACTCGTGGATATAAGGACAGATTTCTTCACGGCATCATCACTGGCGACGAAAAGTGGTGTGTTTATGTCAACATGAACCATCGAAAAAAATGGTTTAGCCCCAGTAAAAAAAACACTTCCGCAATTAAAGCAAGGACTTCATCCACGAAAGACGATGCTGTATGTGTGGTGGGATTGTGAAAGCATCATTCTTTATGAGCTCCTTGCCAACAACGAGATTGTCAATGCAGAACTCTACGTTCAACAAATGTATCGACTCGCCGAAGCTATTCGTGAAAAGCGACTTCATCGACGTTATGGAGTCCTTCTCAACACGACAATGCTCATCCTCACATTGTCAATATGACAAAAGACGCCAGCCAAACGCCTAATTGGGAAATCCTGCCGCATCTTCCATATTCGCCAGACTTGGCTCCATCGAATTTCCATCTGTTCCGATCGCTCTCCAACAATTTGCGCGGCGTTTCGTTCAATACTGATTTTGAATTAAGAACCGACGAATTCTTCGAGTCAAAATCCAGAGATTTTTATTGCAGAGGCATCGAAAAACTAGTTGAACGTTGGGAAGAAGTCGTAAATAACAAGGGAGAATATATTATTGATTAAATTGCATATTGTTATCAATTAAAAATAAAGTTTTTCTAAAATTGTTAATGGTAATGAATAAATTTGATAAAACGACAAGAAATTATTCCTCAACCCAATATAATTTAGAGGATGAACATCCATCCCATTAGTCCTGCCACAAATGGAAAATATATTCTCTTATAGAAGGAAAGAAATTTCGAAAAGGCAGAGCAGTGTTCTTCGGGACACAGAATAGGCTGAGGGGGCCAGCTGATCAGCCCTCTCGTGCCCAGGGCCCCGACAAAATAGAACTCGATATCGGGCCGCATTCTGGACCAGCCAGTTGCATATTTCTGTGACTAAAGGGATGGGAAGCATTAAAAGAATGAATTGCTTGTAAAACCCGCCGAGAGTCGGATAAAATAACGAAATCTTTAAAAGGTAAAATTTGGATTAGTCTAAAAGCTAAAAGAATGCTGAAAGTTCAGCGATGAAAATAGAAGCTGCTGCAGTGGCAAAGCCAAAGTTAAAAAACTCTTCTGAGTAGGTGTCTGCGGCACCCAAGCCAGTTTGACTTGGAACCATCCGTATATATCAGGCAGTATTGTGGGTCTGTGTGAGGTCGCATGCTCTAGAAACAGGCTCTTAAGGACGCAAGGTTGCACGGAAGACTTGTCTAGGCTCCACATGCTGGTACAGACTGTGGGATGTGGAGCACGCCAACTAGGTGTCAGTAGCGATGCAAGAGAAAGGCCCCGTAGAGCACCCAGGTTAGAGAGATGATCTCTTATCCGGAAGTTCAAGGGGCGGATTAAGGATGGCAACTTATCGAATGCCGCCGTTGACTGCAACATACAGGCATCTGTAAACCTAAGATACAGGCGCCTGCTGTACGCGGCAGAAGTATCGCATACAGATCTGGAGTCGATGATAGGGCAAGGTGAGCACCCCACTCTCACAGTATAGGCTGTTGACGGGAGAAGTGCGGAAGGCTCCACTGGTGAGACGCACTCCGAGATTGCGAATCAGGTTCAGCATTTTAAGGGCTGAGAGGGAAGCCGAGGAGTAAATTTGACACCCATAGTCCAATTTGGATTGAACGAGGGCAGTATACAGTGACCAGTGTTTAACGATCACTGCCCCACGAAGTGTGGGAGAGGACTTTCAAAATGTCTAGAGCCCGCAAAGATCGTTCGAAGACGCCGTAGGTGTGGTAACAAGGATAACTTGGTATCAAGAGTTACGCCCAGAAACGGAACCTCAGAAACGAACTATTATATCCACATCTTGTAGGGAGATAGGTCACGAAACAAGAGCCCCTCTACCACGGTGGAAATAAATTGACTTAGATTTGTTCGTGGAAAAGCGGAATCCTCTAAGTTGTGCACTTTTTAGGACCGCATCGACTGCCAGTTGTAGCGGACACGTCGCTGATGGAAGGCGGGGTGAGGAATAGTATCATGCCAATTTATCGACGAACAAGGTCGCCGATGCACCTTCTGGGAAAGAGGAAATGGGAACTCCCTCTTCTTGGGGTTGAAGGTCAGAGTAGGTCTCCAACACGCACCATAAAGGATCGGTAAGGGCGGTAAAAGACCTCTCATAACACAAATGTATAGCTGCTTTAAGACTCCGTATTAGTTATTGTAGGCTTTCTCAATGCCGAAAAAATATGGTCAAGACTCGGTGCTTTAACGAGAAAGCTTTCCGGACCGATCCCTCGAAAGGTACTAAGAGTTCAAGGGTACTATGACACTTGCGAAAACCGCATTGAAATGGAGACAGTAATCGTTTTTTAGGAACCAGTTCAGACGCTCCAACACCATCTTCTCCAGCAACTTACTCAAACAGCTGGTGAGAGCTATAGGGCGGTAGTGGTCTGCGTTCAACCTGTCCTTGCTTGATTCGACAAAGAGAAGGACAATCCCAACGCGCCATGATGATGGGTAAAAACCCTTCACCCATATAAGGTTGTACAAATCAAGTAAGAAAATGAGTGTGGATGGAGGTGCCGAATCATATCAAAATAGATCCCGTCAAGGGCAGTAGATCTACAAAGGCAAATGCAGCATGCAACTCGTGGAAGGAGAATAAGGCATTAAACGGAGGTTAGATTTTGTTGTAAAATTGAGAGGATGAGACTCTTCGTTTGATTTAGAGGTTAGAAAACCCTTATTGTAACGACTGGCACTGCTGACGGCGTGGAAATGGTCGGCAAAAGCATTGCTGACCACAAGGCTGTCTTTCACTAAGGTTTCATATAAGTAGAGTGTGGGGGTATTATGGCCGGCAAAACAGCCCGTGATCTTGTTAATCCTCTTCCAGATCTTTGCGGTAGGACTCATAGAGGAAATTGGTGAAACGTAGCGACACCATGAATTGCGGTGAGCCTAACGAAGGGTTCTTTAGAGAAGCGCCCGAGCTCGGTTTAGGTTGGGTTGCGCCGGAATCGAGCATGAGTTAACTTTAGTTTTTCACGGCTGTCGCACACTCCGAGGTCTACCAGGGCACGATTGAGCGACCCGTTATGGGTTGCCTCCGTGGAATGCTCTGTATGGCTGCGTTGTAGATAACCGAAGTGAAGTATGCCACTGCCGAGTTCACACCAGTGAAGGCCGCCAAGGAGGCACTTGTGAAAGTCACTTCTAGGAAACCTTCCCAATTGGCATGACCTAAGTCCCACTTGATTTTGAATTCAAGGACTTTTCAAAAAATAATCAAGGACGGGTTTTAGCCATTGTTTTTTTCTTTAAATTAAAAAAGTGCAATAAACATCATGGGACATCGATGAAGGTGAGGTATTTAAGGGAAAAATGGATTATAAGCAAAGCATAACCAAAATCAACTCATCGTGCAAAAAAACAAGAAAAAGGTATCCAAGCAAGTCACAGAAGTATAGTGAGCATCCATCATAAAATACAATGCATTCAAAGTATATATATGTTCACTCATATTAGTGGGTAGATTAACTTAAATATTACTATTTTCCTAATAGACATTAAAAAGTATATAAATAGTGCATTTGAAAAATCATTTGAACAATCACTCAATGATTTATTTTTTAAATTCAAGGACCATCTACCTTTTTCATCAAATTAAGGACTTTTCAAGGATTTCAAGGGCGAAAATAAATTTAAGGGCTTTTCAAGGACTTCAAGGATTTCAAGGGCAGTAGACACCCTGTAAGAGACATAATTAAATGGGGGATAGGATGAAAGGCGGACAAGACAATAAGGAAGTGGTCACTCTCATGGAGGTCGTCGATAACTGACCATCAATACGGGGAACAGAGAGACAGGTCAACAGAACTAAAAGAATCCGTCTGGACATGATAAGAGGTAAAATCGCAAGTGTTTAAAACGCAAAGAAAGTCATAATAAAAGATACTCTTAAAACACAGTCTTTGGCATTCCAAGTGATGTCACCTCAATATGGGTGGCAGGCATTAAAATCTCCGAGTAATAAAAATGGGGAGGGCAACTGATCTATAAGTTCTAAAAGGTCGGGTCTTGACAATGGTAAAGAAAGAGGGGGTAAATAGAGCAAACAGCAAAAGTTTTGTAAGAAAAATCATCACGGCAACAGATTGGAGGGTAGTGTGCAGGAGGAAGATACATAATGGGATGAGGATACCATAAGTGACACCTCACCCATGAGACGAGCCCCCGATAGGAGCAAGGGAATTGAAAATACGAAAACTGGGTACCACTGGAAAAAGGAGTGTACCGTTTGTTCGCCTGAAGATATATAACAGCGGGGTGGAGTCGTCTTGCCACTTGGGAAGAATGCCTTGACAATTCCATTGTAAAATGGAGGATATTATGTGGATCGGTTAGATACCACAGTAGATATCTTTATCTCCTTTGCGGCTGATGTTATTTTTTAACATACGTCCCAAAGGGAAGATTTTGAAGAGCCTGCTGTAAGAGGGTAGGGATCCTGGAAGGAGCAGTGACAGAGGGAATGTCCGATTGTTTCGAGGAACCGGTCGAGGCCCTTGCTTGTAATTCGTGCTCACAGCCAGGGGGAAACGGAAGGTTAAGACATTTTCGAGCGGTAGATCCGGATTCATGACCCGAGGAGACTTTTGATAACCGAGGGCGTGATCCAACAACCGCGAGTGGTAATGTTGGAGTATCATGTCCTTCCATCAGATCATTAGTAGAAGGAGCAGGCAATCTGAGCACAGTACGAGGAACTAGGTGTATTTCTACCACCGTTTGAACCGGGGGGGGGGGCCTAAGTCCTGTGAAGGGCGGGACAGACTTAAGGGCAGAGAATATTCAGCAACAGGAAAGAGAGTTCATTCAAGATTCTCGAGGCTCGTTCGAGTCAGCTCCAGAGGCTGCCCGCTTATTGGTGATCAATGACACAGGTAAGGAGTCCTTCCTTTTACCACGGGGTTTTGTGAAGAACCTTCACTGGTCGATATAAAAGATTACTTCAGATAACGTCTGGTGTCTTCGAATGTCTCAACCTGAGCCTCAGTCCCGGCTAGAGCTGCCGGAGAGGGGAGCTACATTATCTATCAGTGTGATAGCGATGCTTCCAACCCTACCGTAGATGGACGATGAGATGCTTCAGGCGTGTCTGAACTCTAACGTGATGATGTAGTAGGGTTATTTTTTTTCGCCTAAACTCGCCTGTGCCCACCTTGTATTTCAGGTTTCAGTGTAGGATGGAGGACAAAGCTGCCTGGAAGCAGTGTCGGACCCCCGTCTTCCACCAAGACTGATTTTCTCTTTCTTACCCGCAGAAGAATATTATACGGGTCAAAAGGTGTATTATATATAAAAGAGTGGATGTAAATATTATGTAAATGTGGATGTAAAGCCAGGTGTGTATTAGTAGAAATATCGTGTGTGTGTGTGTGTGGTATATATGTATATAAGGGGGAGGGGATACGTAACACCTGGTCCGTCGTTAGCAAGAACACGAGGACGGGACGGCCCGAACTCAACACTCAAGGAGGCAGAGGATTTTATTTAGAGACAGCCCCAGTGCAAATTAGTGACCGCAAAGCCAAGGTGCCTTGTAGTTGTGGTTAGGCCAAAACCACATTTGAGTGAGAGACCTGTGTGTAGACCATTATATATATTTCCTCAATTTGTCGTAATTTAATTTAATTTTAATGATTTATAGCCTGTTTTGCCCAATAAGGCTCATCTGGCTTAAGTGGTCATAAAAGTTATAAAAACCAAAGCTAAACACAAAAAGTTAAAAAAACATATAATTAAAAACAATAAAAAGAGCTACAACATGGGATTGGTAACTTTCCCATAAAAATATCGAAAGACAAGACTAGAATAAACTATAGTTAAAATACAGGAGAGCAAAGAAACGGCTAAAGTATCGGATATGTGGACAAATATAAAAATATTAAAATATAGGTTAGCACCAACGAAGGTATCAAATTTTGAAAGAAAGGCCGGCATCTTCCAGAAATCCCAATAAGTTGGGCACAACATGGGAAAACACTCCGAGAATAGAAGCAAGGGTGGTGTGAAGACCGAAATACTTCTTTCGGTGGGCAGAGTATCGCGGGCAGGTGAACAGAATATGTTGCACTGAGATGAGAGTGTGACACGTCTGGCAAGATGGTGGCTCTTCGTTAGCCACATTAAATAGCCATGGGTGAGGCGACAGTGACCGATTCGCAGGCGGCACAGCACAACTTCATGCCATCTGGTGGGAGAGTATGACGATGGCCACGGGAAAGCGTTTTCCTTGAGTTGGAGTAGGTGAGGATGACCATACAAGTTCCAATGTCGCTCCCATTCTTCTTTGACCAATTTACGTACGAGAGGGATGTTGTCTCTCTGAAAGATCGGTGAATGAGGTATGGACGATGCAGTATGGAGGGCGCCCTTCTTTGTTTCTAGGTCAGCCATTTCATTCCCCTGGATGTTTGAGAGTCCGGGGAGCTAGAAGAATGATATGGAGTAAGAGCGTCCGATCAAAAGATGTAGGGTTTCAAAGATTTCTATGGCTACAGGGTGGCGGGGGGACAATCGCTGAAGGGAAGTCAACGCACTCATAGAATCCGAAAATATTGTATATAACCCTGGGGAATAGAGACCGAGGGCACGCAAGGCTATTTTTATGGCCACGAGCTCTGCTGAGAAGACAGATGTTGTAGGCTGTAGGGTGGAGCGTAAGGTATGAGAGGGAAGGACAGCAGCGCATCCAGTCCTTGTAGCAGTTTTCGACCCGTCGGTGTAAATAGGAGTTTCACCGCTGCGAGTTTCTGCATGTTCTTGAAACATGCCGCGTTGAGCTGCAGTTGGTATTTGATCCTTGGGGCCTCTCAAGAAAGGTTCACAGAACTTAGCACTCCTGCGGGTCCATGGGGGTAGCGTTGGTGGTCTTTGCACCGCAACCGAGAGGTGGCTAAGCTCGATTTTTCCCAAAAGCTGTGCTATACGCAGTGTATATGAATAGAAGGTACGAGGGCGACTCTCTGGTGGAGGGGATGTGGAGCAGAGAATTCGAGCGAGTTTAGATCGCATACGGAGGGATCTGATGTAGAATCATAGGCAGTATTCATTACGGCGAGATGAAAGAGGAAGGAATCCTGTTTCAGCATAGAGAGATAGAACAAGGGAAGACTTAAATGCCCCTGTAGCAAGGCGCAGGGCTCTGTGATGCAGCGGGTTTAGTTTATTTAGCGTGCTTTTGGAAGCAGAGCCATACAGGTGGCAGCCGTAGTCGAGCTTGGAAAGTAAAAGCAACCTGTGGATCTCGAGGAGGGTGCAGCGGTCAGCTCCCCAGTGTAGTTTTGATAAAGAAGCCATAAGGGCAAGTACAGGAGCGCATCTTCTCATGAGGTCTTCAATATGATATCGCCATGTCATACGCTGGTCGAATATAAGGCCTAGGAATTTAGTATGGGTGGTGAATTTGATCGGCGAGCCAGAAATATTAAAACTTATCTTAGGAATCGATTTGCATCGGGTAAATATAAGTGCCGTTGTTTTGGATTGGGAGATGGTGAATCCGGTCGATAAGGCATGAGCCGCTATTAAATCCACGGCTTGCTGAAGCAAGTTAGTAGCCATCACCGCGGACGAGCTCGTCAGCCAGATGGCAATGTTGTATACATAAACTAAGCAATGTACAGGTGATAATATATGTTTTGAGAAAGCATTAATCGCAATTAAAAAGAGAGAAGTACTAAGCACGCTTCCTTGGGAGACTCCCTCGTATTGTACAAGCTTTGAAGAGCGGTCTTTTAAGAAGTTTTGTATAAACAGAGCCAAGGGTCCGCAAACTTTCATGTCGTATAGCTGCTGTAGAATCAAGCGCCACCAGACTGTGTCATATGTTTTTTCCAAATCGAAGAAGATTGCGGTGACAAACTTTTTCCTAGAGAAAGCAAGGCCAATGTCACGGTAAAGTAGGGTAAGAGGGTCGAGTGTGGAATGATTTGGGCGAAACCCAAATTGGGACGGAGAAAGAAGCTCCTGTTCTTCAAGGTACCACATCAGGAGGGTATTCATCATGCGTTCGAGCAACTTGCATAGACATGAGGTAAGGGCCATTGGCCGATAATTTATGGGGTTGGAAGTTTTTTTTCCTGGCTTGAGGAAAGGGAGGATGATGCTGTGGCGCCATTCTTGGGGAAAAGTTCCAGATAGGAAAATATTATTAAAAATTGTTAGGAGGCACTGGAGGGCATTTACATGGGCATGTTGGATGAGTGTGTATGATATTAAATCTTCTGAAGGGGTAGAATTCTTACACGATGAGAGTGCCTCCTGGAGTTCTTTCATCGAGAGGGGTTCATTGTAGCTTTGTGACGATTGAATTTGGGGAGGAGGGATCCATGGGAGATTGAGTTGAGACTATTCACAATAAGCTGTGCAACGTCCTGGGTAGCACTGACGAGGTTGTCATTGTGACGGAGGATGGGGGAGTGTGGGGGTCGTGACGAGCCGCGGATTTTATGCATTCTTCGCCAAACCTTGGCTAAAGGGGTGCGGGAAGAAATAGAGGATGTGTATTGGATCCACTAGTGGCGCTTTGCCTGGCGGAAGGTCCGGTGGGCGAGGGCGGATTGTCTTTTATAGATGAGGTATGAAGACGTGCTGGGATTGCTTCGGAAGGTCCGATGCAGCCTATTTCGTTCACGCTTAGCGATGCTACAGTCTTTATTCTACCAGGTGACCGAAGGTTTGAGTTGAACTTTGCGTAGTGGAACATGTTTGTGAGCCATTGCTGAAAAAAACTCCACAAACTGTTTTAAGTAGGATGTGCCTTGCGTTGTATCATTAGACAGTTATGGAAGACGATGATGTTAAGAAGGATTCCCAGTCAGCCTTCTGATAAACCCAATACGGTCTTGGGGAGACGGGGGAGAGAGGGAGATCTAGGAGCAGTGGATAATGGTCACTTCCACACAGATCATCACACCTTTTAGGATACACATTCAGATGTGAACTTGAGGGTTTCCAAGTGTTAGCATGTACTGGAAACCAAGTAATAGGAGTCCTCTTATTGCCAATAACATGAATTTGAATAGGTTTTACACTCTTCGAAATAATTTACATTTTGTCAACGATTTAGAAGGTGACAAAACTAGGGATCATGATAAGAATTGGAAGGTGGCTCCTATTCTAAAAGCTGTTAGATCTGCTTGTGCGACTTTACCTTTTGAAGAACATAACTGCATAGATGAAATGATGTTTCCATTCAAAGGCCAAGTTAGCGTGAAACAGTATCTCAAGAGTAAGCCTAAGCCTCGGGGAATAAAAGTTTTCATACTGTGTGACACCTCAGGGTTAGTATACAACTTCTTCATATATCAAGGCAAGAATACTGAGGTACCAACAGCTTTGAAAGATAAATTTGGTCTTGGAGCTGAAACTGTTTTGAAATTATCAAAAATACTTCCAAGTAACAATAATTTCAAACTTTATTTTGATAACTTTTTTACAAGCCTACCGCTCATTAGTGCCCTTAGGGAGTGAAAACTATTTAGTGCTGGTACAAAACGCCAAAATCGTGATGGTAGGTGCCCCCTTGAAACAGATAAAGATATGAAAAAAAAGAACTAGGGACAATTGATGAGGTAAAAGATAAATCGGGAGAACTGGTTGTGGTTAAATGGGCAGACGAACAGTACCGTAGGATCGGCTTCTTCATTTGTTGGTAAAGATCCAATAACAGGTAAAAAGATGGGACAAGTTATTAAAAAAGCATGTCCAAATTAAACTGTCCTCAAATAATCAGGAAATACAACAAACATATGGGTGAGGTTGATAAGATGGATTTCTTGGTTTCACTCTACAGAAATAACATTCGGTCAAGAAAATGGACTTTGCGAGTTTGTTTTCATTTCGTTGATGTAACAATATGTAATGCATGGCTTGAGTATAGGCAACATTTTGCAGAATCAGCGAAGAAGCACATTGATTTGTTAAGAGTTTAGGAATGAAGTTGCTGAAGCTCTGATTCAGCAAGACCAAAAGGTAAAACGAACTCCAGGACGTCCTAAGATTAGAGATGATATAAGGACAAATTTTTGTGGGTGGGTTTTGACGGATGAGGATGACCTGTGGTTTTGATGGGCCCTTGTGGCTTTTGTCATCCGTGAAATTATGTGATGTTATGTTATGTTAAATATGTTTTCATTTGAAAGAAGGTGTGTGAGGGGAGATATGATTGAGCTTTTTAAAATCTTTTCTAGGATGGATAAATTGGATTTCAGCAAGTTATTTGAGTTAGAAGGCAGTAATAGAACTAGAGGCTACCACTTAAAGATTAAAAAACAGAGGTGCAGACTGGATGTTAGAAAATATTTTTTCACTAACAGAGTGGTGGATTATTGGAATAGTTTGCCACCTGGGACTGTAGACTGCCCAAACTTGAATGTTTTCAAGCGCAGATTGGATGATTATATGGGGATGGAGGGTTAATCTCCTACTTTTTGGTATGTGGATATGTATCTTGACTCATTTCCTGTGGATGCAGTTTCTTTTTATTGTATATTTTGGGGGACTTTGATTTTGTTTTTGACATACTCCTATGGAAGCTTTAAATTATATATTGTAGATGCATGGTTGGACATTCCTATGGATTGTTAAATTGTATATTGTAGATGCATGATCTGACAAAATCCTATGGATGCATTATATGGGTGGGACTTGATGGATACGGATGACCTTTGATAGGCCCTTGTGGCTTCTGTCATCCGTGAAATTATGTTATATGTTATGTTAAGAAGTGATCAGGCGGAAAGTCAGTTGAGCACAGACAGAGATCTATGTGGGTAAAGGAGTCTGTCTGAGGATGATAATGGGTAGGGGCTTCGTCGTTGATGACTTGTAGGTCTTGTTGTAAGACTACGTCTAGTACAACATGTTCTTTGTTGTTGTTTATGGTGTCGTACCAGTACTTGTTACGAGCATTAAAGTCTCCAGTTAAAAGGAATGGTTTTGGGAGTTGGGAATCAAGTTCACTCAGGAGGGCAAAGGTGAATGGCTTGGAAGGTGGGAGGTATATTGAACATACAGTTAAGAGCGTAGATCGGTGAAGGTGAACAGCGAGGGCATTAAGGTTTGCGCGGAGGGTAATGGTGGTAAACGGTATATCCGTGCGAACCAAGGTAAGGTTGCCATAAAATTATGGATGTAGAAGGCTGACCTGGGTGTAGCCGGCAGGAGAAAAGTAAGAGGGATCTTGGAGCTTCGTTTCACTGAGGCAAATCACTTCGGGAAGAAACTGTTTTAAGAGGGCCTGCAGCGAGCCGTAATTGGCTCGTAATGCGCGGATATTCCATATTAGGCAGAAGGTTGATGGCGTTAGAGCGTTAAAGGATGAGTTGCACAAATGGGCGGGGGTATGGTTCAATCGTTTTGGTCGGGGCTTATTCAGAGGGGGCGGTACATTATCTGTGGGTACATCATGAGCGTTGGTTAAAGGGTTTGCTGGTGATTGGTGGGTAGTTTCCTTGGTGGTCGTAGAAGAATTTGGAGATGATGTCGGGTCTTAGGAAGCTATATTGGCAGCTATACAACGTAGATCATAATCTGTAATCAGGGAGTGGTGGTTAGGTAGGACGAGGGGCATAAGGCAAGGTGATGAGTTGGCCAAGTAATCACACGATTGATCAGGGTCAGTAGTTGAGGTGGTTTCTGCGGATTTATTTAGGCATGGTGATATCAGTGTGTTCTTGTCTATACAGTGAGGATGGTTTGGCGGACTGATTCCATGTAGCTTAGCGAGCGAGAGCTCTATAAGATCTCTCATTGGGTGGAGGTATTTTCTCGGACACACTTTGCGAGGGGCTATACGAGGTATGTGATTTAATGTCGTAAAGCAACGTTTCATCTGAAGAGCTCATTGCTCCCGGGGAGCGTGGGACATCGTCCTCGAGTCGGGTGCGTTTGTCGTTGCAGGGGCTCAGAGAGGAAGAATCGGAGAGAAGGTAGAAAGCGCTTACAGCCTCCACCTCCCTTACGATTGATCCGCGGGGGGCTAAGGATTTCACTATCAGGAATAACATTGAGCAGCGATAATCTGCGATGAAGGGGGGCGGGCAGCGGCTTACTCTGAGTAAGGACAGTTTCTGGATTTATCGGGCCCTCAGTAGAAACGGGGGCCTGAGTAGCTAGGCGATCGCCAAGGTCACCATCGACTGGGATCGCTGAGGGTTCAGTTGCTGGTGACGCAAGTTCAAGTTTACTATTTGATGCATAAAGAGGGGAGTGAGGTGATCGAGTTCGGAGTCTTCCCCTTTGATGTCTCTTCTTGCGATTGGGAGGTGACTCGGATCTTGAAGAGAGTTGTACCACATGTACTTCGGGTGACAGTGGCACTCTTCGACGGGGAGAGGTAGGCCGTGCTCCATCAAGACTAGGAGACAACATTGCTTCTTCTATTACTTCGCCTTGCTGCGGAGGTGTAGCTTGATGCGTGCGCTGCTTCAAGGGAATCGTAACCGTTGGAGCTAGAGAGGTTGTGGTTGGATGGTCGGCACAGTGTCGATGTACTAGCTTTGGGTTGAGCGACGACAATATTTGGAGAACCACTCGTCACAGTGGAAAAGGTGCGTGTTGACAACGTGATACGAGTGGATCGATGCGCTTATCTGTGGCTCTTTCTACGGTTCAAGTTATTTTTTTACATAACGCCTGGCACGTTTGTGCTGTATTTTAATTTTGTTTGTTGGAGTGTTATTGCCTGTGCCTTCACCATTTGCTGTGTTGATTTTTTGTGCTTTTAGGTATTTTTTACTAGCCTGCCCGCCTTAACACCGTGTTTTTTTTTTTCAAGTCACCTCGTTGTTTCCTCCGCTCTGTCTTCTCGCACCCACGTGTTTTTTTTTCAAGCCGCCTCGTTGTTACCTCCGCTCTGTCTTCTCGCCCACGCACCCCCCCCCCTCCCTTCACCGACTGCAAATTCTGATTCGTCACTATTTTTTTCCCCTCGTTTCTATCGTAATTTTATTTGTTCACACTATTCGATTACTCTATATTTTGTTTTGATTGTTGTTTCTCCCGTTATTGTGTCGCTTAAGCCACTCTACTTATATAGTTAATTTGCTTTTCTCCCATTATTGTGTCGCTTAGCCACTATGATTGATAGGTTCACGATTCTTGCCCCCAATGGAACTGCTACCAGTGTTTCTCAAAATACCCTTACTCACATTAATGCATTGGGAATTTCTCGTTCCCACCGCCAGACTAAACGTGGTTTCCGTTTAGCTTCTGCTCTTAGAAAACTTTTTTACTTGAATCACCCCCCCCCCCTTACCCCTGATTCTTCTTCACCGGCCCCTTCACCCGTTCTCTGAGCGTCTCTCCTCAATGTCAGAAGCCTATCGAAGAAGGCTGACTACATTCATGACCTGCTCGTTAACACTCGAGTCACTCTCCTTGGACTCACGGAAACTTGGCTTGCCCCTTCTGCTTGCTGTTTAAATCTCGCTACCCCGGATGGTTACGTCCACTCCCATGCCTCCCGTAACTCTCGCGGTGGTGGAGTTGCTCTCATTCACAGTGCCTCCTTCCATCTGAATAATCTTCCCTCTCCTCCTCTTCTTTCTTTTGAGACGCTCATCAATGTTTCTGATTCCACCCCCTCTCTATCTTAGTCTTCTACTGCCCCCCCCCCCCAGCTTTTTCTTGATGAATTTAGTAACCTCATCGCTGGCCTCTCCCCCACTGGTTCTCTGCCAATCCTCCGTGATTTCAACCTTCCTGGCCACAATCCTAATTTCAAAGCCTTTTCTGAAATCCTTGAACCCTTCTCCCTCACCCAACACGTTTCTTCCCCTCCCCACTCTCACGGTAACATTTTAGACCTTGTAATCTCTGACTGTCTTATTTCCAACCTGACGACTACAAATTTGTCCAATGCTATATCTGATCAATTCCTTATCAACCTCAACTTCTCTTTCCTCGGCATATCAGGCACCGTGCTTGACTGGTTCCGCTCTTACCTCTCGTCTCGTACTAAATCCGTCGTGATTGACGACGTTTCATCCAACTCTACCCCCATTCGCTTTGGAATGCCACAAGGCTCTGTCCTTGGTCCTCTACTATTTCATATCTACCTTCTCCCTCTTCTCTGTCTACCCTTCCATCTCTATGCTGATGACACTCAAATTTTCGTTTCCTCATTGTTTCCTTCGTAACTTCTCTCGCATTCGCTCTCACTTTGATCGCCAAAGTCTTGAGACTGCTGCTCATGCCTTCATCACCTCACGCCTTGACTACTGTAACTCTCTGCTTGTGAATCTGTAATCCTCCTCACTCCGCCCCCTTCAACTTGTACAGAACTATGCCACCCGGCTTCTCTCCCTCGAAACCCTTGTTGCATGAACTGCACTGGCTTCCTGTCAGATCCCGTACTCACCTAAAGATACTTATCTTCACATTTAAGGCCATAAACAACAAGGCCCCGTCTTACCTCTCTTCTGCCCTCTCGCCACGCCATGTCCCTCGGGCCCTTCGGTCATCAGATGCACCTTTTGAATATTACTCGTTCATCCCTCTGCTCAATGGGGGACTGCTCTTTCTGCTGAAATCAGGTCTTCTCCCTCTCTTACCACATGTAAGCGTCTCCTGAAAACGCCTCTTTTCAGTATTGCCTTCTCCCCCTCTTGAATTTCCATTCTCATCTCAGCACAACGTGCGCTCTGGGAAGGCCTCAGGTCTTAAAGAGCGCATTACAAAAGACTTATTATTTTCGCTTGACGTCAAGATATGCCAGATCGTAGGGAGCGAACGCGGATCTCCTGATGGTAGAGGTAATGAGGGCACTTCTTGTGGCGGGCATGATGTGGGCCGCCACAGTTGAGGCATTGCGTCTCTTATGTGCAATCTGGGGCATTGTAGCCCAATTTTCCACATCGAAAGCACAGGTTCTCGGTGCTTACAATATTTTGTCGAGTGGACAAATCTGTTGCAGTTACGGCACTGGAGTGGGGTAGGGTGTTCTTCTTGGACTCGTATATGTGTTCCTGTAAATTTTATAAAGTGGTATCGTTTGCTGTTTTAGGGTTATCTTAGCAACCCTAAATGGGGTGGAGGAACGAGAAGATGGTTTTTTGAAAATACTAATCGACTCAACATTGTGGTGTTGGTCTGTGAAAACTTCTTTAATGACGGAAGAGATGAATTCATCTGTAGCATCGGATCCTCGGAAGAAGTTATCGACGAGGACTCTGCAATTCCTGACATTAAATTCATTTTTGTCACTCGCGTAGATTTTTAGAGAGCCGAGAGATTGTAGGCTGAGTAGGCGTTCGAAAAATGACTGTGGTAGCGCGGACTATTACTTCCGCGCGTGAGTCAGCGATTGAGAAGTCAGGGGTGGCCTTAAGGAAAATTTCTTTTAAGGCGTGGTACGTGTGTAAACCACAGACCTTTTGTTCTTCTAGAACACGTAATGATATCTAGCGAGACCAAGCAGAGGGAGCTATGATGCTATGTAGGTTTGTCGTCGGTTTTCGGCGGAGGTTAGGGTGCTGCTGTTGAGCACGAGAAGGTTGAGTAATATAGCGAGAGGGCGACCTAGGAAGTGATTGCCGAGACGCTTTCCGTTTGAGAGCGAGATAGAGGCTGTCGCGTAGGCCTCGAAATCGACTGGTCCGAAGAATGATCCATGAGCATATCCGGTGGAGGAGCAGGGGTCGGGTAATCGGGAGTTTTTTAAAATACTCATCATTGGGCATGGGGACCCCGTTCTTATTGCGGGATGCAAACGCTAATCACCCTCCGCAGTAGCCCGCGCTGCGAAGGGTAAATACAGGGCCGGCAGCCACCATTCGGGGCCACACCTCCCGCCCAGTGGCCAGGCAGCCCATGGGCATGGCGGCTCCACCTTGGGCTCAGCATAAAATTGATAGTTCGTTGAGATAAAGAAAGGGGGTGTGGAGAGGGTGAAGGTGAGGAAGGAGCAGGTTTTTATAAACCAACCACTCCAAAACGGAGCTCAGGGGTGAGAGGGCGTTGTCCTCCCACCTCTCAGCCCCGATCCGGGATAGTTGACTGAGGAAGCTGGTCGGCTCCACCCTGTGAAATTAGAGGCCGACCAGAGAAAATTGTGGAAAGTGAGGATGTAGGGTAAGAAAGCAGGCTTTCAGAAGGAAGGGAGGCTAAGCTGGGGCCGGACGGAGCACTGAATCCCGTCAGCACGGCGGGGAGGGGTGCAAATCGCCGCGCCCCTTACGGGGTCAACCACTAAATCGCCACTACCACAGGCCCACATACGGCGGGGTGCACCACAGCGGGACTCAAACTCCTCATTCAAATCAAACACTTCCAATTTGGAAAGCGGATACCCGGAACTGGAATTCAGTACCAGGAAACTAGGATAATCGAAATCAGGATCTATCTCTGCGAAGGGATCTAACAAGCGCGGAAAAGGACTTATTGACAGGCGTAGTACGAGAACCAGAAGTCTGGGACTTCTGGGAGGGTGCGAACTCACGCAGCGTAGTCACTGTTACTGTCTACCGTCGAGACACTTACTCGGAGCGCCAGCCCAACCAGGAGGGTAAGCCCGTCGACCCCTGACCCAACCATCGTTTTAAAAATGGCCGGCCAGCCCCGAGAAATTTACCGGTTAGTAAAGCAAAGACCCCTAAGAGCGCCACGGCGGCTCAGACACCCATCAACCAACACAGGCAGAACCAGCTAAAGGGTCGCGTCCCCTGACGGACAGCTCTGCTACACCGAGATCGACAAACAAACGTAGATGGAAGGACATGCAGGGTGAAAGAGAATTGGTACAGAAGAGGAAGTAGGGGTTAGCATAAGGAGAACAAGGATGCCAAGCTGGGGCCGGACGGAGCGCTGAGTCCTGTCAGCACGGCAGCCAGGAGAGCAAATCGCCGTGCACCTTACGGGGACGCATCTTTTAAAAGCGGCTAGATCAATTGAATCATCCACAACATGAAGTACTCAGCTGCTTGTGGTCCAGACAGTAGTAACACATCTCAAACTATCTGGTATAACAAGCATTAAACCCTTAACTGCGGGATTTAAACATAATAAAAGTCACTATGTGGAGTTATTTTTCCGAATTTCACCTTTTTTTCAGTTTTGCATTTTACTTATTGTACTTTCAATATTATATTTTTAGAATTATATCTATTGTGCAAATGTATTAATGCTAATTCGACAAATTGACAAACGCTATTAAAAAATATGAAATATTATTAAATTATTAACTGTTTTTTTTATTAGGTTCTAGAGAAATATGATTACAACGTTGGTTTTTGAACAATCCCGTCAAAAGCAGAATGCCACCCAAAAGCCTAAATTCCTCAACAGAAACATCTTTCCAATCATGAAGCCTACTTCATTATTTTATTCTTAATGCACTACTTGCATCAGAAAAAAACTTAGCTGCGAATTGTTTGTCATCAAAATTGCTTCTATACTTTGATTTATGTTGCAATGAGCATTAAGTGTAAATATAAATGGATCACAACCCATCCCAAAAGCGCTCCATGAATCACTTTGCCGGGCAAATCATGGTCAGATTCATTATCTAAAACTTTATCTATATCCATATCCCTATCTGAATCACTAAAATGACAGCTTGACATATCAATATCATCAATTAATAGCTGTTCACAATGGTTTTTATTTATATTTTTCTGGCCATGATAGCTGGGCCTATTTCAATTTTTTTAGAAAAAACAAAAACATTACCTCACTCAACATCTGACAACATACATACTGAGTAAATAATATGGCATAATTCCAAATTGCTATTTATTTCAAATCAATCAGCGTGTTGGTGACGTATCTGGTTACAACTTATGAGACAATCAGAACTTATAAATCAAATATGTGCGCTCTGCAGATTGAAGCTCGAGATAAAACAGAGGCACACATATGTGCGTTCTGCAATAGCTTGTCAATTTATGAACGCATATATTTGCGCGCTCCGAGGTTAAGGGGTTAACCACCATTGCAAAAAACAGCTACTCGAACAATACACCAAATTTGGAAGTATAATACAATCCCTAAACCCGTCAAGGACCTTGAATTATCTTCCTTATACTGCCCCAAGGTAATAGACCGCCTCATTATGATCCAAATCACCCAAACACCCCTTAGCACCTAATAAAACATGGGTTCAGACCACTATTACTCAACACGCACTCTTCTTACATAACACACAAAGAATCTATGATAGCATTGACCAAACACAATAACACGCCTTAACATTAGACATCAGCAAAGCTTTTGATGCCATTCTCCTTCATAACGTGGTGTGGATTTCACCCAGCACTTCTGAGTCATCAGGAAAGGGTGGATTTGACCCTCGTGGATCCCTCTCCAGAATGAAATACTACACCTCAGAAGGCTGTATCCTTCTTCAGGATTTCTGAGCTGTTCGAGCAGACACTTTGAGGATCAGCAACAAGAAGAGCGGTTTATTTTCCCTTCTAACTGCCACTTGCTTTAGGGGCTTCGATAAATAACACAACCAGCACACTTCCGACGGTTATCCATCTCCTCTATCCCACATCCCTTTCGTCAAACTGCCCACATACTCGCTAAGAAGTCTTGGAAATCCCATGAAACGTCCTCTCTCCCAAATGAGAGGAAATTGGTAGTTCTGTAAGGTCAATAAAAGAAGTTAAGAGAATGCAAATTTTAGCCAATATCTTCCTTCTTAAGTATAGTTGTTTGAGTCTCCATTTCTTCTTCATCGGCATCATCCAATCTTCCACCTTCCGCTTTCATGGGCGTCTTCTTTCCTTTCATCTCGGCCCGGATTTGTTTCAAATTTTGGCGCAAAGACTCTTGCGAAAACTCTTCTTCGGAATCGGAGCTACCCATGACTTCCTCGTTTTGAGCTACCAAAGAATTCGGGTCGGGAGTAGCTACTTCTTGCTTTACTTCCATTGGTTCCTGTTCTCCCCCCGTGTCATCCATCGTTTCCGTTTTCATAACTCTTTGAACCCTTTCCATGATGAGGGATTTGAGGTAATCCGGATCAGACTTGAGCGCGTTTTTGAAGCCGTCTACTCTAAAGGAGGATTTCCTCTTTTCGAGGTCCTCCTCCACAGCATTGAAAATTCCCTCCGCGAATGACTTTGCGCCGGCGAAGGACTTAAAAACGCACGAAATAACGTGTTGCTTTTCCAAGCAAACTTTGCCGGGAAAGAGCAAACTCGTAATTTCTCCGTGCGAATTCAAACCAACCACGAATTTTCCAGACATGACCTGAAAAGGAATCAACGGTTATTCCCTGATTCCTGTTAGAAGCTGCTGCCCATCGACACTTTTGCTCTCTCTGGTTTGGAAAGTAAGAATAGTGATTGGCGGTTATGCATTGATTCATCTGGCTGAACATTGTAGGTGAATAAATGTGAGCGCAAGCATCTGTGAAATAGAAACACTGATTTTGGAGCCCCCGCCCCCGATACACACATTTTAAAGCAAAAACAATAAGGTAATCTCTCACAGGAAGTTAATAAAGAGAGTTTTTTTGTTTGTTTTTTTAAATAGAGCCCATCTGGCAACTACCCTTAATAAAGAGAGAGTTGTAAGAGAATAGTGAAGATGGAGGACGTGAAAATGTGCGGAAAATCAGTACATATAGTCTCCAGGGATTGGGGCTGGGAGGGCACAGTCCTAAAGATGTCATCTGTAGCATATTTACATGCTGGGGAGGGGGGGAGGGGGGGAACCATCTATCTGTAATAAGGTTTTGTTTCCCTACCTATCCTTAGTGAGGTGGGCAGTATCCTGAAGACTTCCCCCCAAACCTCACCACTACAACCAGGGAGTAAGGCAATCGAGGAGGTGCATTGTGTCATCTTGGTGATATGTGATGCAAGTTGACGTTGGGACAAATTTTATTGTGTAGGTCGTGAAGAGTCGCCTTACTAAGTTGAGATGTTGTTTGGCAGGAGTGTGTTTAAGTGCTTATAGGGTGGGGATTTATAAAGTTAGGGTTAGAGGAGGGGGAAAGGAAAAGGCTATTGCACTGATGGTGTTGGTAGTAGTGTGCTATGGATGATTTTTTTTGGTGGTTTTGTTGTAAGGTGTTGGTTAGGATGGGCTTGGTTTAGTGCTCTAATGAATTGGCGGTTACCATCATGTTTAATCCTACTCCAATTAGTAGTAATTGTTTTTGTGGGGTGGGGGTGCAATAATTGGAAGTGTTTTGGTTATTACTGTTTGAAACTTGCCTGCATTGCACAGGATTTAGTGTCAAAATGGAACTGCGGATGAAGCATATTTATGTGATTAGTGACTAGTTCTGTTGTCCAACAGTGACGCTGGCTATCACTTTTAGGCTGTTTTGAGATTCTTTGTGACTGTTATGTTAGTTATATCTGATTGCTGTGTGTGATTCCCAGGAATGAGTGAGTTTTGTCTAGGGGAGAGTTTGTCGATTCAGTGTAATTCTTGGGTGATCTTTGGATTCATGGAAGTCTGGCATGGATAGTGTCACTGATAATTTGAGGGTGGAGGCAGTTATTCGTTTGTGTTAGCCATTGTTCCAGTGTGTTTATGTATCAGTGTAGGGTTACGGTTGCTATATGAATTTATGGGTATTGTGCTGTTATTGAGATGTTGCTTCTGTAGGGCTTTGTTTAGAGAAGTTGGGATTGTGGTTGCAGAATGTAGTGAGTGAAAATTACAGGTGAGTGGATAGATCCTTGGGATCACCATTATTGGGTGGTAGTACATGCGTTTTGTCACTTCCTGCCGATTATGAAGTTTATTAGCCATATTTTGTCATTATGTAATAAGTTACATAGTTACAGGGAGCAGCAAGGACTACTTAGTCCACTCAAAGGCCCGTCCCATTCTATACTAATATGATAGTAGTCCTCCTTTGGACATTGTCGCCAAGATGCTCACTCACGCAACATTCAATCCACAACAGGGTTCTGTATTTAAACCATATCATTTGTAAAATAACTAGCAATTTTGTTTTTAAAACTTCACACTACTACTCGCATTTACTACCTCCGCAGGAGTAGTAGTAGTAATATATATATATATATATATATATATATATATATATATATATATATATATATATATATATATATATATATATATATATATATATATATATATATATATATATATACACACATACATACGCGCACACACACATGTTTGAAACTTCCGACGTCCTTTCGGTTTAAACTCATTGTTATGTGTGATACCATGCTTGTACTTAAAAAAAATTCAGAATTTACATTTTCAAATTACTTAAGATTTTGAATACTTTGAGTTTTAATATATTTAATCTTTTTATAGACAACTTATTTCTAATTGCGGGAATTAGTTTAGTTGCCCATTGTTGAATTCTTTTCATTTCATCTATGTTTACATCTGTATAAGGTGACCATAATTGTAGAGTGTATTCCAGGTATGGCCTTACTAAACTTTTATGTAGAGGCATGATAATATCTTGGTGTTTGTAGTGAAAACTTCTTGCAATAAATCCAGTATTCAGTTCGCCTTCTTACACGCTTCATCACATTGTTTGTTAAACTTAAGCTCCTTTGAAACTTGCACCCCTTAATCATTTACTTCGGTCAGGGAGATAAGATTTTTAACACCCATTAACAGAGAAGTCAACAGCTCCTAGTGTTCCCAGGCAGTTTCCTGTCAAAGTACTAACAAGGCCCAATGTTGCTTAACTTCACTGGACGGATGAGAAGCGGTGCTTTCAACATGGTACGATCGGCTGGTGTTTAGGATTTTTTGCGCAAAAATATGTTTAGGTACTGTTTCAAAGGCTTCTCTTTTTTTATTGCCAACACGATTGGGGGTGAGGAAGGAGGGTGTTCATTGAAACCATCTAAAATGTGATGTGTGAGGGTCAGGAGAATTGTGGTTGAGTGATCTTTTCTGAATATGTGTTGTTTGTTTGCGGGGTATGCCTGGGCCCATTCTTTTGTGTACAAGTTTTCAAGTGTTTTGGATAAAGTGTATAGAAGTGAGATGCGACTGTAAGAGATTATTTGTGTTGGGGGAGCTTCTTGCCTGGTTTGAGTATTGGCATGATGTATGCTGTTTACAGGATTGAGGAAATGGTATCGTTGAGCAGGAGTGGTTTAAAATGTTTGCAATGTCTGAAAATGCTATGTCTTTCTTCGAGGTGTTTTAGGTGAATGTTCGATATATTTTCAAGATCTGTGCCTTTGGAGCTAACTCAAGAGTACAAAACCCTTGGATTGGATCCTAGACTAATTAACCCAACATCCCTAAAGGTAGCCATTCCATCTCCTATCCTTTTGTGCATCATATATCCTTGAGGCATGCCAAGGCCTAGTGTTCAGGTATGAACTTTATTCTACTACTACTGTACTGGAACCTCTTCCTACTTAGGTTACACTAACTTATTTGAATACAGTTATCACTCAAGTAAACTTGCCTCTGATTCCAGTTCTTTAATTTGGCTCTTAATTGGAGCCGTTGCAGCTAGCAAGAAGACAAGCAAAATTTTCATCATCATCACCCTCTACTGTCCCACACAAAAGTGGAGTAAGTGCATATCAATGCCATAGAGAGAACCCTTCCTTTACCACCTCTTCAAACCCTGGTAATCACCAAGTTTTCCATTGGCAGTAGCAACTCCTCAGTGCTGGCGAGATGGTGCCAAGTTTAGGGGTTGGTAAATGGCTACCACCTTAATTAAAATGGGGTCGTTCAGATCCCAGCCCGTTAAACTGGCAGTCACCATTGTGATAGACATCAGAAAAAAACGAGCAGTGGTGAACAAAAAAAATCATAGCTAATAAATCAAAAGGAAGTGTCTTGCATAAACCATCATAGTGCAATCGGGAATATGCTACTTTTTATTACACCTCATATGTCTTACAGCGATTCCCATTCATATGAAAATGTTTATCCATTCACAGTTTCATACATTTTCTATACCATACACTAAATTTGGGGCCATTTACAAATCACAAAAACTAAGGTAGTTCTTAACAAAAATCTATTTCCTATCAGCTCTTATGCTCCCTATGCTTTGGAAGCAAGACAAGACTGTTATTGAGTGGTAAGTTTAGATGATGTGACAAGAAAATTAAATTTATTTCAATGAGAAATAAACCAATAGAGAAATTTACTATCCAGAAAATAAAGTGACAGGGTAAAAGAAAATGCCACCTGGCTTTCCTTACTATTTTGAGAGGTAAACCATACTTAAAAGCCTCTGGAGAAAGCATGCACAGGGGGCTGGTAACCCTTGTATCATAGTGGGTGTAATAAAAAAAGCATCTTCATTATCACCCTCACCACTATGCCAGAATTGAAAGGGGTGAGCATGAGTCTGATGATGGTGCAGGAACCCCCCTCTTTGCAACCTCTCTCCCTAAGAGTGATTTTTTTTTTTTTAAGAGCTCATCTGGCGACTGCCTACTTGAGCATTAGTCGCCGTATTAAAACTGGCCTAGTTCTAGGCTACTTTAAAATAAAATTAGAGAGAAAAAAACACCCCAAAAAGGGGGAAAGGAAGCAAGCTGGTGCGTCAGAGGGAGGTCCCTCCGGCGCAGAAGCGTGAAACCAAAGGAAAAAAACAAACAAAAACAAACAAATGCAAAAAACAAAAAAAACTTGCTTAAATAAAAGGGAGAAGGCCGGCCTCCCCCAAGAAGTCAACAAGTCAATGCGCACGAATCTGTCCCCGAGTACAAGGGACAGGCGGTAGCGACCCCGCCCATCCCGGTACCTGGACAGGTATCGTGCGCGAAGATCATTCGACAAGAATGTGCCGAACAGTCTGGGGGACGACGCAATCGTTGCAATAGGGCACAGGCGAGCGCTCCATCAAATAGCGATGCGTCACACGAGTGTGTCCGATTCGGAGACGACAGAAAGCAACCTGAAGCCACCGCGGCATTGGGGGATAGGTCCATGGAAACAGTCGCGGCGCAATGGCACGAAACTTTAAGTTCCCTTCGACTGTCTCCCATCTTCTATGCCAAGCAGTCCGAAGAGCTGCCCGTATTCCTGCCATGTAGTAGGTGTGAGCAAGAGCGAAACGCTGGTCCGGTCGCAGAGTCCTCGCGGACTCTTGGGCGCCCTCATTCCCCGCAATTCTTATATGTCCAGGAACCCAGCAGAAGATAATCTCGACATCTGCCCGGCTCACCAAAACCGTGGCGTCACGGATATCGCGAACGAGGGGATGCGGAGATTCCAATGCCCCGAGAGCACTCAGGGCGCTTTGTGAGTCGCTATAGATCACAATCCGGTCTCCGAACCGGGCACGTCGCGTAATCTCCCGTACCGAGTAATGTATTGCCACCAGCTCGGCCGTGAAGACAGACGCAGCGCCTGGTAGAGCCCCGCTGACTTCAAACAGAGGGGATACGGCGTGGAAGCCGACCCCCTCTTGGGACTTGGAGCCATCCGTATACACTGGCACGGTTCCAGCGTGACACGATGTGTGCTCCAAAAAGGTCGAAAGCAATACTCCCGGCGCAGTACAAGCTTTGGGAGCAGAGGCGTGGCGACAAATAGCCAAATGTGGTACCCTCCAGGGTGGCGTCCTGGGCAGAACCAGGGGCGCCACCGGCCCGAGAGCTATATCTACCTCTCGAAGGAGTTTCCTGGCCCTAAACCCAAAGGGCTTAGGGTATGAATGGCGTCTCTCGGCGGCATAGGCACCATCGAGATCAGCTGCGGATGCAGTGAGAGCTGTTGGCGACTGAGGGAGACGCCGGGCTCGCGTGTACAGGCGAGTGATGCACTGACGCGGCGCAGAGCGAGTGGCATCTCCCCAGCATCGACCAACAGGCTCTCAATGGGGGGAAGTGCGGAAGGCATCGGTCGCAAGGCGAAGGCCGGTGTGGTGGATCAAATCCACCTTCCGCAATAAACGCTCGGCTGAGGATGCATAAAACTCGCATCCGTAATCGAGCTTCGAACGAACAAAGGATCGATAAAAAAAGTAGGGCAGTAGCCTCATCAGCGCCCCAAGCGCTGAACGTCACGGAACGGTAATGTCCATGGCGCGGGTACAAGAGACCCTAAGGCTGCGAATATGAGCCTCCCAGGTGAGGCGTCGGTCGAATACAAGACCAAGGAAACGGTGCGACTTAACCACATCCAGGGGCATCCCATTAAGAAACAAATCTGGGTCGGGGTGAAGCCGTGGATGGCGGCAGAAGTGCACCACCTTAGTCTTGGCCAAAGAAAACCGAAACCTGTGCGCTTCGGAATAGCGAGAGACGCGATTCAATGCCTGTTGGAGTCGACGCTCCAGAGTTGGCATCTGGGCCGCGCCAAAAGAGATCGAGAGGTCGTCCACGTAGAGCGTAGCGAGAACATCTTCCGGCAACACCGAGGTGATGCCGTTGATGCTCAGGGCAAAGAGTGTGACACTGAGGACACTTCCCTGCAGGACACCCTCTTCCTGCTCCTTTGGGCCGGAGAGGGCTTCCCCCACCCGTACGCGGAATCGACGATCTCGCAAAAATTCAGATATAAACATTGGGAGGCATCCCCTCGCCCCCATCGTGTGGAGAGTCTCCATGATACCGTATCGCCATGCGGTATCATAGGCCTTCTCCAGATCGAAAAAGACCGTGGCGTAGTGCTGTCTACGAAGGAAAGCCTCGCAGACGGCATTTTCCAGTCGGAGCAGAGCATCCGACGTGGAGTGGAACTTGCGGAAGACAGATGGCCTCCGCTGTCCAGGAAAAAGGCTAATCTAACATTTACCAATTTCTCCATCAACTTGCACACGCAAGAGGTTAGAGAGATTGGGCGGAAACCGGTCGGAGTAGAGTGATCTCTCCCCGGTTTGCGAAAGGCGAGCACAGTAGCGATTCGCCAGGAGTCTGGGAGAAGACCTTCCACCCAGATCCTGTTGAACAAATCTAACAGAAAAGCCATGCCTCGCTCACCAAGGTGTCGAAGCATGGCGTACGGGACATCGTCCGGACCATATGCGGTGTCCGCGCACGAAGCGAGAGCGGAACGCAACTCACTCACAGTAAACTTGTCGTTGATGGGTTCTCCGCCTCTGGAGGTAAAGTCCAGCCGGCGGCCTTCCGTGACATCACGACGTGCATTGAATGCTGGCGGAGAAGCATCACCGCTAGAGAATGCGGAAAAGCGGTCGCTAAGGATTCCGCCACGGACGCGGGGTCCGAGATTGCGGTCCCATTCTCCTGGAGAACGGGAGGAGTGTCCTGCGAGAACTTGCCCCGAATCCTTTGGACTCGCCTCCACACCTCAGCTAAAGGGGTCTCCCGTTAAGTGAAGACACGTATGCCCGCCAAGAAGAGCGGCGGGCGTGCTTCGAAATATACCGGAACCTAGCCCTAGCCCGACGAAATTCAGGGACAGTGAAATCGTACGGGCGGCGCTTATAGCGCATGTAGGCATAACGCTTCTGTTTGAGGGCCGTCTCACACTCGGCCGACCACCATGGAAGTGGTCGGCGTGCAAAACGGTCAGACGTCATAGGAATAGTAGTCAGACCCACGGCGATGAGGTTGCCGGAGAAGAACTCAACGGCCTCATCTACCGACCTAAACTCCTCGACTGAGATAGAGAATTCAGTCATTTCCTGAAATGCAGGCCACCGCGCCCACGCCAAGCACCACCGAGGTGGTCTCTCAGGCGGCAGTTGCCCTGAAAATGATATTTGAATGGGAAAGTGATCACTACCATCGAGGTCATCGACCACCCCCCAATCAAAATCAGGCTGTGAATCCGAAGAGCACAAAGATAGGTCAAGGCAAGAAAATGAAGCGGTTCTCGGACAGTAATGCGTAAACTCATCCACGTTTAGGACTCACATCTCAAGCTCTTCGATCAGATCGGCAAGGACTTGTCCCCTGGGATTTATGGAGTAATCTTCCCAGAGAGGATGACTGCCGTTCAGATCTCCAAGCAAGAGATAGGGCCTCGGCAACCGTGCCACGACGCGGCAGAATTCCCCCGCGTCGAAGTCAGCTAACGGTGGAATGTACGCAGAAATGATAGTATACCTCCTATCCAGGTGCAGCTGCACAACCACTGCCTGAAAGGAGGTATCTAAAGAGAAAGGAAGAACGGAGACATCATGCCGGGTGTAAACCTCGCATCCCCCAGCCAGGCCATCTCGCGGTGGTGGGGTCGCAAGACCCTTATACCCCGGGAGGGCAGGCAGGGGGCACGCGCCTAGCATGGTCTCCTGCAAAAAAATAGCTAACGGGGAACGGGACGAGGCGAGCCTTCGCAGCTCCTCCCAGTTGGCCCGGAGTCCACGGCAATTCCATTGAAGAAATATGCCCTCCAGGCCTAGCTCGGAGGAGACGCGGGGGCCCTCCTCGAATTGAAGACCCTCACGGGAATGGCCGTACGCTTCCCGGGGGCAGAACCCCGGGCGCTGTTGGCCGGACAAAGCGCTGGAGGCGCTGTCGCCTTCGAGGACTTATTGGGGGAGGTTGGGCTCGCCATGCGAGTCTTTTCCTCCCTCCGCCTCGAAACCTTAGACGGGCGCTGCGGCTTCGGAGGCGGGGGGGCCTCTTTTCGAGGAACCACCGTCTCCAAGCCACTCGCTCCACCTCGGGGCGTGGGCGAAGGAGCCGAAGCTCCTTTGTTGCTGTCCTCCTTTCGGGGGACAGCTTTAGGAACCCCTGAAGATGGCCTAGCGACCATCTTCAGGGGTGTTGCCTCCTGTGAGTCTAACGACTCTGTGGAGGCGCGTGGCCGTTTCGCCTTGCGGGAAACGGTCACGCTGGGGGAAGAGGGGGGGAGCCCTGGTTTTAGCCGGGGCTGGGTGTGAACCCTTTTTGCCGCCAGCTTTACCAGGCGAGCGCCCGGGTGGAGTAGAGCCCGCAGAAGGGCTCCGAATGGGCGCGGAAACAACCGTGCTCGTTGGCCTGGATGGGCCCGGAGCAGAGGGTGACTTTCTAACTATTGAGGCATATGACGTCCCAGGCAGAGCCGGGCGGGCCAGGACCAAGTCCTTAGCCTCGCGGAATGAGAGTCGATCCTGGGCCTGAACGGCCAGGATTTCTTTCTCAAGGAGATATGCAACACAACTTCGAAGAAGCGGGGTGCGGCTCTCCGCAATTGACACACTTGGCCACACACGATTTGGACTTATCGTGTGCGACCTTGGAGCAATTTACACAGACTTCGGGTGACCCCGACTTTGTATGTCTACATGAGCGATTCGTATGGCCGAAGCGGTGACAGTAATAGCACCACCGCGGCAGTGGCACGAATGCCTTCACGCGGTAGCGGTACCAACCGGCACGCACCGACTCAGTGTAGGGGGTGGGTCTCGAGGCCCCTCCTTGTTTTCTCATCACACGTTCGACCTTGACCGCCCCATGGTCGGCCAGCTCTAGGGTGATGTCCTCAATGGAGTAGTCAACGAGTTCCCTCGCATAAACTACTCCTTTCACGAAGTTCATGGTAGAGTGCGGCGTCACACTCACCGGGGTGCCATGAAGTGTCCGAAGAGCACTTATCTTGGCCGCCTCGGCGGGATTCGCCGCATTCGCCAGAAGGCTCCCGTCCAAGAAACGGGTCACCTTCGGCTCTCTACCAATTGCACTAGCTAATCCTCTCCTCTGATGGATCATGTTGCCCTTGGACAACATGGTGCCATCAGTGGAGCGAATAACGAGGAAGCGTTTGAAGCCAGCAGGCTCGAAAACGCCAGGTAACCTCTGAATCAGGGGCCCCGATGTCATCGAGGCTCCGCCCTGTGCATTTTTGGTCTTAGTCATGGGCTCCGCAACCTGGGGGGCAGAGGGGCCGGATGTGCCGATCTTGGCTTGGTCACTTGCCAGAGTGGCAGCAGACCCATCCGTCCCCGCGGATGGAGAGGGGCCTGAGTCTTCTTCTTCATCTTTTTGGTCTTGGTCTTTTTCTTTTTTGGATAGGAGGGCGGGGAATGAACCCGCTTCTCACCCCCGCCGGTAGAAGCCCTCAGGCCAGATGGACCGGCCTCAGCCAGGTCATTCTCCGAAATGGAGAAGGTCCTGGTAGTAGTGGGGGCACCAGTCGGAGGAGATCCCTTCCCTCCTTGTAGTGCTTCAGAAACCACAGCCGTTCGAGGAGGACCTTGCATAGGGGCGGATTCGGGTTCGGTGCTTGGCGCTGAGCCCGGATTCCCCCCCATGGAAGGCCCTACCGTCTGAGGCTGGGTTTCCTGAAGGACCATGGCTATCTCAGGGGAGGCCTCGAGTTGGCCAATCCCCCCCCCCCCAAGACACCGCAGGTACCCCCGTTGGCAGTATCGTCACTAGTCTTGTGTGGGGAGGCATGGGCCTTGACCCCAGCGAGGTTCAATATTCTTGCCAGCAAGTCTTTTGAGGGAAGCGACTGAAGGGGCCTGGCTTCCCTCTCCCCCCTAAGGGGGTTTGCCCTACCGAGCCGCTTTGATGTGGAGCGGCTGGCTAAGGGCTGCCTGCTGGCTTTCTTGGCAGTCCCTTTGGAAAGAACAGAGGGGACTGCCGCTGGTAAAAGGGAGGTGACCGAAAACACCTCCAGAGAAGGGGGTGAGGGGGAGTCCCCTTCACCCGTAGGCGTAGGAGTGGAGTAAGCCTCCTCTCCGGTTAGAGATATATGGAGGGTCCCCTGCGCAAGCACAGGGGCAGGGGACATCCATTTTTTTGCTGGAGCTGCCCAAGGGCAGCTCCGTCGCTGATTCAGGGAAAGTTGGGGGTTGGGGGGTTTTTTATTTTCATCATTGGGCATGGTGACCCTTTTTGTGCTACGGGACGCAATAGCTCATCACCTCTTGCAGTTGCCCGCACTGCAAGAGGTGCTTACAGGCCTGGCAGAGCCAGGCGCCGCCATTTCGGACCACCCCTCCTGCCTGGTGGCATGGCAGTCCATCGGCATGGCGGCTCCACCTTGAACACAGCGTAAAATTAAGGATAGACGGTAAAGTGAGGAAAAGGGATGTGAGGAAGGTATGGGTGGGGATGAAGCAGGTTGTTAAAAACCAGCCACCCAAGACCGGAGCTCAGGGGTTAGGGAACATTGTCCCCCACCCCCTCAGCCCCGATTGGCTGAGAGGAAGGTCAGCATCTACCCTGTGAAATTAGAGGCCGACCAGAGAAAGTTGTGGGAGAGGTTGTATGAAAAGCGAGGAAACAAGTGTTTTGAAGGAAGGAGAAGAGGCTAAGCTGGGGTCGGACGGGATGCTGAGTCCCATCAGCATGGCGGCCAGGATGGCAAATCGCCGCGCCCCTTACGGGGCCCTACTAGTGAATCCCAACATTCAGTAAGACGCTTTTCAGTGACAGACAAAACCAACTTCACTATCACTCACCCTTTCTTCACGTTCAGTTGGATCCAAAATCGTTACACACTCATTATCGACCATAAAGAGGCCATAAGTGAGACAAACGGGGATCTTCTTCAGGAAGGTTGGAATAAGTTCTCTCTCTTCTGGGGTGTGAATAGTTACCCTCCCATCCTCTTCTACAGTGACATCTGGTCTATGAAAATGCCGCAAAGCTGAAACAGCAGCAAGATTGCAAGCATCACCCAGGTTACCGGCATGGTTTAAAACCTGTAATACAACAATTATTTAATTAGGTAGAGGTTAAAGAAAATGAGTTTTAAAAAAAAGTTGAAGCAATGAAGATCGAACTTGAAATCACAATAAAGTTATGTAAAAGTGGAGACCCACAATAAAAATATTTATATGTAATATAACTATATGATGTATTAATGGTTGAAAATGAATAAGAAAACTTTACAATTCATTAATAATCATACTTGTTAATAATGTTTCCAATCATACCCTTTCAATCCCAGTATTCTAGAATGAAACAAGCTAAGTTTAAACCCTTTTTTACTTCTATAATGAAATAAGCAAAACTAAGTGTTATGGAAGTACAAAAACATACTGTGACATCCAATTTAAACTGCCATACGCTCTCTTCAGCCAATATACAGAGTGACTCTACATCGACACATCTTGATTCCTTAATATTTCGGTCTAAAATCTGTTGTAATTCATCAATAAATTCATTTCCTCTTCCTTGTTCAAAATGTGAGGCAGCCATTGGTGATATATGAACAGCGATGGAAATTTTTCCTTCATTTGGTCTTGAGGGACGAGGCTCAACCACTTCACAGGTCACCTGAAGTACAAATAAAATGCATGTGACAAAAAAGAAAAGCAAACATCATGGACACAATAAAAACAACACAGTAAGCCCTTCAATTGGAACTTAGTTGAAGATAGGAATGAGGCTTGCTAATATCAAGCAAATTAAAAGTTCAATGGAAAAAAGAATAAGAGGATAATGTCAGGAAAAAATAGGAAGAGAATAAACAAATAGATGGGCATTAGAAGTGAAAGAGAACCAAGAAATCCATGAAGTAAAACATGACAAGGAATATAAGGAACAGCTAGATGCTAAAGTTAAACAATGTCTACCTGGAGACCAAAAATTGAGAGTCTAAACCTGAACATTTTTGGAGTATGAAAAAGAATCACAACCTGAAGTGATATCAAATAAAGAACTGAAATTGACAGAATGACTCGACCCCCTCAACCATTGATGAGACAAAATTAATCATCGTCAAACAATCCAACAAGAGTACTGAAAATGTCATGCGAACCAAACAGTGAAATTGATATCACCAGCATACTACTGTGACCATGTGTGTATTTTGCAAAATTAGCATTATGAGAATTCTTTATCCTCCACCTTTTTCCACAAAGTTGGGATGGCACACCTTAAAGCCATTCTGCCATAACTGGGTGGGGTAAAAAACTAGTATATCCTTTTGTGTATATTACATGAGAGATAGTATGGGTCTTGCATGTAGTGGCATGGTTTATTTTACTATGGAGAAAGTGCAACCTATTGTGAAGCAGTGCTTTCTTTTGTCTTCTGTAATGAGTGCAAGATTTAGTGCCCTGATTGTGTAGGTATAGGCAAGTGAGGGATGGATATACAGTATTGTATTCCTTGGATTGAGTGAACTTGGCTCCAATGAGTGCTTGGGAGTATTCATATTTGTTCTACCTTTTTTTTTCATCTGTTGTTGGAAATTTCGTCGAGTAACTAGTGCAACACTGAGCAGAGTAGGCGTTTTAGTCAAGGGTCACAAAGAAAGGTAGTACCTCAAAGTACATACTGTGGAGGTTCTATTTTAGAATTTCTTTTTTTTTGTGGGGGGGAGTCTGGTGACTGCCTGCTTGGGCATAAGTTTCCCTACACGACTAGGTTATATTAAGATTTTTTTTTTTAGGGGCTATCTGACGACTGCCCACTTGGGCATAAGTCACCACAAACAAACAGCCTAGTTCTAGGCTACTTTAAAATAAAAATTTGAAAAGAAAACAACAATAAAAAGATAACAATTAGCAAGCAAGCTCCGGCGTCGGGGGGAGGTCCCACTCCACCCGGCACAGGAACATGCGACCTACTAAAATAACAAAAAAAAAAAAACTAGTTAAATAAAGGGGAGAAGGCCGGCCTAACACCCAAAAGTCTCTAAGTCTACCAGTCAATGTGCACGAACTCGTCCTGAGTACAAGGACAGGAGGTAGCGACCCCGCCCATCCCAGCACTGGGACAGATAATTTGTGCAGAGATCGCCCAGACTGGGACATTCAACAAGAATGTGCCGAACAGTCTCGGGGACAACGCAGTCTTCACAGTAGGGAACTGGCGAGCGCTCCATCAAATGGCGGTGCATCCCGCAAGTGTGCCCAATTCAGAGATGACAGAAAGCAACCTAAAGCCTCTGGGACATTTGGCGGTAGGTCCGTGGGAACAGTTGCGGCACAATGGCACGCAACTTTAAGTTGCCTTCGACCGTCTCCCATATTCTTTGCCAAGCTGCCCGTATTCCTGCCATGTAGTCGGTGTGAGGAAGAGCGAAACGCTGGTCCGGTTGCAGAGTCTTCGCAGACTCTTTGGCACCCTCATCAGTGTGCTAATTCCCTGCAATTCCTACATGTCCAGGAACCCAGTAGAAGATAATCTCGACATCCGGCCGGCTTGGCAAAACCGTGGCATCACGGATATCACGAACCAGGGGATGTGAAGATTCCAATGCTCCGAGAGCATTCAGGGCGCTTTGTGAGTCACTATAGATCACAATCCGGTCTCCGAACCGGGCACATCGCGTGATCTCCCGTACCGAGTGGTGTATTGCTACCAGCTCGGCCGTGGAGACAGACGCAGCGCCTGGCAGAGCCCTGCTGCCTTCAAACAGAGGGGATACAGCGTGGGAGCCGACCCCCTATTGGGGCTTGGAACCATCGGTATACACTGGCACGGTTCCAGCGTCACACGAGGTGTGCTCCAAAATGGTCGAACGCAATACTCCCGGCGCTGTACAAGCTTTGGGGGCAGCTCTCGGCAAATGAAACACTTAGCCACACACCATTTGGAGTAATCGGGTGTGGCCTTGAAACAACTTACACAGGTTTCGGGTAACCGCGACTTTACACATCGAGAGGAGCTATTAGTATGGCTGAAGCGGTGGCAGTAATAGCACCTCTGCGGCAGTGGCACGATTTCTTTTCTTTTTTTTAAGGAGCCTATCTGGCGACTGCCTACTTGGGCAAAAGTCGCCGGAATCAAGACAGCCTAGCACTAGGCCTACAAAAAAACAAACAATAACAAAAAAAAATAGATACAAGGGAAAAGGCCGGCCTCCCCACAAAAGTCAACAAGTCCACCAGTCAATGTGCACGCCTCGTGCAAGTACAAGGGACAGGCGGTAGCGACCCCGCCCATCACGGTACCGGGACAGGTAACGTGCGCGAAGATCACCCAGACTGGGACATTCGACAAGAATGCGCCGAACAGTCTGGGGGACGACGCAGTCTAACAATAGAGCACAGGCGAGCGCTCCATCAAATAGCAATGCGTCACACGAATATGTCCGATTCGGAGACGACAGAAAGCGACCTGAAGCCGTCGCGGCATTGGGGGATAGGCCCTTGGGAACAGTCGCGGCGCAATGGCACGCAACTTTAAGTTCCCCCCTTCTTTGCCAGGCATTCCGAAGAGCTACCCGTATTCCTGCCATGTAGTCGGTGTGAGGAAGAGCGAAACGCTTGTCCGGTCGCAGAGTCCTCGCGGACTCTTTGGCGCCCTCATCAGCGCGCTCATTCCCCGCAATTCCTAAATGTCCAGGAACCCAGCAGAAGATAATCTTGACATCTGTCCGGCTCGCCAAAACCGTGGCATCACGGATATCGCGAACGAGGGGATGCGGAGATTCCAATGCTCCGAGAGCATTCAGGGCGCTTTGTGAGTCACTATAGATCACAATCCGGTCTCCGAACCGGGCACGTCGCGTAATCTACCGTACCGAGTGATGTATTGCCACCAGCTCGTCCGTGAAGACAGACGCAGCGCCTGGCAGAGCCCCGCTGACTTCAAACAGAGGGGATACGGCGTGGAAGCCGATCCCCTATTGGGACTTTGGGACTTGAAGCCATCTGTATACACTGGCACGGTTTCAGCGTGACACGAGATGTGGTCCAAAAAGTTCGAACGCAATACTCCCGGCGCTGTACAAGCTTTGGGAACAGAGGCATGGTGACAAATAGCCAAATGTGGTAGCCTCTAGGGTGGTGTCCTGGGCAGAACCAGAGGCGCCACCGGCCCCAGAGCTATACCTAGCTCTCGAAGGAGTTTCTTGGCCCTAAAGCCAAAGGGCTTAGGGTATGACTGGCGTCTCTCGGCGGCATAGGCACCGTCGAGATCAGCTGCGGATGCAGTGAGAGCTGTTGGCGACTGAAGAAGGCGCCGGGCTCGCGCATACAGACGAGTGATGCACTGCACGCGGCGTAGAGTGAGTGGCATCTCCCCAGCATCGACCAACAGGCTCTCAATGGGAAAAGTGCGGAATGTACCGGTCGCAAGGCGAAGGGCAGTGGCACGAATGCTTTTTTTTATCCTAAGCAAATATTGCAATTCATTTATAGGAACTTAAAAACCTGTTAAATTACAATTAGAAAATAATATAACCAATAAAAATTACCTGTGCTAGAACTCTTGTTTCACCAAGTTGAACACTACAGCAGCCATAGTCTTTCCCAAAAGAGATGTCAATTGGTCGCATCTCAAAAAAACTTCTTCCATCTAACCTCAGATTATTTTGAAGATTTGAAATGAGGGAAGAACGTTCACACAAACTAAGTGGAGTTTCCTTCATTTTATATCAGAAAATAATACCTAATTGCTTTAAATATTTTATAATATATTATCAAACTATAAACATATGGAGACTATGACAATACATGAATTAAAGATATAAAAATGGATTTGGCACTAATCTGCAAAGCAAAAAAAATTCTATCATACAAAGATTGGAAAATTGTTGCACTCCTTCAACGTTGGACAAACAGGTTTTGGCATAAAATTGAAAGCGGCATTCGTATAAATATTTGTATCCAGGGTTGCCAATGCGCGAATTAAATGCTGCCAGTGTGTGAAAATAATGGTTTATTTTCACATATAGAGAAGGCAAAGCTGACAGATTTCAATGTCAATTTTAACCCTATCAAGGTGTATGTTCGTGCCAAACCAAAACCATATATGATGACTGGAATGCCTAAAAGGACACTTAGGTTTTCTGAAGTTTGACCATGGTACCTTTAATCTCGAACATTCATCACCAACTGACTCACCTCCTCTACCAAAGCCACATTTGTATGAGTCACATAACACAAGGGGCATTCAGAACACTTGCTCCTCTTTCAACACTACAGGATCACAAATTACATACACACTACTTACATCAAAGGGCATACTCACTTCATCCAAAGTGACAGCTATATTGAGAAAACTTTTCAAAACCCTTTAACAGAAGTAACGGAAACATGGACTAAGATAATTGATGAGAATATCCTGTTTGACTGTATATATCTGGATTATAGCAAGACTTTTGATGGTGTGCCTCATCAGCAACTCTTTGTAAAGTTACAGACTTATGGCATCCGAGGAAAGTTGTGGGAGTGAATAAGAAGATTTCTGATGGAGAGACAACAAAGAGTCAGAGTAAATAGGCATTACTCATGTTGGGAACTTGTCAAGAGTGGTGTACCTCAGGGATCGATACTGGGGCCTGTTCCGTTCCTCTTATACATGAACAACCTAGCAAGTGTAGTAAACTCTCAAACAAGTATGTTTCTTTTATAAAGAATATTTAGGTCTCTGAATTGCAACCAAGCTTGAACAGTAGGTGGGGCTCTACGACCAAAGTGGCTTCTAAGGCGTTCGTACCCTCTCCAAGCAGAATTCTTCTGCACAACAATCATACCAGATATGCTCCTAGACCAAGGAGAGTTTGTATTCTTTGGATGTTTTTTTAAAAGAACAAATTCATTAAATGCAGAGTGAAGAAATGACAAAAATTTATTGTAGCACAGGTATGGTCCTCACATTTTAGACACGATATTAACCTTCTCGAGTCAGTGCAACAGAGGGCAACAAAGATTATTCCTTCCTTGAGGCACCTCCAATATATAGATAGACTGAGGGTATTAAATATGTTCTCGTTCGAAAGGTGGTGTGTGAGAAGGGATATGATTGAGCTGTTTAAATTTTTTTCTGGGATAGATAAATTGGATGTTAGCAAGTTTTTTGAGTTAGATGATGGAAATTGGACTAGAGGTGACCTCTTGAAAATTAAAAAGCAAGGGTGTAGGTTGGATTTAAGAAAATATTTTTTCACCAATAGAGTGGTGGACTTCTGGAATAAATTGCCGTGGAGGGTAGTAGGTAGTCCAAATTCAAATGTATTTAAGAGTAGGTTGAATGAGTTTATGGGGAGGGAAGGTTGTGATGGTTCCTAAGTTTTGTATATATTAATATCGTTTGTATATATCTATAGCTGCATGATTTAGTTCTTGACAAGCCTCGATTGGTGATACCCTCGTTTCTGGATGCAATCCTCTGGATGTAGTTTTCTTGGGAGTTTGGGTGCCTTAAATAAGAGGTCATTTGACTTGGATGACCTATGATGGGCCCTTGTGGCTTTTGTCATCTGTTATATTATATTGTGGGGGACTTGTTTTTTTCTTCCCCTGGCGATTATTGATATAGTCCTATGTGGGTGGGTTTTGACGAATGCAGATGACCTTTGATAGGCCCTTGTGGCTTTTATCATCCGTAAAATTATGTTGTTATGTTATGTAACAAAAAAAATTCAGAATCCCAGTCAACAAGTGAAAGAAACTCATTGAGCAATCAATAATTACCGATGATACCAATCAAACAGCTTAACAGGGATGTCAGGAATAACATGATTCAAAACTACCAATCTCTTAATTAAAGGTTGTTGGATTAATGATAATGGCCCCATGGCTAATCACCTCGCAGATTATTTCTCTTGTCTTTATAGATAATATGCAGGTCAATTCGTTTCCTCATCAAAGTTCCCACTCTCAATTTGTATTCAGATATATCTATTAATGATATCTAAAAGCAGTTAGTCATTTGAAACTCTCTTCTAGTTGTGGTCCTGATAATCTTCCTTCATTATTTTTTAGGAACTGTTCCTCTTCTTTATGTTATCCCTTGCTCCTTATCTTTAATAAAAGCATTTATTCAATGAAAGTTCCCTCTGTTTGGAAAGTTACATACGTTTTATCAGGTTTATCAATGACTGATCAGCTTGACATTGATCTGTTCTAAAACTCTTGAGAGAATAATAGTTTCACAGCTTTATGCTTACTTGGACACTAATTCTTTACTATCAATTTTCAGTTTGGTTTTCGTGCAGGTTTATCAGTGACTGATCAGCTATTGTTAGCCTATGATTTTGGTGCTGTTATTGATGTCCTGTATTTCGATTTCAGCAAGGCATTTGGTGTTGTTAACCATCACTTGCTCTTAACCAAACTGTCACATATTGGCATTGGTAACCCTCTGTTAGGCTGGCTAAGTGACTTTTTACAGAACCGTAAACTCAGTGTCATTTTACAACGCTCGTCTAGTCCTTATGTTCATGTTACGAGTAGAGTTCCACAAGACTCGGTGGTTGGTCCTGTGCTTTTCATAATCTTTATCAATTATGTTGCTGCAGGTTTGCCATGCAAATTTGCCCTGTTTGTGGATGATCTTAAATTATATCTTGCTCTTCCCATTACTGAGGCAATTACTGGTACAAGTTTTAGTCTTTCTCTTCAAGAGGATGTTACTTTGCTTTTCCATAGATCTTGGGGCCTTTCTTTTTCTGTTAATAAATGTGTACATATTCGCTTTAGTAGATGAATTTCTATCCCTATAGGAGAGTACTTCATTGGTGATTGCCGTATTCCTTTAAAGACCTCTGTGAAAGATTTGGGAGTCCTTGTTGATTCTTCACTAAAATATCAACTGCATGTGAATGAAACTTTCTGTAAGGCAAAAGGAGTAGCCAATAATATTCTTAGAGGCACAATTTGTAGGTCAGTTAAGTTAATGGTCCAAGTGTTCATCACTCATATTTGACCTATTATTGATTCTGGCTGTGCAGTGTGGAATACTAGCTATGTTGACGACTTGCACTTGTTGGAGTCTATACAAAGGAGATGGACAAAAAAGATTTGGGAATTTTCTGATCTTTCTTATGCTGATAGATTATCTAATTTGGGCCTGTTCCCCATCAAAGGACGCCTTCACCATGCAAACCTAATTATGACTCGGAAGATCCAAAATGGTCATCATCCCCACTTGTTTGATTTGTTTGAATATAGAAGATACAACAGAACTTGTGGTCACAGCAAAAAAAAATCCTTCATTTTTCCTTTGTGATTCTGTTCTGCATCTGTAATTAGACAACCTTTTTGCTCACCTTAAGTCTTATTCCTGCCCTACTGGTTGGAATATGCAGTAGCAACTGATGAGGGATTGAAGACCCTAATCAAGGTAAAGAAAAGTTGAGATACTTTATCATGGCAGGATGTAAAAACCAAATCAAGCACATTATTAGATCGGATAAATGTGAGAAACATAACCCACTGAATAAGTCCCAAAGAATTAAACATATCAAGAAATGAATGAGGGAGGGAAGAATGAGCCAGAGGTACCAAACATGACCAGTTAACATAACATAACATAATTTCACAGATGACAAATGCCACAAGGGCCTATCAAAGGTCATCTGCATTCATCAAAACCCACCCACAAAAAGCACCATCACCAGGGGGAGACAAAATCAAAGTCCCCCCACAATATAATATAACAGATGACAAAAGCCACAAGGGCTCATCATGGGTCATCCGAGTCAAATGACCTCTTATTTAAGGCACCCAAACTCCCAGGAAAACTACATCCAGAGGATTGCATCCAGAAACAAGGGTATCACCAATCAAGGCTTGTAAAGAACTAAATCATGCAGCTATAGATATATACAAACAATATTAATATATACAAAACTTAGGAACCATCACAACCTTCCCTCCCCATAAACTCATCCAACCTACTCTTAAATACATTTAAATTTGGACTACCTACTACCCTCCGCGGCAATTTGTTCCAGAAGTCTACCACTCTATTGGTGAAAAAATATTTTCTTAAATCCAACCTACACCCTTGCTTTTTAATTTTCAAGTGGTGACCTCTAGTCCGATTTCCATCATCTAACTCAAAAAACTTGCTAACATCCAATTTATCTATCCCGGAAAAATTTTTAAACAGCTCAATCATATCCCCTCTCACACACCTTTCGAACGAGAACATATTTAATACCCTCAGTCTATCTATATATTCAAGGTGCCTCAGGGAAGGAATAATCTTTGTTGCACTCCGTTGCACTGACTCAAGAAGGTTAATATCGTGTCTAAAATGTGGGGACCATGCCTGTATACAGTACTCTAAATGTGGCCTAACATAAGAGTTATAGAGTTTAAGAATAACCTCCTTACTTTTGTAACTGACATTTCTCTTAATGAAACCCAGCACTCTATTTGCCCTATTTCTTGCTTTAATACACTGCTTAGAAAACCTTAATGACTTATCTATTACTACTCCTAGACCTTTCTCATCCTCTACTGAGCTCAGCCAATGCCCATCCATTTCATAGTTAAATTCTCTATTATCTTTTCCCATGTTAATAACTTTGCACTTATCAAGGTTGAGAGTCATTTGCCACTTATGTGCCCAGGATAACAATTTATTTAAATCCCCGTGCACTTTAAAATTATTATCAATATCTTTAAATACAGCTGCTAATTTAGTATCATCCCCAAAAATTGACACTTTATTATTAACTGCCTCCCCAAGATCGTTTATAAGGATGACAAATAATAATGGACCGAGAACTGATCCCTGAGGAACCCCACTGATAACATCCCTCCACTCTGACTTTACACCATTTAGCACTACCCTTTGCTTCCTGTCTTTCAGCCACTCAGCTATCCAATTTGAAACACCCCCACAGAAAACAATCATTTTTAATTTATGAACTAGTCTCCTATGTGGTACCTTATCAAATGCTTTACTAAAATCTAAGTAAATTATATCTACATTCTCTCCCTTATCTACTTGATCTCTTACAAACTCCAGAAAGTCTAGTAAATTAGTCAAACATGATCTACCCGATCTAAACCCATGCTGAGCATCGATGATTAACCCCTCCCTCTAAATATTGGCAAATCCCTTTTTTAACTATTTTCTCAAGAATTTTACAGACGACAGGAGTTAGGCTAACCAGTCTAAAGTTATTTGGATCCTCTTTACTACCCTTCTTGAAAATGGGGACTACATTCGCTCTCTTCTAATCATCGGGTATTTCTCCATATTCCAGTGACCTAGTATACAACTTCTCCAGAGCTATTGAGATACTTTCTACACCTTCTTTAAGTATCCTAGAATGAATATTATCAGGGCCAGAGGCCTTGGTAGTATCTAACTCACTTATTAGTCCTTTCATCATCCTCCGATCCACACTAATGGTAGTAAACACCTCTTTCCCTGACCTATGAGTACTATACATAAGACTATTTAGTTTCTCCTTTGTAAATACTGATGCAAAATGACCATTTAGTACCTCAACTATTTCCTCATCAGTTTCTCTCACAACCCCTTCATATTTGATAGGTCCTATTTTAACTCTGCCAAACTTGTTATTAATTTTATAGAAACTAAAGAACTTTCAAGGATCTTTGTTGCTATCCTGAGCTAATTTAATTTCTGACACCCTTTTGTTCTTCTTTATAATCTTATTTAACTCATTCCTAGCCTTCTATAATCACTTAAATTTTGAATATTATTTTCTACCTGTAATTTTTTATATGCGCTTTTCTTCTCTGAAATTTTTCTAGCTATCTCCTGATTCCACCATAATGGTTTCCTACTTTTCTTCCCAATGGCCTTCATTGGGATACATTGTTCTTGGAATACATTTATTATATGCTTGAAAGTATCCCACATACCATAAGCATTTTTACCTCTGAATTCTACATCCCAGTCTACAAAATTTAGCAAGCTTTGGAGTTTTACATAATCTCCCTTATGAAAATTTGGAACTTTTACAGCATTCTCGGTTATTTTACCCTTCTCAATTCCCAAGTTAAAACAAACTATCTGATGGTCACTATTTCCCAATGCTTCCCCAACAGTCAATTCCTCAACTAAATGATCACTGTTAGAAAGTACTAAATCTAATATATTGTCCCCCCTCGTTGGCTCATTAACAAATTGATTCAAAAAATTATCCTCAAAGCATTCTATGAACCTGCCACTTGTTCTATCCCTACCTATTATATTTTCCCAGTCCACAGAGTTTAAGTTGAAGTCCCCAATAATAACTGCATCTGTTTCACATCCCTTACTTATTTCCCTTATCATTAGTTCATCCATATCATCAGTCTGCCCAGGTGGCCTGTAAAAAGCTCCCAAATGCACCATTCTATTTTTACTGAACCTAATATCTATCCAAAGTGACTCAACTCCATCCTGCTTTATTTAGGTATTTAAACTTGAAACAATGTTGTTTTTTATATAGATAATTATTCCTCCACCAATCCTACCTGTCCTTTGACTAATGTACACATTATAGCCCTGTAAATCAAATTCACTTATAGTGTCATTAAATTCTATTTCATTAACCCATGATTCAGTAACACATAATATATCTATATCCTCATTGCTAATATAATTAAATAGCTCATCCTTCTTGTTTCTAAGACTATGAGCATTTGTATAGAAACAATTTAACGCCCCTATCCCTGAAGCACCTCTTGAAACCTGAATGACCTCACCTCTATCGCCTTGGAACCTATTTCTGTTATCTGCCAAGTCCATTCTACTTTCAGTACTATAATGTCCTCTCATAATTCCCTGACCACTATTAGTATCTAGTTTCCCACCCGCAAAGACCTAATAACACGATCATACTCCTCCCACAACACATCTAAGTTAAAATCACCCATCAAAATCACATCCCTTCCAGTGCAAAAAGAATCCAAGATGGACAACAACTATACATTATCCAGGAAAGAGTAACTAGGTGGCCTGTACACTACTATAACATTAAGATTGAAATCATGAAGCAGAACACCAAGTGTATTTGGATGACTATTATAAATTTGGGAGATTTTAAATGATTTATAAATGTACAGTCCACACTATGTTTTGGAGAATTAAAGTTGTTTCTATAAAACTGATAACCTGGAATATTAACTACGGAGGAGTTAATGGAGTGCAAGAGCCAAGTTTTGGTAATGCCAACTAAATCAATATTATTAGTGATACAAAAATTATGTACAAAATTAATTTTATTAGACAGACTATTTAAATTAACTAGCCAGAACAAAAGACTCAACAACGGGGTTTAAATTTTGATTGAAAATTTACCACCCTTGTGCAAACAGAGCCACTGGGAGTGTTGGCCAAGGGTTGAGGAGAAACTGCACTTTGACCCCTAGGGGCTGATCCACCATCAGGCTGATGCCCAGCAGCAGCGCCCTCCCTCCTCTCCTTCCTTTCTATCCTCTGTTTATAAGTCAAGTCGCGGTTGATATAAACATGACAAAATCTTGAGCCAGCTAAACATTTGGCCTTGGAGAGGATAGTTAGGCGATGTTCTTGATTTATAATTTTAGCTCTTATTATGTTGGTCTCTAAAGCTACAATATCAGACACCAAAATGGTCCCCAAATTAGGACATATTGATGAGATAATGTTGTTGAAGAAAGTCTGCAAGCCCTCATAGGGAAGGCCACAAACAATGACGCTGTTCCGCCTCTTATCAAGCTCATGGAGCTCTCAGATTTCTGTCATGAAAATCTTTTGCATGTCCTGATTCATAACACTTCCAGGTGTACCCCATTAAGAAACAAGTCTAGGTCACGGTGGAGCCAGGGATGGCAGCAGAAGTGCACCATCTTAGTCTTGGCAAAAGAAAACCGAAACCTGTGCGCTTCGGCATAGCAAGAGACGCTGTCAATGCCTGTTGGAGTCGATGCTCCAGAGTTGGCATGGGGGCTGTGCCAAAAGAGATTGAAAGGTCGTCCACGTAGAGCGTAGTGAGAACATCTTCCAGCAGCACTGAGGTGATGCCTTTGATGCAAAGAGTGCGACACTGAGGACACTTCCTGCTTCCTCCACCTGTGTGCAAAATTGACGATCTCGCAAAAATTCAGATATAAAGATTGGGAGGCATCTCCTCGCCAGGGTGGGCAAATCAAAAAGCCCAAGTTTTATTCCCGGGTTTGGGTCTGTTTGTTTTTTCAAAATTACATTTTCTTTCAAGAAATAAATGCTAGTTATTATTTTATTCAAAATTCATATCTATGTTTATAATTTCAACAAATATGTATCAAATTAAGGTTATTTCTCTGATACTGACTCATAATAATTCATCTCTCCTTTTACAGGTTATGGCTATCATGGTTACCCACAATGATCTGTTACTGTGATCTCTTCTTACTATAATATAATTATTAAACTAAGTTATTATTAATATTATATAAAAATACAGATAGCTATTCTTTTTCTATGTTATTGTAGTGCTTGTAGCATTTGTTTTTGAAAAAAAAAAATAAATAAAACCTAGGTTGGGTTTTTTTTTTTCAAAATTACATTTTCTTTTCAGAAATGAATGCTACTTATCATTATTTTATTCATAATTCATATTTATGTTTATAATTTCAACAAATATGTATCAAATTAAGTAGAGATGTGCCGAGTACTCGGCATCGCCCCCGGCATTGGCAAAATTTTGCTGATTCTTTGTCGATTCTTCATCAAACTTTAGCTTTTTATACAGTTTTGGTGGCTGAATTGGGCCAGACAACATACTTTGTGTTACTAGTTACTACAGTTTTAGGTAACACCTTTATTGTTTAATTCAGGTCAGATTATAGTATATGCTTTCAGGGATGCTTGAATGAAAGTAGCAAGCTACAGTGATATAATTAATAAAAAATTAAAAAAATAATCAACCATATGATTTTTTTTTCTAATAAATGTGGTTTCAATGATTAGTATTTTGTCTTTTGAATTTTAAGTCATATAGAGCAGTTCACCTACTCAGGGACGTTTTATGGTGTTCCGTATCGATGGACATTGGCTATTTATCATGATATACTGCCCCTGTGTCAAAATGTATAAAGAAATTAAGAGAGATGAAAACAGTGGATCTGAATGGCTTCAATCCGAAATGAGATAAAGTACTAACTAATAAAAAAAAAAATGTAAATATACTAAAATGTTTAAAAAAATGAAGTAAAAAGTAAAAGGAAAGCAGTGAGTTATGACAGCGGTATAGAAGGCTGATTGAAAGAATGTGTGAAAGTAGAGTAAAAGGCGTTGTTTCAGGTGTGCTTCCGAGAATGGATGTGGGGATGGAATGGTTGTCTTGTGCAATGGGGTTGAATGAATATGTGAAAGGTTTGTGCCAGGAGTCAGGATTGGTGTTTGTAGATGTTTGGAGTGGGTTTTATGGGAATAAGGTTTTGTATGCGATGGATGGACTCCATCTGAGCCGAGATGGGGTTGAGGTTTTGTGGTGGGAATTAGATAGTGTTATTAGGTCTTTAGAGGCGGGAAACTAGGTTTTGATAGTAGTCAGGGAAATTTAATGGCTCAAAGTGAGGCAGGGGAAGGAAGCAAACACAGATGTGTAGAAGGTAGGCAGGCTAATGAAAGTGCTTTAGGGTTAAATTACTTAAGTAGTGATAGTGGTCAGGGAAATACAAGAGTACAGGGTCGGGGAAGGAGAGAAAGGAGATGCAGAGGAGATAGGCCCTCAGGTGCTTCAGGGATAGGTGGGCTGAGTTGTCTTTACACAAATGCTTGTAGTCTTAGAAATAAGAGGGATGAATTATTTAGTTATATCATTCATGAAGATATAGATATAATATGTATAGTTGAATCATGGGTTAATGAAAATATATTTAATGATAATGTCAGTGAATTTGAACTAGAAGGTTATACTATGTACATTAGTCAAAGGAGAGATAGGACTGGTGGTGGGTTGATTATTTATATTAGAAATAGCATTTCTTCAAATCTAAATAACTCTATAAAGCAAGGAGAAGGCGAATCATTATGGATAGATATTAAGGTTGGTAAAAATAGGAAAATACACCTGGGAGCTTTTTATAGACCACCGGGACAGACTGATTGCATCGATGAGTTAATGATTAGGGAAATAAGTAAAGGCTGCAAAGAAGATACAGTTATTCTGGGTGACTTTAATTTAATTTCTGTAGACTGGGAAAATATGATAGGAAGAGATAGAGCAAGTGGTAAGTTTATGGAGTGTTTTGAGGATAACTTTTTGACCCAATTTGTTAATAAGCCAACAAGGGGTGCCAATATATTAGATCTAATTCTTTCAAATGATGATCACTTAGTTCAAGGTTTGAGTGTAGGGGAATCATTGGGAAACAGTGATCATCAGATGGTTCGGTTTAATTTGCAAATAGTTAAGGGTAAAACAACGACAAACTCCACAAAAATTCCAAATTTTTATAGGGGAGATTACGATAAATTACGCGGCATGCTAAATCAGATTAGGTGGGATATAGAATTCCATGGAAAGAATACTTATGAGATGTGGGATATTTTTATGACTATATTAAACATGGTTCAGGAACAGTGTATCCTGATGAAGTCTATTAGGAAGAAATGTAGGAAACCATTATGGTGGAATCAAGAAATAGCTAATAAAGTTTCAGAGAAAAAAGGGGCATACCAGAGATTACAAAGTGAGAGTAGTTTATATAATTTAAACCATTATAGGTCAACCAGAAATGAACTAAATAAGATTATTAAGAAGACCAAAAGGACAGCAGAAATTAATTTAGCTAAAAATAATAATAAAGATCCTAAAAAATTCTTTAGCTATTATAGAATCAATAATAAATCTAACAGTGATAAAATAGGGCCAATTAAATATGAAGGGGTTTTGAAAGAATCTGATGAGGAAATAGTAGAGGTCCTTAATGATCATTTTGCTTCAGTATTCACAGAAGAGAAACCAGTTAGATTAATTGATGATAATTCTAGGTCAAGGGAAGTAGTGATAAATTCTATTAATATAGACAGAGAAGAAATAAAAAGGGCTTATAATGCAGTTAAATACTAGTAAGGCATCTGGCCCTGACAACATTCATTCTAGGATACTCAAAGAAGGTGTAGAAAGTATTGCAGTAGCTCTTGAGAAGATATTTATTAGATCACTAGAGTCTGGAGAAATACCAAATGATTGGAAATTGGCAAATGTAGTGCCAATTTTTAAAAAGGGAAGGTAAGTTTAACTTCTATAGTCTGTAAAATTATTGAGAAGATGGTTAAGAAGGGAATTTCTGATCATCTAGAGAGTAGCAGGTTAATTAATGATGCTCAGCATGGTTTTAGAAAAGGTAGATCGTGTTTAACTAATTTACTGGATTTTATGGATTATGTAACTAAAGAATTAGATAGGGGTGAGAAAGTTGATGTGATCTACTTAGATTTCAGCAAAGCTTTTGATAAGGTTCCACATAGAAGACTAGTTCATAAATTAAAGCTGCATGGGATATGTGGGAACGTTTTAAATTGGATAACTGAATGGCTGAAAAATAGGAAACAGAGAATTGTACTGAATGGAGTGAGGTCAGAGTGGAGGAATGTTATTAGTGGCATACCTCAGGGATCAGTTTTAGGCCCTTTATTATTTATAATCTATGTAAATGATCTTGGGCAAGGTGTGAATAGCAAAGTATCAATTTTTGCTGATGACACTAAATTGGCAGCTGTAGTCAAAGAGGTTGAGGGTAGCTTTAAAGTGCAGGGTGACTTAAATAAGTTGTTAGCTTGGGCTCAGAAGTGGCAGATGACTTTTAACCTTAATAAATGCAAAGTTATTAACATGGGGAGAGATAATAGGGAATTTAGCTATGAGATGGATGGGTATTGGCTTAATTCAGTTGAAGATGAGAAGGACTTAGGAGTAGTAGTAGATAGGTCACTGAAATTTTCAAAGCAATGTATTGAGGCAAAAAATAGAGCAAATAGGGTGCTAGGTTACATTAAAAGAAATGTTAGCTACAAGAGTAAGGAGGTCATCCTTAAACTATACAACTCTTATGTCAGGCCACATTTAGAGTACTGTATACAGGCATGGTCACCCTATTTTAGACATGATATAAACTTATTAGAGTCAGTAGAAAGGAGGGCAACAAAAATAATACCTTCCCTGAAGCACCTTGAATATGAAGATAGACTGAGGGTATTAAATATGTTTTCATTTGAAAGAAGGTGTGTGAGGGGAGATATGATTGAGCTTTTTAAAATCTTTTCTGGGATGAATAAATTGGATTTCAGCAAGTTATTTGAGTTAGAAGGTAGTAATAGAACTAGAGGCCACCACTTAAAGATTAAAAAACAGAGGTGCAGACTGGATGTTAGAAAATATTTTTTCACTAAAAGAGTGGTGGATTATTGGAATAGTTTGCCACCTGAGACTGTAGACAGCCCAAACTTGAATGTTTTCAAGCGCAGATTGGATGATTATATGGGGATGGAGGGTTAATTTCTTACTTTTTGGTATGTGGATATGTTTCTTGACTCATTCCTGTGGATGCAGTTTTTTTTTATTATATATTTTGGGGGACTTTGATTTTGTTTTTGACAGACTCCTATGGAGGCTTTGAATTATATATTGTAGATGCATGGTTGGACTTTCCTATGGATTGTTAAATTGTATATTGTAGATGCATGATCTGACAAAATCCTATGGATGCATTATGTGGGTGGGATTTGATGGATACGGATGACCTTTGATAGGCCCTTGTGGCTTTTGTCATCCGTGAAATTATGTTATGCTATGTTAAGTGGCAGGTTCATAGAATGCTTTGAGGATAATTTTTTGAATCAATTTGTTAATGAGCCAACGAGGGGGGACAATATATTAGATTTAGTACTTTCTAACACTGATCATTTAGTTCAAGAATTGACTGTTGGGGAAGCATTGGGAAATAGTGACCATCAGATAGTTTGTTTTAACTTGGGAATTGAGAAGGGTAAAATAACCGAGAATGCTGTAAAAGTTCCAATTTTGATATGGAAGATTATGTAAAACTCTGAAGCTTGCTAAATTTTGTAGACTGGGATGTAGAATTCAGAGGTAAAAATGCTTATGGTATTGATAGTAGCATGAACAATGTTAAAATTCCTGACTTCAGAAGAGCAAATTATAATGAATGGGCTAAGGACTTACCTGGAGGCAGTTGTACAGAAACTAGGCAATGAAATCAATTCAGGAATAGATTGAATGATATCAGTTAGTGGAGACAATAATCACCAGGAGGAAGAGATTACAATTGAAGAGGAGTATGAAAGAATAATTGAGCAATTAATTAATTACAGGTCAGATGATTAACATTCCATATAAGGAGATTAGGACTAAAAATAATGACCCAAAATGGATGACAGATAAAATTAAGCATTATATTGGCATTAAAAAGGGCATTTATAGGAAAATAAAAAATGGAGAGGATCACTTAAGGCAGAGATATAATGAACTAGCAAGAGATGTTAAAAAGTTAGTTAGAGTAGCAAGGAGAAATTATGAAATTAAAGTGGCAAATAGGGCAAAGGAAGATCCTAAAAGTTTTTATCAATTATACAAAACTAAGGTTAGAGATAAAATAGGCCCACTTATAGATTCCAATGGAGAATTAGAGAGTGATAGGGACTCAATAGCTGGAATGCTAAATGACTTTTTTCTCTCAGTTTTTACACAGGAGGATACTCTAAATATACCCAAGGTGTCAATGATCTATAGGGGTAATGATGAAGAGAAATTAAAGGATATCTTGATCACAAAGGAGATAGTGACAAAGGAAATTGATAAAATCAAAAGTAGTAAAGCACCCGGTCCTGATGAGCTCTTTCCTAGAATTTTGAAAGAATGTAAGGATGTGTTAAGTGAGCCCCTAGCGTGCATCTTTAGAAAATCATTGGAGAGTGGCATTGTGCCAGTGGCATGGAAGAAAGCCAATGTGATACCTATATTTAAGAAAGGGGATAAAACAAATATGTCTAATTACAGACCAGTAAGTTTGACATCAGTGGTAGGGAAAATGATAGAATCCATAATAGCAAGGAATATTAGAGATCACTTGGATAAGCATAAGTTGATAAAAGAATGACAGCATGGCTTTAGTAAGGGTAAATCCTGTCTGACTAATTTGCTGTCTTTTTATAGTAAGGTGTATGAAGCAGCAGATAATGATGAAAACTATGATATTTTATACTTGGACTTTAGTAAGGCTTTTGATCGAGTGCCACACTTACGGCTTCTGAGCAAAGTTAAAGCACACGGGATCGATGGCAGTATATTAAGGCGGATTCAGTCATAGCTTGGTGACAGGCAGCAAAGAGTTAGTATAGATGGAGTTAAATCTGAGTGAGGGGGTGTTAGTAGTGGAGTTCCGCAAGGATCTGTTTTGGGTCCCTTGCTATTCTTAATTTATATTAATGATCTTGACATAGGTATAAGTAGTGACCTGAGTAAATTTGCTGATGATACTAAGCTAGGTAGGGCCATTAGGGCTGATTCTGATGCTGTTGTAATGCAGGAGGAATTGACCATTCTGTCCAATTGGGCCAAGAAATGGCAAATGAAGTTTAACATAGACAAATGTAGTGTACTTAGTATAGGTAGAAATAATCCACTGAATAGTTATAAATTAAATGGGAGAATTTTAGGGAGGACCGATTGTGAGAGGAACTTGGGTATTTTGGTAAGTTCAGACCTTCAACCTAGAAAGCAATGCCTAAATGCTAGGAATAAAGCTAATAGGATATTGGGATTCATTAGGAGGTGTGTAAGCAATAAGAGTGCTGAAGTCATTCTAAAACTGTATCTGGCGCTAGTTAGGCCTCATCCAGACTATGCAGTACAATTTTGGTCAGCATATTATAGGAAGGATATTGATTTGCTTGAGTCTGTGCAGAGAAGGATGACCAAGATGATTGGTGGGCTAAGGAACTTACCTTATGCTGAAAGGCTCAGAAAACTAAATCTACATACATTGGAAAGGAGAAGAATCAGAGGGGAATTGATTGAAGTCTTCAAATGGGTAAAAGGATATAATAAAGGGGATCTGGGTAAGATTCTTATACTTAGTGAACATGACAGGACACGTAGCAATGGGTTTAAGCTTGATAAGTATAGGTTTAGGAAGGAGATTGGGAGGAATTGGTTTACAAATCGTGTGGTAGATGAATGGAATAGGCTCACTAGACATGTGATAGAAGCCTCCTCTCTGGGTAGTTTTAAGAATAGATTAGATAAATATATGGATGAAGCTGATAGATGGGACTGACTTTTTTTTTTCTTTTTTTTATGTACATATTTTTCTAAGGAGTGGGGAGATTAGATGATGGAAATCAGACTAGAGGTCACCACTTGAAAATTAAAAAGCAAGGGTGTAGGTTGGATTTAAGAAAATATTTTTTCACCAATAGAGTGGTAGACTTCTGGAACAAATTGCCGCAGAGGGTAGTAGTTAGTCCAAATCTAAATGTATTTAAGAGTAGGTTGGATGAGTTTATGGGAAGAGAAGGTTGTGATGGTTCCTAAGTTTTGTATATATTAATATTGTTTGTATATATTTATAGCTGCATGATTTAGTTCTTGACAAGCCTTGATTGGTGATACCCTTGTGTCTGGATGTAGTTTTCCTGGGAGTTCGGGTGCCTTAAAAAAGAGGCCGTTTGACTTGGATGACTTTAGTAAGGCTTTTGATCGAGTGCCACACTTACGACTTCTGAGGAAAGTTAAAGCACACGGGATCGATGGCAGTATATTTAGGTGGATTCAGTCATGGCTTGGTGACAGACAGCAAAGAGTTAGTATAGATGGAGTTAAATCTGAGTGGGGGTGTGTTAGCAGTGGAGTTCCTCAAGGATCTGTTTTGGGTCCCTTGCTATTCTTAATTTATATTAATGATCTTGACATAGGTATAAGTAGTGACCTGAGTAAATTTGCTGACGATACTAAGCTAGGTAGGGCCATTAGGGCTGATTCTGATGCTGTTGTAATGCAGGAGGAATTGACCATTCTGTCCAATTGGGCCGAGAAATGGCAAATGAAGTTTAACATAGACAAATGTAGTGTACTTAGTATAGGTAGAAATAATCCATTGAATAGTTATAAATTAAATGGCAGAATTTTAGGGAGGACTGATTGTGAGAGAGACTTGGGTATTTTGGTAAGTTCAGACCTTCGTCCTAGAAAGCAATGTCTAAATGCTAAGAATAAAGCTAATAGGATATTGGGATTCATTAGGAGGAGTGTAAGCAATAAGAGTGCTGAAGTCATTCTAAAACTGTATCTGGCGCTAGTTAGGCCTCATCTAGACTATGCAGTACAATTTTGGTCACCATATTATAGTAAGGATATTGATTTGCTTGAGTCTGTGCAGAGAAGGATGACAAAGATGATTGGTGGGCTAAGGAACTTACCTTATGGTGAAAGGCTCAGAAAACTAAATCTACATACATTGGAAAGGAGAAGAGTCAGAGGGGAATTGATTGAAGTCTTCAAATGGGTAAAAGGATATAATAAAGGGGATCTGGGTAAGGTTCTTATACTTAGTGAACATGACAGAACACGTAGCAATGGGTTTAAGCTTGATAAGTATAGGTTTAGGAAGGAGATTGGGAGGAATTGGTTTACAAATCGTGTGGTAGATGAATGGAATAGGCTCACTAGGCATGTGATAGAAGCCTCCTCTCTGGGTAGTTTTAAGAATAGATTAGATAAATATATGGATGAAGCTGCTAGATGGGACTGACTTTTTTTTGTGTACATATGTATATATTTTTCTAAGGAGTGGGAAGATTATATTTTGCGGTTGCATGAATGGACATATTCCTCTGGATGCATTTTATGTATATTGTAGATTAGATCTGACGAACTACTGTAAAGGGTGACAATGTTGATGACTTTTCTCTGGTAAGAAATCTTTTGTGTGTTGAATGGAACAGGAGCTGCCAAGTGTAGGCCATGAATGGTCTTTTGCAGTCTCCTTCTTTTCTTATGTTCTTATGTTCTTATATTATATTGTGGGGGACTTTGATTTTGTCTTTCCCTGGTGATGGTGCTTTTTGTGGGTGGGTTTTGACGGAGGCGGATGACCTTTGATAGGCCCTTGTGGCTTTTGTCATCCGTGTAATTATGTTATGTTATTATATTTGGGGGTGGCATGAATGGATATAATCAGCTGGATGCATTTTATGTATATTGTAGATTAGATCTGACAAACTCCTTAAAGGGTGACAATGTTGATGACTTTTCTCTGGTAAGAAATCTTTTGTGTGTTGACTGGAACAGGAGCTGCCAAGTGTAGGCCATGAATGGTCTTTTGCAGTCTCCTTCTTTTCTTATGTTCTTATGTGGGATACTTTCAAGCAAATAATAAATGTAGTCCAAGAACAATGTATCCCAATGAAGGCCATTAGGAACAAAAGTAGGAAACCATTATGGTGGAAACAGAAGATAGCTAGAAAAATTTCAGAGAAGAAAAGCGCATATAAAAAATTACAGGTAGAAAATAATATTCAAAATTTAAGTGATTATAGAAGGCTAGGAATGAGTTAAATAAGATTATAAAGAAGAACAAAAGGGTGTCAGAAATTAAATTAGCTCAGGATAGCAACAAAGATCCTTGAAAGTTCTTTAGTTACTATAAAATTAATAACAAGTTTGGCAGAGTTAAAATAGGACCTATCAAATTTGAAGGGGTTATGAGAGAAACTGATGAGGAAATAGTTGAGGTACTAAATGGTCATTTTGCATCAGTATTTACAAAGGAGAAACTAAATAGTCTTATGTATAACATAACATAACATAACATAATTACACGGATGACAAAAGCCACAAGGGCCTATCAAAGGTCATCCGCCTCCGTCAAAACCCACCCACAAAAAGCACCATCACCAGGGGAAGACAAAATCAAAGTCCCCCACAATATAATATAACGGATGACAAAAGCCACAAGGGCTCATCATAGGTCATCCGAGTCAAGCGGCCTCTTTTTCAAGGCACCCAAACTCCCAGGAAAACCTCATCCAGAGGATTGCATCCAGAAACAAGGGTATCACCAATCAAGGCTTGTCAAGAACTAAATCATGCAGCTATAGATATATACAAACAATATTAATATATACAAAACTTAGGAACCATCACAACCTTCCCTTCCCATAAACTCATCCAACCTACTCTTAAATACATTTAGATTTGGACTACCTACTACCCTCTGCGGCAATTTGTTCCAGAAGTCTACCACTCTATTGGTGAAAAAATACTTTCTTAAATCCAACCTACACCCTTGCTTTTTAATTTTCAAGTGGTGACCTCTAGTCCGATTTCCATCATCTAACTCAAAAAACTTGCTAACATCCAATTTATCTATCCCGGAAAAATTTTTAAAGAGCTCAATCATATCCCCTCTCACACACCTCCTTTCGAACGAGAACATATTTAATACCCTCAGTCTATCTTCATATTCAAGGTGCCTCAGGGAAGGAATAATCTTTGTTGCCCTCCGTTGCACTGACTCAAGAAGGTTAATATCGTGTCTAAAATGTGGGGACCATGCCTGTATACAGTACTCTAGATGTGGCCTAACATAAGAGTTATAGAGTTTAAGAATAACCTCCTTACTTTTGTAACTGACATTTCTCTTAATAAAACCCAGCACTCTATTTGCCCTATTTCTTGCTTCAATACACTGCTTAGAAAACCTTAATGACTTATCTATTACTACTCCTAGATCTTTCTCATCCTCTACTGAGCTCAGCCAATGCCCATCCATTTCATAGTTAAATTCTCTATTATCTTTTCCCATGTTAATAACTTTGCACTTATCAAGGTTGAAAGTCATTTGCCACTTATGTGCCCAGGATAACAATTTATTTAAGTCCCCCTGCACTTTAAAATTATCATCAATATCTTTAACTACAGCTGCTAATTTGGTATCATCCGCAAAAATTGACACTTTATTATTAACTGCCTCCCCAAGATCGTTTATATAGATGACAAATAATAATGGACCGAGAACTGATCCCTGAGGAACCCCACTGATAACATCCCTCCACTCTGACTTTACACCATTTAGCACTACCCTTTGCTTCCTGTCTTTCAGCCACTCAGCTATCCAATTTGAAACACCCCCACATATCCCAATCATTTTTAATTTATGAACTAGTCTCCTGTGTGGTACCTTATCAAATGCTTTACTAAAATCTAAGTAAATTATATCTACATTCTCTCCCTTATCTACTTGATCTGTTACAAACTCCAGAAAGTCTAGTAAGTTAGTCAAACATGATCTACCTGATCTAAACCCATGCTGAGCATCGCTGATTAACCCCTCCCTCTCTAGATGTTGGCAAATGCCTTTTTTAACTATTTTCTCAAGAATTTTACAGACTACAGGAGTTAGGCTAACCGGTCTAAAGTTATTTGGATCCTCTTTACTACCCTTCTTGAAAATGGGGACTACATTCGCTCTCTTCCAATCATCATGCACCCACTTTCTTCACATCATTCACTCCTACATGTGTAATCACAACCGCATCCCTTGCACAGCCAGACACCAGTTCCTCATACCTATCAGACAGATCTCTCACTCCAGCACCCGGCAAACACACCCTCAAACCATTCAATCTACTTGCATTCAACTTCCTATCTAAATATCTAACTCGCGAATCACCCATCACAAGCACTTCAGTCAGACTCCTATTCCTAACCCCCACAGACCTAACTCCATCCCCACTCCTATTCTCATTCAAACTACCAGTCACTCGAACTCCACCCCCACCCCCATCAGTCGTATCACTTCCAGTTACTTCCTCTCTTAGGGCACTGAATCTATTAGTCAAGCTAATAGGTTCTGTGTCCCTCTGACTCACACACCTATTCTCCCCCTGGCTAACCACCTCAACAGAGGCAACCCTATTCTCACAAAGAACAGGAGAAGCCTCCCTAGCTTCATGTTTCCTAACCACTCTCCACTGTCCCCCATCCTCACTAGGCCTATTTCTAACTAATCTAAGGGGGCTAACTTCACTATCACTAGAACTATCATATCCTACCTCCTCCACCGGCCCTCTACCTTCACCTGAAACATCTAACTGGCCTACCTCACCACCTAACCTATTCCCAAATCTAGGCCTAACACTAAGTTCCCTCCTGAGCTCAGCAACTAACCCCTCCAGCCTACATATCCTGTCTAAATCCTGCCTTCTCATCCCCTCTAAATCTACAATGCATTCACGCAGCCCACATACAACACATGTATACCCCTCACCTAATACACCACAACCAATGCATACATTCCGACACTCATGCTCACTTTCATCCCCAAACTCCATCACTTATTCAAACAAAGAAAGAATTTAAGTAGCAATAAGAAAAAAAAGAAGAGCAACTTAGCTTTGGCTGATTGTGGTGAGAAAAAAAACAAAAAACAAACAAACTATAGAAAAATCTGAAAAATAGATCAACAGACTGAGAGCTCTATAAAACACGTGCTACCTGTTCGAAGGTCAGGAGGACGATGAAAGGACTAATAGGTGAGTTAGATACTATCAAGGCCTCCGGCCCTGATAATATTCATTCTAGGATACTTAAAGAAGGGGTAGAAAGTATCTCAATAGCTCTGGAAAAGTTGTATACTAGGTCACTGGAATATGGAGAAATACCCGATGATTGGAAGAGAGCGAATGTAGTCCCCATTTTCAAGAAGGGTAGTAAAGAGGATCCAAATAACTTTAGACCGGTTAGTCTAACTCCTGTCGTCTGTAAAATTCTTGAGAAAATAGTTAAAAAAGGGATTTGCCAACATCTACAGAGGGAGGGGTTAATCAGCGATGCTCAGCATGGGTTTAGATCGGGTAGATCATGTTTGACTAATTTATTAGACTTTCTGGAGTTTGTAACAGATCAAGTAGATAAGGGAGAATGTAGATATAATTTACTTAGATTTTAGTAAAGCATTTGATAAGGTACCACATAGGAGACTAGTTCATAAATTAAAAATGATTGGGATATGTGGGGGTGTTTCAAATTGGATAGCTGAGTGGTTGAAAGACAGGAAGCAAAGGGTAGTGCTAAATGGTGTAAAGTCAGAGTGGAGGGATGTTATCAGTGGGGTTCCTCAGGGATCAGTTCTCGGTCCATTATTATTTGTCATCTATATAAACCATCTTGGGGAGGCAGTTAATAATAAAGTGTCAATTTTTGAGGATGATACCAAATTAGCAGCTGTATTTAAAGATATTGATGATAATTTTAAAGTGCACGGGGATTTAAATAAATTGTTATCCTGGGCACATAAGTGGCAAATGACTTTCAACCTTGATAAGTGCAAAGTTGTTAACATGGGAAAAGATAATAGAGAATTTAACTATGAAATGGATGGGCATTGGCTGAGCTCAGTAGAGGATGAGAAAGATCTAGGAGTAGTAATAGATAAGTCATTAAAGTTTTCTAAGCAGTGTATTGAAGCAAGAAATAGGGGAAATAGAGTGCTGGGTTTCATTAAGAGAAATGTTAGTTACAAAAGTAAGGTTATTCTTAAACTCTATAACTCTTATGTTAGGCCACATCTAGAGTACTGTACACAGGCATGGTCCCCACATTTTAGACACGATATTAACCTTCTTGAGTCAGTGCAACAAGTTTTTTGAGTTAGATGATGGAAATCGGACTAGAGGTCACCACTTGAAAATTAAAAAGCAAGGGTGTAGGTTGGATTTAAGAAAATATTTTTTCACCAATAGAGTGGTAGACTTCTGGAACAAATTAATTGCCGCGGAGGGTAGTAGGTAGTCCAAACTTAAATGTATTTAAGAGTAGGTTGGATGAGTTTATGGGGAGGGAAAGTTGTGATGGTTCCTAAGTTTTGTATATATTAATATTGTTGTATATATCTATAGCTGCATGATTTAGTTCTTGACAAGCCTTGATTGGTGATACCCTTGTTTCTGGACGCAATCCTCTGGATATAGTTTTCCTGGGAGTTTGGGTGCCTTAAAAAAGAGGCCGTTTGACTCGGATGACCTATGATGAGCCCTTGTGGCTTTTGTCATCTGTTATATTATATTGTGGGGGACTTTGGTGATGGTGCCTTTTGTGGCTGGGTTTTGACAGATGCGAATGACCTTTGATAGGCCCTTGTGACTTTTGTCATCCGTGAAATTATGTTATGTTAAGCTGAAATTGTAACTTCCAGGAAGTGGCCATAGCCCTAAATACATCGGCAAAGAACAAGAACAAAGTTTAATCCCGCTGCATAAGCAGTATTGACAACCCGAGACAAATAATTCGCTAATTAAAATGGGTACAGATGCTATAGATTTTATAGGAATTTCCAAAAGTGGCTTATATACTTGACTTTCCCATTTTTTCGATAGTTTGATTGGTCCCCTTTTTCAATTTTACTTTTGTGAATACTTTTCTGTTCTCTCCCTTTTGCACAATGGATGATGGTTCCCTGACAGGACTGTAGCCTTATTTCGCTGTGTATGATGCCATTGTCCAGTGTTTTAAGAAATCTACCATCCTGGAAAATCGTTTCATTTACCAATTCCTTGATAAGGAAATTTACCCACCTTCTGCTTAGTTTAGAGATTATTTATTGATTTTTTTACTTTATTTTATTTATTGGCCTTGGCTTTTCATATACGACAATGGCCTGATATATTACATATGAACAATATAGTGGGGAAGGGGGTTACAGTTGGGGACAGCACTCCCTGTCTAAGAATTACGGCGAGTTAGTGACGGATTTGCCCATAAAGATTAATTTTGACTGAGCTAGGTTAGGCTAGTGGCCTTAGCTTAGAAATTCTGACCAGTAGGCCTAGTCATCGGTTAGCAACCAGTATAGCAGCGAAGGGGGAGGGCACTTGTTATTCAGGAGGGGGTGGTTTACAGGGCTGCAGCACCGTGTCAGATATTTGGTGAGCTTCTGACCAGTTCAACTGTGGTTAGGGCTAGATTAGTAGATGGTATCCATATAGCTATAGCCAGTGAAATTTCTTTATCAAACCAGATCACCAAAAGGTTGAAAAATTACCTTGATCTGACCTGTCCCAAAGGTGGTTTAGCTAAAGGTCTTTCTTTGGTCATAGGCTAGCCTAGGTCTAAGTGGAAATATTTTGATCTATGAAGAGAGTACCAGTAACCCAGGAGAGGTTAACATAACATAACATAATTTAACGGATGACAAAAGCCACAAGGGCCTATCAAAGGTCATCCGTATCCATCAAGTCCCACCCATATAATGCATCCATAGGATTTTGTCAGATCATGCAGCTACAATATACAATTTAACAATCCATAGGAATGTCCAACCATGCATCTACAATATATAATTTAAAGCCTCCATAGGAGTCTGTCAAAAACAAAATCAAAATCCTCCAAAATATACAATAAAAAGAAACTGCATCCACAGGAATGAGTCAAGAAACATATCCACATACCAAAAAGTAAGAAATTAACCCTCCATCCCCATATAATCATCCAATCTGCGCTTGAAAACATTCAAGTTTGGGCTGTCTACAGTCTCAGGTGGCAAACTATTCCAATAATCCACCACTCTGTTAGTGAAAAAATATTTTCTAACATCCAGTCTGCACCTCTGTTTTTTAATCTTTAAGTGGTGGCCTCTAGTTCTATTACTACCTTCTAACTCAAATAACTTGCTGAAATCTAATTTATCCATCCCAGAAAAGATTTTAAAAAGCTCAATCATATCTCCCCTCACACACCTTCTTTCAAATGAAAACATATTTAATACCCTCAGTCTATCTTCATATTGAAGGTGCTTCAGGGATGGTATTATTTTTGTTGCCCTCCTTTGTACTGACTCTAATAAGTTTATATCATGTCTAAAATGTGGTGACCATGCCTGTATACAGTACTCTAAATGTGGCCTGACATAAGAGTTGTATAGTTTAAGGATGACCTCCTTACTCTTGTAGCTAACATTTCTTTTAATGTAACCTAGCACCCTATTTGCTCTATTTTTTGCCTCAATACACTGCTTTGAAAATTTCAGTGACCTATCTACTACCACTCCTAAGTCTTTCTCATCTTCAACTGAATTAAGCCAATATCCATCCATCTCATAGCTAAATTCCCTATTATCTCTCCCCATGTTAATAACTTTGCATTTATTAAGGTTAAAAGTCATCTGCCACTTCTGAGCCCAAGCTAACAGCTTATCTAAGTCACCCTGCACTTTAAAGCTACCCTCAACCTCTTTGACTACAGCTGCCAATTTAGTGTCATCAGCAAAAATTGACACTTTGCTATTTACACCTTGCCCAAGATCATTTACATAGATTATAAATAATAAAGGGCCTAAAACTGATCCCTGAGGTACGCCACTAATAACATTCCTCCACTCTGACCTCACTCCATTCAGTACAACTCTCTGTTTCCTATTTTTCAGCCATTCAGTTATCCAATTTAAAACGTTCCCACATATCCCATGCAGCTTTAATTTATGAACTAGTCTTCTATGTGGAACCTTATCAAAAGCTTTGCTGAAATCTAAGTAGATCACATCAACTTTCTCACCCCTATCTAATTCTTTAGTTACATAATCCATAAAATCCAGTAAATTAGTTAAACACGATCTATCTTTTCTAAAACCATGCTGAGCATCATTAATTAACCTGCTACTCTCTAGATGATCAGAAATTCCCTTCTTAACCATCTTCTCAAGAATTTTACAGACTATAGAAGTTAAGCTTACTGGTCTAAAGTTATTTGGGTCCTCTTTGCTTCCCTTTTTAAAAATTGGCACTACATTTGCCAATTTCCAATCATTTGGTATTTCTCCAGACTCTAGTGATCTAATAAATATCTTCTCGAGAGCTACTGCAATACTTTCTACACCTTCTTTGAGTATCCTAGAATGAATGTTGTCAGGGCCAGATGCCTTACTAGTATTTAACTGAATTATAAGCCCTTTAATTTCTTCTCTGTCTATATTAATAGAATTTATCACTACTTCCCTTGACCTAGAATTATCATCAATTAATCTAACTGGTTTCTCTTCTGTGAATACTGAAGCAAAATGATCATTAAGGACCTCTACTATTTCCTCATCAGATTCTTTCAAAACCACTTCATATTTAATAGGCCCTATTTTATCACTGTTAGATTGATTATTGATTCTATAATAGCTAAAGAATTTTTTAGGATCTTTATTATTATTTTTAGCTAAATTAATTTCTGCTGTCCTTTTGGTCTTCTTAATAATCTTATTTAGTTCATTTCTGGTTGACCTATAATGGTTTAAATTATCTAAACTACTCTCACTTTGTAATCTCTGGTATGCCCTTTTTTTCTCTGAAACTTTATTAGCTATTTCTTGGTTCCACCATAATGGTTTCCTACATTTCTTCCTAATAGACTTTATCGGAATACACTGTTCCTGAACCATGTTTAATATAGTCTTAAAAATATCCCACATCTCATAAGTATTCTTTCCATGGAATTCTATATCCCACCTAATCTGATTTAGCATGCTGCGTAATTTATCGTAATCTCCCCTATAAAAATTTGGAATTTTCGTGGAGTTTGTCGTTGTTCTACCCTTAACTATTTGCAAATTAAACCGAACCATCTGATGATCACTGTTTCCCAATGATTCCCCTACACTCAATCCTTGAACTAAGTGATCATCATTTGAAAGAATTAGATCTAATATATTGGCACCCCTTGTTGGCTTATTAACAAATTGGATCAAAAAGTTATCCTCAAAACACTCCATAAACTTACAACTTGCTCTATCTCTTCCTATCATATTTTCCCAGTCTACAGAAGTTAAATTAAAGTCACCAAGAATAACTGTATCTTCTTTGCATCCTTTACTTATTTCCCTAATCATTAACTCATCGATACAATCAGTCTGTCCTGGTGGTCTATAAAAAGCTCCCAAGTGTATTTTCCTATTTTTACCAACCTTAATATCTATCCATAATGATTCACCTTCTCCTTGCTTTATAGAGTTATTTAGATTTGAAGAAATGCTATTTCTGATATAAATAATCAACCCACCACCAGTCCTATCTCTCCTTTGACTAATGTACATAGTATAACCCTCTAGTTCAAATTCACTGACATTATCATTAAATATATTTTCATTAACCCATGATTCAACTATACATATTATATCTATATCTTCATGAATGATATAACTAAATAATTCATCCTTCTTATTTCTAAGACTACGAGCATTTGTGTAAAGACAACTCAGCCCACCTATCCCTGAAGCACCTGAGGGCCTATCTCCTCTGCATCTCCTTTCTCTCTTTCCCCGACCCTGTACTCTTGTATTTCCCTGACCACTATCACTACTCAAATAGTTTAACCCTAAAGCACTTCCATTAGCCTGCCTACCTTCTACAAATCTGTGTTTGCTTCCTTTCCCTGCCTCACTTTGAGCCATTAAATTTCCCTGACCACTATCAAAACCTAGTTTCCCGCCTCTAAAGACCTAATAACACTATCTAATTCCCGCCACAAAACCTCAACCCCATCTCGGCTCAGATGGAGTCCATCCATCGCATACAAACCCTTATTCCCATAAAACCCACTCCAAACATCTACAAATACCAATCCTGACTCCTGGCACAAACCTTTCACATATTCATTCAACCCCATTGCACGAGACAACCATTCCATCCCCACATCCATTCTGGGAAGCACACCTGAAACAACGCCTTTTACTCTACTTTCACACATCCTTTCAATCAGCCTTTTATACCGCTGTCGTAACTCACAAGTACCCACCTTCTTTACATCGTTTACTCCGACATGTGTAATCACAACTGCTTCCCTCTCACACCCAGACACCAACCTATCATACCTCTCACACACATCATTTACACCAGCACCCGGCAGACAAACTCTCACTCCCTTCCATTTACTTTCATTCAACTTCCTATCTAAATACCTAATCTGAGAGTCACCCATCACAATCACCTCAGTCATTCTCCTATTCTCTCTAGGCCTAGTATTACCCTCCCTCCTGCTCTCACTCATTCGACCTCCTATTCTACTTTCAGGCACGGCCACACCAGACAAATCTCTTTCAAATTCTTTCTCTCTCAGGGCATCAAATCTGTTAGTTAGCCTAACAGGTTCCATGTCCCTCTCATTCACACACCTAACCTGTCCTAACTTATCTATTCTGTTCACTTTCACCCACCACTCATCATCACTTACTTCACTTACTGCTTTCTCTCCAGTCCCTGTTCTAGGCCTAACTTCCTCCCTCCTGGTCCCAATCTGACTCTTCAAACGTACACTTGCATCTCTTCTCACTTCAGACACTAAATCGTTCAGTCTCAAGCATTCCGCACGTAATCGACTCACTACCTCAGTCAAAGCACATACACGGCACTCAGACACATTCACTCTCCTCTCTACACCACAGACATCGCACACTACATACACACTACTTTCAAAAGGCATACTCTCTACATCCAAACAGTCAGCCATACTTAAACAAAAACGGTAAATATGTAGATTATCGGCCCGGCCGATCCCGGCCGATAAACCGTAGTTTTTTCGTACGTGTTCCAAAATGTTTCACGTTTTTGGAGTACATTTAAGGGGACGGCTCGTGTTGGGGTAAGCATCAGGGGGGGACCACACTACGATGATCCTGAGTTTCATTAAATTGGGGGGGGTCTGGGGGGCACAGCCCCCCAGTATATAATCCTAATTGTTATAATGTTCTGACGTTTACAGAGGTGAATGCTTTAACTACAGCATGTCAGCGTCTTTAATCGTTTTGCAAATTATAATAGGGGGTGGGGGGGTGGGGGTATGACGTCAGAAATGCTCGATTTCATTTTTAAGGGGACGGCTCGTGTGGGGGTAAGCAAAAGGGGGGGGGGCACACTACGATGATCCTGAGTTTCATTAAATTGGGGGGGGTCTGGGGGGCACAGCCCCCCAGTATATAATCCTAATTGTTATAATGTTCTGCCGTTTACAGAGGGGAATGCTTTAACTACATCATGTCAGCGTCTTTAATCGTTTTGCAAATTATAATAGGGGGTGGGGGGTAGGGGGAATGACGTCAGAAATGCTTAATTTCAAAAATTTTTCATACTTAATAGCTTTTTATTATCCCCATTCGGAGTCATTTTTATTTTTCAATATATTTTTCACCATTTTACTCTTTTTATTACCTTGTTTTATACAATTAAATGTAATTAGCTAGATCATTTCAAGGAACTACTTGTTTTTTAGCAGTTTGGGTGTCAAACATTCCCCTTTTACGCAGTTTGAAAATTCTGAATCGCAGGTCTTCACCGCAGTTTCAAAATGCAATCGAATTTTCAAGTTTGTCCGTCGTCTATTGCGGAATTATTAAGCCTAGTTTCTGCTAGAGATAAATTAAACAACTTTTTGGAAGTGCATAATTTAGTGCGAACTAAAAGTGAATGCGAAATCTGTGGCCGGCAATTAGAGGTGAACCCAGAATATTGAACGCGTCTGGCGAGATGCGAGAGGTTCAATTCCCAAATACGGGAGAAAAACTGCTCAATTCGACGCCTATCTTGCAACCGCCATCTTCTGCAAGCGCTTCCCGTTGACCAAAACGGGAATTAAAGAACGATTCCACGCCTTCCTCATCGATATTTCCGAAGTGTACCCCCGAAATAAAGTAAGTTAACAGCGCTTATCGTTCTTTATTTTTGGATAAGAAAGATGGCGTCAGTTAGATTTCGAATACGACGCAGGCGCGCAAAATAAATAGGCTTCCCTCTCCGCTATTTCGGAATGATAACCAATGCAATTAAGTACGGGAAACAAAGTGTTTCGGGGTTTTTTTCGGGCAATTTGGTAAATAAAATGGCCTACGTAAACAGCATTTTCGGTGGGTTTAATTTCGAGATTTCCCCCCAAAAAATGGCGGCAACTAGCATTCGAACAAAACTCAAACGCGCATGAATATTCAAACACGGGTGAAAGATAACGCGAACGAAGATTCAAACACGGGTGAACGATAATATTTACACAAAACAATTTTTCCTAGGCCGGGCCGATAATCTACATGTTTACCGTTAAATTGTGGTTATTTTGTATAAATTGTGATTATTTTGTTTTGGTGAGAAAGTGACTTTTGTTTACTTCGGGGCCATCTTGATTAGCAGGTTTTAAACTTGCGCGCACAAATTGGGGTCAAATTCTTGTTGTTTGTAAGTTTTTGTTTCTATTATTGTTTTTGTGGTAAACATGTAGACGAGAGGCCCGGCCAGAAAAAATTCTTTTTGTGTAAATATTATCGTTCACCCGTTTGAATATTCATGCGCGTTTGAGTTTTTTCGAATGATGGCTGCCACCATTTTTTGTATTAAAAAAATGCCCGAAAGTAAACAAACCGAAAACGTTGTTTACGTAGGCCATTTTTTTCTAAAATTGCCCCAAAAAAACAAACGAATTTTCAATTTATTAAATAATTTATTACTATTGCTGCTTCATTAAGTGACTAATACCTGTGTCAACCGATCATTGCATCAACTAGTGTTATATTTATCCATATTTAAAGTACCCATAATTGATCCATATCTAAATTTCAATAGTTTTCAAACGATTTGTCATAATTTCAATTAACTAAATAATTTATTTCTAATCCTTGTGTGCATGATAATTTTTGTAATTTTAAACGTGTTCTAAATCTATCTTATAGACCAGAAGATGGGGAAGGTACCCGAAACGTTGTACTTAATTAAATGAAAAATTTTACATGTCTCATTTTGGGATTTATCCTCAACCTATATATATATATATATATATATATATATATATATATATATATATATATATATATATATATATATGTATATATGTGTATATGTATATATGTGTATATGTGTATATGTGTATATATGTATATATGTATATATATATATATATATATATATATATATATATATATATATATATATATATATATAAATATATAAATTCATTGCATTTGTGTGCATGTGTAAGTCTCTCACACACACACACACACACTGTTCTCGGACATAGATGCAATCTAATATAGGTAAATATGTAGACGAGCGGCCCGGCCGATAAGACACTATTAATACTGAGGGTATTAAATATGTTCTCGTTCGAAAGGAGGTGTGTGAGAGGGGATATGATTGAGCTCTTTAAAAAATTTTCCGGGATAGATAAATTGGATGTTAGCAAGTTTTTTGAGTTAGATGATGGAAATCGGACTAGAGGTCACCACTTGAAAATTAAAAGCAAGGGTGTAGGTTGGATTTAAGAAAATATTTTTTCACCAATAGAGTGGTAGACTTCTGGAACAAATTGCCGCAGAGGGTAGTAGGTAGTCCAAATCTAAATGTATTTAAGAGTAGGTTGGCTGAGTTTATGGGAAGGAAAGGTTGTGATGGTTCCTAAGTTTTGTATATATTAATATTGTTTCTATATATCTATAGCTGCATGATTTAGGTCTTGACAAGCCTTGATTGGTGATCCCCTTGTTTCTGGATGCAATCCTCTGGATGTAGTTTTCCTGGGAGTTTGGGTGCCTTGAAAAAGAGGCCGCTTGACTCGGATGACCTATGATGAGCCCTTGTGGCTTTTGTCATCCGTTATATTATATTGTGGGGGACTTTGATTTTGTCTTCCCCTGGTGATGGTGCTTTTTGTGGGTGGGTTTTGACGGAGGCGGATGACCTTTGATAGGCCCTTGTGGCTTTTGTCATCCGTGTAATTATGTTATGTTATGTTATGTTTTGGGAGTACATTTAAGGGGCCTAGGAGTTTCCTGGCCCTAAACCCAAAGGGCTTAGGGTATGATTGGCGTCTCTCGGCGGCATAGGCAACGTTGCGATCAGCTGCGGATGCAGTAAGAGCTGTTGGCGACTGAGGGAGGCGCCGGGCTCGCGTGTACAGGCGAGTGATGCACTACACGCGGCCTAGAGCGAGTAGCATCTCCCCAGAATCGACCAACAGGCTCGCAATCTGGGAAGTGCGGAATGCACCGGTCGCAAGGAGAAAGCCGGAGGGGTGAATCGAGTCCACCTTCCGCAATAGACGCTCGACTGCGGATGCATAAAACTCGCATCCGTAGTCGAGCTCGAACGAACAAAGGATCGATAAAATAGTACGGCAGTAGCCCTATCAGCGCCACAAGCGCCATAAATCTCTGAAAGGTACTGCTCGCATTGCGAAGGCCAAATTGTAATTTTATGTATTGGCACAACCCAAAGGGGGTGGAAATTGCCCTCTTTTCGACGTCAGCTGGGCTCATTGACGATGAATAGCGTCGCCTACTTTAGGTTATTCCTGCCAAGAATTATCATTTTTCAGGTACTTTCGAAGGTAAATATGTAGATTATCGGCCCGGCCGATCCCGGCCGATCCCGGCCGACAAACCGTAGTTTTTTCGTCCGTGTTCCAAAATGTTTCACGTTTTTTGAGTACATTTAAGGGGACGGCTCGTGTGTGGGTAAGCACAAGGGAGGGACCACACTACGATGATCCTGAGTTTCATTAAATTGGGGGGGGTCTGGGGGCACAGCCCCCCAGTATATAATCCTAATTGTTATAATGTTCTGCCGTTTACAGAGGTGAATGCTTTAACTACATCATGTCAGCGTCTGTAATCGTTTTGCGAATTATAATAGGGGGGGGGGGGTATGACGTCAGAAATGCTTGATATCAATTTTTCTTTCCTACTAAATAGCTTTTTATTATCCTCATTCGGAGTCATTTTTATTTTTCAATATATTTTTCCCCATTTTACTATTTTTGTTACCTTCTTTTATACATTTAAATGTAATTGGCTAGATCATTTCAAGGAACTACTTGTTTTTTAACAGTTTGGGTGTCAAATATTCACCTTTTACGCAGTTTGAAAATAATCATAGAATTCTGAATTTTGTCCGTCGGCTATTGCGGAATTATTAACCCTAGTTTCTGATAAAGATAAATTAACACCTTTTTGGATGTGTATAATTATTGCGAATTAAAAGTGAATGCGACATTTGTGGCCAAGCATTAGATGGGAACCCTAACTTCGAATTTAGATGATCGAAAATAAAATGTGATTCAAGTCAGCTAGATTTCGAATAGGGCGCAGACGCGCAAAATAAATAGGCTTTCCTCTTCGCTATTTTGGAAGTATAACCATTGCATTTAAGTACGGGAAACAGTGTTTCGTTTGGTTATTTTGTGGCAATTTGGTAACCAAAATGGCCTACGTTAACAGCATTTTCGGTGGGTTTAATTTCGAGATTTAAAAAAAAAAATGGCACCTAGCATTTGAACAAAACTCAAAAGCGCATGAATATTCAAACACGGGTGAACGATAACGCGAACGAAGAATTAAACACGGGTGAACGATAATATTTACACAAATTTTTTTTCAGGCCGAGCCGATAATCTACATGTTTACCCTTTCGAAGTGTGGGGGAAAGGGGGGGGCATACCCCCCACGACTTGCGACATAAAAAGCCCTCGTAATATTCCTAATTCAAAAGCCTCCATCAAATTGGGATGCAAACGCTGTTAGGCCTCTAGTTTGAATCAAGGCTTTGTGCAGAAAACAGTTTATGAATAAAAGGGTAAAGATTCGTTAAAACGAATTTTCACTCTATATATTTTTAAGGTTTGACAATCGTCATCAAAAACTTCTCGTATGAGTTGGTAAGTTGTTATTTCGATATATCACAGCCAGCACACGTCATTATACCAATGAAACTAAAAACATGGAGTCCGGAATAAACAAAAATATAACGAAGCGTGTGATTGTTTAAGAAAGAAGAAAACGCATGCGAAGTTGGCCTGTAGATCTAACAAAAAACCCACAGTATTGGTTGAATATCGCTAACACACGCATACGCAAATCGCCTCTAGATCTCAAAAGCCCAAGTCGCTGTGATTGAATCAATGCAAAAGTTGAAAGAGCTTGGTCGGAAAGCGTACGAGAAGTGCAGGCGAGTGGCTTAAAAGCTTCGTTTGAATGAGACTTTTTTTGAGATTCAGGATGGTCGAGTGGATTCGCCGTTGGCTAACAGTGGTCTAGCGACACAGGAAGCTGTTCGCAACTCGCCTACGCTATTATTTTTTATTTGCCCCCTCTCCTACTCCCCTCTATCTACAGTCAAAAATACGCATGCTTACCTATGAAAAGATAGTGGAGAGTTAAGAAGTGGTCTATTACTTGTTACCCACCCGTCCCAGTTCTATATGCCTGCCATACCTCGGGATCAATAACCCAGAGGTATGGGGTTATTGATCCCTTTCATTGTGGTGCGCTAGTGGTCTGGTTTGCTTAGTTTCAAAGAATGGCCCCGCAATTGGCTTGTGTTGAGCTGGAAGAACTGTGTGTATGGGACGTCCTTGCACCCATGCAGGAGCTTGAAGGTCTCGATCATTTCCCCCTTATCCTCCTCTCTTCCAGTGTTTGTAGGCCAAGCTGCCGGCAGCGTGACTTGTAGTGCGGCTGGGCAAGGCCTGGTACAAATTTAGTTGCCCTCCTCTATACCTTCTCCACGGCCTGAATGTCCTTTAACAGGTACAGGGACCATGACTGAGCTAGGTAGTCCAGAATGGGGCGGACTAGGGAGAGGTAGAGTGGCAGGAAGATGTCCCTGGATAACACACTAAAATTCCTCTTGATGATACCTAGTCTGCTGTTTGCCTTTGCAGCCGCCGTTACAAGGTAGGTTGAGGACTTGAGGTCGTCTGCCACAATTATTCCAAGGTCCTTTTCCTGATGTGATTTCCCCAGCCTACCGTTGTTCAGCTGGTAGTCGGCCTGTTCGTTGTTGCGGCCTATATGCATGGTCTTGCACTTGTTGGAGTTAAACGTCAGCAGCCACTTGTCACTCCATGCCTCCAGGCGTTTCGTGTCCCTTTGAAGGGCAACTACATCGTCTTCGGTCTTTTGGATGATCTATACTTTGGCGTCGTCCGCGAAGAGACCCGCGGTTGATTCAAGGCTGGAGACTACGACGTTTACATATACCAGGAAAAGGGCCAGTCCAAGGACTGACCAGTTTGTAACTCCACTTAATACTGGTAGACAACTCGAACAATCCAGCCTGATGCACACCTGATGTGTCCTGTCTGTGAGAAAGCTTCTGATCCAACTCATAACATTTCTAGCTAGTCCTACAGCCTTCAACTTGGTCATTAGTCTTTCATGCGGGACTCTGTCAAAGGCCTTCTCATAGACAAGGTAGTTGATATCCACACAGTGTCCGCGGTCCACAGCATTGACCCGGTCATCTAGATAGCACAACATATTGGTTAATAACTCTTGTTTTTCGTGAATCCATGCTGTGCATTGTCTGTGAGGTGCTGCACAGCACCTTCCCTCATGATTTTTTCCATGACTTTGGATGCTATGCTGGTCAAGGAAACTGGTCGGTAGTTGAGTGGGTTGGTTGGGGCTCTTTTTATGTATGAGTGAGATGCTGGCCTTCCTCCAGTCAAGTGAAACTTCATTAGTCTTCATAGATGATAAAAATATATCGAGGAGTGGTGCACAAAGTATATCTGCACATTGTTTTAGCACACACGTTAATACCCCATCTGGGCGTGGTGCTTTGCTGTCATTGAGTTCTGAAAGTTTCCTCTGGATGTCTGCCTTTGATATGGTAAGGTCACTTAACTTATTTCCTTGGAACACATGAATTGGTGATGTAATGGCTAGGCTGGTCTCTTACCGCACAAACACTGTGTTAAAGGCTCTGTTCATCTCCTTGGTAATCTCTCTGCCTTCCTCTATGTTGACGCCGTTGATGGTCCTCAGTATCGTGATGTTGTCCTAAAGTTGCAGTTTTAAAACGGATGTAAGCCCAAAAGTGCTTACTTTTGCTTGTTGCATCATTTGCCACCTTCTTCTCATAGTTATATTTTGCCACTCTTGATTGCAATGTCTCAGTTATGATCAGTTTTGTTCGTCCTGTATATGTTCCACATGCCTTGTTGGTTCTTTATTGGTCTTTATCATGCAGTTATAGAAATGCCCTCTAGGGCATTCCTATAATGGCAATACTCCTAGGGAATGTTTTTATATTAAAATGTTCTCTAATCAAATAATCAGAATGATTTAATCAATATATATATATATATATATATATATATATATATAAATATATATATATATATATATATATATATAAATATATATATATATATATATATATATATATATATATATATATATATATATATATATATATATATATATATATATATATATATATATATATATATAAAATCAAATTGTAACCCATCTCAACATAAACGGAAAACCAATTTTACTTTCCAAATGTATTCCCCCCAAATCCCTTCAATAAAAGATTTTCCCTTTTCTAACAGACACAAACGAACGCTCGCCTTTAGCTGCCCGCTTTCAAGCAGTCATCCATTCATTCGTGCTCCACTTTACTTCGAATCCAAATCCAAATTCACAGTCCATCATAGTTACCTTACCTCACTTCACCTTACATTTCATTACGTTACGTTATATTTCAGTGCCTCCCCCACAGTTTGCCAGTACTATCCTACACTTCTCATCCTTTTTACAAGTCAATTATTCCTGCTATACCATCCTATAATCTCATCCTGTAATCCATATTTCAATTATATTCCCGTTGTATTCCTTAACAATTCTCAATTTAATTATCTCATTCATTCGTATAATTGCAATTACAGCTCACTTGTTAATTCCTAATTCAATTTTTCATCGTGCATTCGTTGATTTTATAAATATATATTTTTTTATCGTCTGTTTTCTTATAACCCTAGCAATCGAAGTTTTTTCAAATTCAGTTCACGTCAGTCGTTAGGTCTAAATATTAGCAGATGACTATTCCATCCAATTCAACAAATTTATGGTAATGGTTTTCAAAGAGCTATTTAGGCTGATTAATTAACTAAAATCGATCCCAATAATAACTAATACCATGTAGTGACCGTCACGTACGTCCAAAATAGGTCACACGCGAGAGTCGCTACACACATAAAATACAGAGAAAGAGAAAAGTAAACTTTTCGCTATTTACGAGAATGTCACACGGTAGTAAACGGAGCACAGTATCTCTGTTAAAGTTGGTCGAGGAAATCTTAGGCAAACATTATAATCAAGGCAGAATCCAGAATAAACCGGATAGCTATCACAATTAAACAAATAGATGCCAGGTCAGTAAGCTGTATCTAATGGCAACATGCCACCGCCCACAGAGAATTTTACCCAATAGTCGGAGTGCCTCCTAAATCAATATGTTCAGCAGTAGCCAATCAAAAGTGGAGTTATGTTAATACCAACAAATCAACAGGCCGGTACATAAGAGGAAGGTGTGGCTTAGTTAGACGAGGAAACTTGTAGGGCGTGGCTTAAATTGAATATATAACTGTGTGAAGCCAGAACAAATGTTTACTGTTTTATATAGCAACAAATCGCGTTATATATCGTTTAGTCTGTTCTCTCGGATTCGCGTAATTCATCGTTGTATATAGTCGTGTACCTAACTCAGACATTAAGGTATAACTATTAAAGGCTCAATTCGTCCAGGCCTCCTTTAGACTTTGCCCGCACTTGACCTCGAACTTAATTTATGTCATAACTTAGAACTTATAAACTTAATTAAATAACTTTTGTAAAGTGCAATAAGATATAATTCAATAATAATTCGATTACCTTCAAGGTTCCCCCATAATTAGGGGAGACCTTTAAGAACGCCCTACCATAACCATACAGTGTTAATCCACTTGGGTCTGGTTTCCTATAGTCCCTTTCTCTAAAAAGAAACAGACAACCCTAAAATATTTAAAGTTAGCAAAATAGCAATATAGTTTACCTATGAATAGATACTGCGGAATTAAGAAGAGGACCTCTTGTATTGCCCCCTAACTCTTGGACTAGTTAGCCAGCATCCTAGTTAATCATACCAAGGTGTCTGTCATAACGTGCTTTGAATGTGACTATTGTTGGGGCAGTTAGCACACTCTCTGGGAGTGCATTCCAGGAGTCAATTACTCTAACGACAAACCAGTTTCCTTTTAAGGCTGTCTTCCAATGATCTGGTTTTGTTAACTTCAGGGTGAGTCCTCTCAAGTTGTTGGTGTTCAGTTGAAAAAACTTGGTGCAGGGAATGTATTCGAACCCTTGGATCAGCTTGTAGGTCTCTAACATGTCCCCTCTCATTCTCCTGTTTTCCAATGTTTGAGTCCAAGATTTTTTGCACCTCTCCTCATAGGATAAATGGGATAGTTCTGGGACTAATTTGGTTGCTCTTCTCTGGACTCTCTCCAGTGATCGGATGTTCGGCAACAAGTAGGAAGACCAGGCTCGAGCTCTATAGTCCAGAATCGGGTGGACCAGGGTGAGGTAGAGAGGCATCAATATATCCCGCTGAGCACAGTAAAGTTCATCTTGGTGATACCGAGACGACTGTTTGCTTTGGCAGCTAATTGAGGACTTGAATTATGCTGACACTATGATATTCAGATCTCGCTCCTGCGTGGCCTTCTGCAACTGTCTCTGGTTCAGTTGGTAGTCTCCCTGCTGGTTATGGTGTCCTATGTGCATTGTTTTGCACTTCTCCACATTAAACGAGGGCAGCCACTTCTTACTCCACTCGTCCAGGCGTTCCATTTCTCTCCTTAGGGCATCTACATCAGCTTCCGTCTTTATAGTCTTGTACATTTTGACGTCATTCGCAAACAAACTGACTGCTGATTCAAGGTCCATCACGAGGCCATTTATATAAATGAGGAGCAGTACCGGACCCAGCACCGATCCCTTGGGAACTCTGCTTACCGCCGGTTTCGAGAAGTGAATAACTACGTTAGTATTATGTTCCGGAAGTTAAAAATGGCATCAGTAAGGATCATTTTTAAAATTACAAACGTTTATGTCGTTGAAAATTAAAAACGTAAATGTTTTAAAACGAATCTTTATCGGAGCGATACGTGTACTCAGATGAGACAACGAACTCGTGAAGAAAATAATTCCGGCTACACCTGCCGTGGTTTTTAAACAAGATTTTCGAGAATTAATCGGGCTAAAAAAACAAAAACAACACTTTACAAATGCCGATATCTGGCCTGTTAATCCTTGCGCACGCATAATTCGCTCCTCTCTTTATGACCACAATTTGAACCACCTTAAATTAAATTTTAAAAAAGTTACTCCTTTTAGCCATGATGTTTGGGATAAATAGTTCGTGTAAGTTCAAATGTTTATATTATTTTTAATCTAGAGTTGCTGTGATAGGCTTCGGCTATGTTTAACTAACTTCCATAATGTAAATGCTGAATCATTGTACAAAAATACTCAAGTAATCTTACCTGGATGGGTTCCACCAGAGGGGAACTCCATAAGTTCTTACCATAGGGTTTCAGCACCCATAAAACAATATAAATCAATCAATCAATCATAAGTTCTTACCGAATACCAATACACGGAATGAGGGAGTTAACATAACATAATTTCAGAGATGGCAAAAGCCACAAGGGCCTATCAAAAGTCATCCGCATCTGTCAAAACCCACCCACAAAATGCATTCATAGGATTGTGTACCATCTTGCATCTACAATATAAACAATCCAGAGAATTGTGTCAGATCATGCATCTACGATATAAAATTTAAACCATATAAAGGAATGTGTCAAAAACAAAATGCATCAGCATCAAGATTCGTCAAAATCCCAATTAATTCTAATATACAATAATAAAAACTGTATCAACAGGAATGAGTCCAGAATACCCCCCAAAGTTAACCCGGTAAACATGTAGATTAGCGGCTCAGCCAAAAAAGTGGATTTTTTGTGTGTTCATATTTCGTTCACCCCTTCCTGAATATTCATGCGCGTTGGAGTCCTATTTGAAATTACCCAGCCGCATTTTTTCTTAGAAAAATGCCCCAAACTAACCAAAAGTGATAGCCAGCATCACTGTTGGACAACAGAATTAGCCACTAATCACATAAATATGCTTCATCCGCAGTTCCATTTTGACACTAAATCCTGTGCAATGCAGGCAAGTTTCAAAGAGTAATAACCAAAACACTTCCAATTATTGCCATATACACACAAACCACCCCCACCCCACAAAAACATTGACTACTAATTGGAGTAGGATTGAACATGATGGTAACCGCCAATTCATTAGAGCACTAAACCAAGCCCCTCCTAACCAACACCTTACAACAAAACCACCAAAAAAAATCATCCATAGCACACTACTACCAACACCATCAGTGCAATAGCCTTTCCCTTTCCCCCTCCCCTAACCCTAACTTTATAAATCCCCACCCTATAAGCACTTAAACACACTCCTGCCAAACATCTCAACTTAGTAAGGCGACTCTTCACGACCTACACAATAAAATTTGTTCCAACGTCAACTTGCATCACATATCACCAAGATGACACAATGCACCTCCTCGATTGCCTTACTCCCTGGTTGTAGTGGTGAGGTTTGGGGGGGAGTCTTCAGGATACTACCCACCTCACTAGGGATAGGTAGGGAAACAAAACCTTATTACAGATAGATGGTTCCACCCCCCCCCTCCCCTCCCCAGCATGTAAATATGCTACAGATGACATCTTTAGGAATGTGCCCTCCCAGCCCCAATCCCTGGAGACTATATGTACTGATTTTCCGCACATTTTCACGTCCTCCATCTTCACTATTTTCTTACAACTCTCTCTTTATTAACTTCCTGTGAGAGATTTCCTTATTGTTTTTGCTTTAAAATGTGTGTGTCGGGGGCGGGGGCTCCAAAATCAGTGTTTCTATTTCACAGATGCTTGCGCTCACATTTATTCACCTACAATGTTCAGCCAGATGAATCAATGCATAACCGCCAATCACTATTCTTACTTTCCAAACCAGAGAGAGCAAAAGTGTCGATGGGCAGCAGCTTCTAACAGGAATCGGGGAATAACCGTTCATCCCTTTTCAGGTCATGTCTGGAAAATTCGTGGTTAGTTTGAATTCGCACGGAGAAATTACGTCTTTGCTCTTTCCCGGCAAAGTTTGCTTGAAAAAGCAACACGTTATTTAGTCCGTTTTGAAGTCCTTCGCCGGCGCCAAGTCATTGGCGGAGGAAATTTTCAATGCTGTGGAGGAGGACCTCGAAAAGAGGAAATCCTCCTTTAGAGTAGACGGCTTCAAAAACGCGCTCGTCTGATCCGGATTACCTCAAATCCCTCATCATGGAAAGGGTTCAAAGAGTTATGAAAACGGAAACGATGGATGATACAGGGGGAGAACAGGAACCAATGGAAGTAAAGCAAGAAGTAGCTACTCCGGACCCGAATTCTTTGGTAGCTCAAAACGAGGAAGTCATGAGTAGCTCCGATTCCGAAGAAGAGTTTTCGCAAGAGTCTTTGCGCCAAAATTTGAAACAAATCCGGGCCGAGATGAAAGGAAAGAAGACGCCCATGAAAGCGGAAGGTGGAAGATTGGATGATGCCGATGAAGAAGAAATGGAGACTCAAACAACTATACTTAAGAAGGAAGATATTGGCTAAAATTTGCATTCTCTTAACTTCTTTTATTGACCTTACAGAACTACCTATTTCCTCTCATTTGGGAGAGAGGACGTTTCATGGGATTTCCAAGACTTCTTAGCGAGTATGTGGGCAGTTTGACGAAAGGGATGTGGGATAGAGGAGATGGATAACCGTCAGAAGTGTGCTGGTTTTGTTATTTATCGAAGCCCCTAAAGCAAGTGGCAGTTAGAAGGAAAAATAAACCGCTCTTCTTGTTGCTGATCCTCAAGGTGTCTGCTCGAACAACTCAGAAATCCTAAAGAAGGATACAGCCTTCTGAGGTGTAGTATTTTATTCTGGAGAGGGATCCACAAGGGTCAGATCCACCCTTTCTTGATGACTCAGAAGGGCTGGGTGAAATCCACACCACGTTATGAAGGAGAATGGCATCAAAAGCTTTGCTGATGTCTAATGTTAAGGCGTGTTATTGTGTTTGGTCAATGCTATCATAGATTCTTTGTGTGTTATGTAAGAAGAGTGCGTGTTGAGTATAGTGGTCTGAACCCATGTTTTATTAGGTGCTAAGGGGTGTTTGGGTGATTTGGATCATAATGAGGCGGTCTATTACCTTGGGGCAGTGTAAGGAAGGTAATCCAAGGTCCTTGACGGGTTTAGGGATTGTATTATACTTCCAAATTCGGTGTATTGTTCGAGTAGCTGTTTTTTGCAATGGTGGTTAACCCCTTAACTGCGGAGCGCGCAAATATATGCGTTCATAAATTGACAAGCTATTGCAGAACGCACATATGTGTGCCTCTGTTTTATCTCGAGCTTCAATCTGCAGAGCGCACATATTTGATTTATAAGTTCTGATTGTCTCATAAGTTGTAACCAGATACGTCACCAACACGCTGATTGATTTGAAATAAATAGCAATTTGGAATTATGCCATATTATTTACTCAGTATGTATGTTGTCAGATGTTGAGTGAGGTAATGTTTTTGTTTTTTCTAAAAAAATTGAAAAAGGCCCAGCTATCATGGCCAGAAAGATATAAATAAAAACCATTGTGAACAGCTATTAATTGATGATATTGATATGTCAAGCTGTCATTTTAGTGATTCAGATAGGGATATGGATATAGATAAAGTTTTAGATAATGAATCTGACCATGATTTGCCCGACAAAGTGATTCCTGGAGCGCTTTTGGGATGGGTTGTGATCCATTTATATTTACACTTAATGCTCATTGCAACATAAATCAAAGTATAGAAGCAATTTTGATGACAAACAATTCGCAGCTAAGTTTTTTTCTGATGCAAGTAGTGCATTAAGAATAAAATAATGAAGTAGGCTTCATGATTGGAAAGATGTTTCTGTTGAGGAATTTAGGCTTTTGGGTGGCATTCTGCTTTTGACGGGATTGTTAAAAAACCAACGTTGTAATCATATTTCTCTAGAACCTAAAAAAAAACCAGTTAATAATTTAATAATATTTCATATTTTTTAATAGTGTTTGTCAATTTGTCGAATTAGCATTAATACATTTGCACAATAGATATAATTCTAAAAATATAATATTGAAAGTACAATAAGTAAAATGCAAAACTGAAAAAAAGGTGAAATTCGGAAAAATAACTCCACATAGTGACTTTTATTATGTTTAAATCCCGCAGTTAAGGGTTTAATGCTTGTTATACCAGATAGTTTGAGATGTGTTACTACTGTCTGGACTACAAGCAGCTGAGTACTTCATGTTGTGGATGATTCAATTGACCTAGCCGCTTTTAAAAGATGCGTCCCCGTAAGGTGCACGGCGATTTGCTCTCCTGGCCGCCGTGCTGACGGGACTCAGCGCTCCGTCCGGCCCCAGCTTGGCATCCTTTTTCTCCTTCTGCTAACCCCTACTTCCTCTTCTGTACCAATTCTCTTTCCCCCTGCATGTCCTTCCATCTACGTTTGTTTGTCGATCTCGGTGGAGCAGAGCTGTCCGTCAGGGGACGCGACCCTTTAGCTGGTTCTGCCTGTGTTGGTTGATGGGTGTCTGAGCCGCCGTGGCGCTCTTAGGGGTCTTTGCTTTACTAACCGGTAAATTTCTCAGGGCTGGCCGGCCATTTTTAAAACGATGGTTGGGTCAGGGGTCGACGGGCTTACCCTCCTGGTTGGGCTGGCGCTCCGAGTAAGTGCCTCGACGGTAGACAGTAACAGTGACTACGCTGCGTGAGTTCGCACCCTCCCAGAAGTCCCAGACTTCTGGTTCTCGTACTACGCCTGTCAATAAGTCCTTTTCCGCGCTTGTTAGATCCCTTCGCAGAAGAGATAGATCCTGATTTCGATTGTCCTAGTTTCTTTGTACTGAATTCCAGTTCCGGGTATCCGCTTTCTAAATTGAAAGTGTTTGATTTGAATGAGGAGTTTGAGTCCCGCTGTGGTGCACCCCGCCGCATGTGGGCCTGTGGTAGTGGCAATTTAGTGGTTGACCCCGTAAGGGGCGTGGCGATTTGCCATCCTGGCCGCCGTGCTGACGGGATTCAGTGCTCCGTCCAGCCCCAGCTTAGCCTCTCTTCCTTCCTTCTGAAAGCCTGCTTTCTTACCCTACATCCTCACTTTCCACACAATCTCTTCCACAATTTTCTCTGGTCGGCCTCTAATTTCACAAAAGGGAGCCGACCAGCTTCCTCAGTCAACTATCCTGGATCGGGGCTGAGAGGTGGGAGGACAACGCCCTCTCACCCCTGAGCTCCATTTTGGAGTGGTTGGTTTATAAAAACCTGCTCCTTCCTCACCTTCACCCTCTCCACACACCCTTTCTTTATATCAACGAACTATCAATTTTATGCTGAGCCCAAGGTGGAGCCGCCATGCCCATGGGCTGCCTGGCCACTGGTGGGCGGGAGGTGTGGCCCCGAATGGTGGCTGCCGGCCCTGTATTTACCCTTCGCAGCGCGGGCTACTGCGGAGGGTGATTAGCGTTTGCATCCCGCAATAAGAACGGGGTCCCCATGCCCAATGATGAGTATTTTAAAAAACTCCCGATTACCCGACCCCTGCTCCTCCACCGGATATGCTCATGGATCATTCTTCGGACCAGTCGAGTTCGAGGCCTACGCGACAGCCTCTATCTCGCTCTCAAACGGAAAGCGTCTCGGCAATCACTTCCGAGGTCGCCCTCTCGCTATATTACTCAACCTTCTCGTGCTCAACAGCAGCACCCTAACCTCCGCCGAAAGCCGACGCCAAACCTACATAGCATCCTAGCTTCCTCTGCTTGGTCTCGCTAGATATCATTACGTGTTCTAGAAGAACAAAAGGTCTGTGGTTTACACACGTACCACACCTTAAAAGAAATTTTCCCTAAGGCCACCCCTGACTTCTCAATCGCTGACTCACGCGCGGAAGTAATAGTCCGCGCTACCACAGTCATTTTTCGAACGCCTACTCAGCCTACAATCTCTCGGCTCTCTAAAAATCTACGCGAGTGACAAAAATGAATTTAATGTCAGGAATTGCAGAGTCCTCGTCGATAACTTCTTCCGAGGATCCGATGCTACAGATGAATTCATCTCTTCCGTCATTAAAGAAGTTTTCACAGACCAACACCACAATGTTGAGTCGATTAGTATTTTCAAAAAACCATCTTCTCGTTCCTCCACCCCATTTAGGGTTGCTAAGATAACCCTAAAACAGCAAACGATACCACTTTATAAAATTTACAGGAACACATATACGAGTCGAAGAAGAACACCCTACCCCACTCCAGTGCCGCAACTGCAACAGATTTGTCCTCTCGACAAAATATTGTAAGAGCACCGAGAACCTGTGCTTTCGATGTGGAAAATTGGGCTACAATGCCCCAGATTGCACAGAAGAGACGCAATGCCTCAACTGTGGCGGCCCACATCATGCCCGCCACAAGAAGTGCCCTCACTACCTCTACCATCAGGAGATCCACGTTCACTCCCTACGATCTGGCATATCTTGACGTCAAGCGAAAATAATAATAAGTCTTTTGTAATGCGCTCTTTAAGGCCTGAGGCCTTCCCAGAGCGCACGTTGTGCTGAGATGAGAATGGAAATTCAAGAGGGGGAGAAGGCAATACTGAAAAGAGGCGTTTTCAGGAGACGCTTACATGTGGTAAGAGAGGGAGAAGACCTGATTTCAGCAGGAAAAGCAGTCCCACATTGAGCAGAGGGATGAACGAGGAATATTCAAAAGAGGCGCATGTGATGACCGAAGGGCCCGAGGGACATGGCGTGGCGAGAGGTAAGACGGGGCCTTGTTGTTTATGGCCTTAAATGTGAAGAGAAGTATATTTAAGTGAGTACGGGATCTGACAGGGAGCCAGTGCAGTTCATGCAACAAGGGTTTCGAGGGTGAGAAGCGAGGGTGATGGATGAAAAGCCGGGTGGCATAGTTCTGTACAAGTTGAAGAGGGCGAAGAAAGGAGGATTACAGATTCACAAGCAGAGAGTTACAGTAGTCAAGGCGTGAGGTGATGAAGGCATGAACAGCAGTCTCAACACTTTGGCGTTCAAAGTGAGAGCGAATGCGAGAGAAGTTACGAAGGAAACAGAGAGGATTTGCTGACATTGCGGATAGGAGGCTTAAAGGAGAGATGCTCATCAAAAACAACACCCAGATTCCTAACGCAGCCAGAGAAAATGATAGTATTACCACCCAGAATAAGCGAGGGAAAGAGATTTAGAATTTTTGACAAGAGCAGGGGTGCCGACGGGAAGGACCTCAGTTTGGGAGTGTTTAAGCCTGAGGAAGTTGGTCAGAAATGGAGGAGTAGGCAAGAGACGTGGGGGATGAGGAAACGAAAATTTGAGTGTCATCAGCATAGAGGTAGAAGTATAGACAGAGAATACGGAGAAGGGAACTAAGGGGGAGAAGGTAGATATGAAATAGTAGAGGACCAAGGACAGAGCCTTGCTGCACTCCAAAGCGAATGGGGGTAGAGTCGGACGAAACGTCGTCAATCACAACGGATTGGGTACAAGTCGAGAGGTAAGAGCGGAACCAGTCAAGCATGGTGCCTGATATGCCGAGGAAAGAGTGGAGACGATCAAATAGGACGGTATGATCAATAGTATCGAAGGCAGAGGAGAGGTCGAGTAGAACGAGGATGGAGGCACACCCCCTGTCCGCGGCTCTTCGTAAGCAATCGGACACTGAGAAGGGCGGTTTCTGTGGAGTGACTGACTTGAAACCAGATTGATAGGTTTCAGCAATGTTACAGGCCACCATGTGACTGTTGATGCGTGAAGCAACCACTCGCTCCAGAACCTTAGAGAGGAAGAGAAGTTGCGAAATCGGTCGATAATTGGAAGGGTCAGTGGGATTCAGTTGAGGCTTTTTAAGAATCGGACGGATGTGGGCACGTTTGAAGGAAGAGGGAAGAAGATCAGTTGCAAGTGAAGAGTTGGGAGGATAGCAGGCAGGATTTTACATAACAGTTTAGGCAGAAAAATGTCCTTTGGGCAGCCCAATTTCTTAGAACGCGAGAGCAAGGCTGTAAGCTCCAACGCGGTCACAGCGGCGAAAACGATGTTAGGCTACATAAAGCGCCAGTTTGGATACCGTAACAATGAGATAGTACTTTGTCTGTACAACTCCCTCGTTCGGCCGCACCTGGAGTATGCCGTACAATTTTGGAGTCCTTCGTTTCGAAAGGACATCGCAAGGTTGGTACGCGTACAAGCTAGGGAAAACAAACTGATTCCCTCTATCCGACATAAAAGTTATGAAGATAGACTAAGGAAATTAGATCTGTTTTCGCTGGAAACCCGTAGACTGCGTGGTCAGCTCATCCAAGTTTTCAAAATACTTCGAGGGTTTGACAATGTTGACTACCGGGATATTTTCACACTGAGTGAGAACAGAACGCGCAATCACGGCTTCAAACTTGAACTGAAGCGTTACAACCGCAATCTGTGTGGAAATTTTTTCACCTACAGTATCTGCGGTAAGTGGAACGCACTTCCAGTGGAAGTTGTCAACAGTGAATCTGTTGACCAGTTCAAGTCGAGACTAGACAAAGTCTTGAAAAGTAGCCGTTCAGGGACGCAAAACAATTGAGCAGCCATGTGCCTGCTCGATTGCTAGTCCAAAGGTACCCTCTTTGAATGGACCGTAAGGTCTCCTAGGGTACTTCCTTTCCTTGAAACTCCTTGTTACCTTCCTATCCTTCCCCTTTGCACCACTCTTCCTTCTTCTCTTGCGTTCAACTCTCTTCCATTCTCCGTCCTTCCTATCACTTATAATCACCCTATCCTCTCTAGACTCCCACACACTCCCATTGATCCCATTAGTCTTATCCCCTTCAGTCGGAGCAGGGGTCGAGGTCGAGGGTCCTGGGGCCGGTCATGACCCCTTCATCATGTCATACAAGTCCTGCTTTCGTTGGTCGACCTGTGCCTGTCTCTCGTCCATTTATTTCCTCATCTTCTCTGTCTTCTCATCCATACTCATCACATCACTCTTTAATCCATCAATCACGTTCCTCAACAGCATACATTCCTCCTTTTTCTCCCTCAATTCCAGCCTCAGCCCCACTATCTCATCATGGAGGCTCTGTTCCACAGAAGCCATCCTCCCAGGTTAGTAACAGTGATAGACAAAGGTGAAAAACAACCAAACTACCTGTCACCCTAATAGGGTATGGACTGCAATCCAATTCTGTCACGCTCCCAGTTTCAAGATCTCACGTCCCTATTCGGGCGCCAAATGTAGCGGGCCGAAAATCTAGACTAACCCCAATAAATCCAACCCGCTTCCTACACTAATCCGGACGTGAGAAATCAAGGAGAATGAAAGGACTGTGAAAGAAAGGTTTCCGATGTGTGTGGTATCGGAGAGTGTGTGTATAGTATGCATGGGATGGAGTGGTTTACGAAGCTCTATCTGGTACGGGGGTATTACCAGATGTCTATTGCTGAGGAGAGCCGGCCGGTAACTGCCTTCTCTTCCACAAAGAGGCATTACCAGTTCCGGAACCTCAGCTTTGGGTTGGCTAATGCTCCCGGGGCCTTCCAGTGGGCAATGAATGTTGTGTTGAGTAAGTTTGCAAGTAAGAATGTGATTGCGTTTATAGATGATATTTTGAGGAGCATATGAGATTGGTGAATGATGTGTGAGGATGTTGGTGTGTGTTGGTGTGAAGGTTAAAGTGGCGAAGTGTGAATGGTTTGCATATGGTGAGTGAGAATGGGTTACGAAAGTCACCGAAGTATGTTGAGAAGGTGCGAATGTTTCCGAAACCGGTGGCTGTGAAGCAACTGAAGTCGTTTTGGGGTTTGATTGAGTTCCAGCGAAAGTTTATACGTGATTGTTCTGATGTGAGTAAGCCTCTGACTGAGTGGATGGGCAAGAAGGTTAGTACGATTGTTAGGTGGAATGATCAGATGAATGAGGCCTATGAGAGACTGAAAGAGGCAGCGGCTGAAGATGTTGAATTGGCATATCCAGATTATAGTGTGAATGCTAAAATGCTTGAATTGTATACAGATATGCGAGTGGGTATTGTATGGGAGGTTTTCTGATGCAAGAGCAGCGTTTGAATGGAGAGAATGTCAGGCGAATAATTTGGTATATATCCAAGGCTATGAATGTGGCAGAGCGAAAGTATTCGACTGTGGAACGAAGGTTGGCTGCGATAAGATATTGTTTGAAAGTGTTGCGTCCGTTTTTGTATGGTGTGAAGTTTGTGATCAAAACAGATCATCAACCTCTTGTGTATCTGCAGCGTATGAAGTGGGCTGATAGTAGGATTGCAAGGACTTTGGAAGATTTGAGTGACTTTGACTATGTGATTGAGTATGTGCCTGGTGAACGGAATGGAGTGGCTGATATGATGTCAAGGTATCCTGGTATGAATGATGAAAATGTGTGTGGAGTGAGTGATCTTGAGTATTTGCCGAAAGGGATTATGAATGGAAAAGAGAATAAGGGTGGTGGTGATTCCTTGTTTGAGAGTGTATGGAATGGTTTGCGAGATTTGAAGAGGGATGGAGTAGATGTGAGAGTGCCCGATAGTGTGGATGACTTAAGGAAGGAGGTAATGAGTGAAGTATGGAGGAAGCCTGAAAACATTGGTATGGCAAGGGTGCGGAACTTCATGAAAGAATTGAGAGCGATGTGTATGCAAGGGGTCCCGCAATTTCAGGAAGTGTTAATTGTAGTGAGTCGTTTGTATGGAGTGATTGTTTATGTGCACTTTGGTGGTGAGAGGCCCATTGTGTACAAATATGAGAAGATGAAGGGTTTGAATCCTAATGTGGTACATCTGCAATGTTTGAGCGGTGTGCACTACAATTGGGTGATTGAAAAGTGTTCATATATGAGAGAGAAGAAGGATTGTCTGGATGAAGATGAGTGTGTGGTGAGTGATGATGTGGGAGTTGATGATGGTGCAGATGTTAGTGGTGATGTTGGAGTGCTTGTTCCTTCTGTGTATTGCGAACATGGTGGACCTGATATGATGGAAGCAAGATTAAAAGTTGGTGAAAGGTTGTTCTGTGGTTTGATTGATACTGGAGCGCAAGTGTCTTTAGTGAATGAGAGGATTCTGAGTAAGTATGATGAGTTTAGATGTTGCGACCATAAACCTGTGAAGTTACGGATAAGTGGATTGGGGAATGGCATGACAGTGGCATGGGAACAGGTTGGTCTGAAAGTGAGTTTGGGTAATGGTGTGAATATGAAGCATGATTTTGTGATTCTGAAAGATGAGCAAATGCCGTGTTGTTTCTTGCTTGGTGTAGACTTTATGAGATTGAATGATTTGTCTTTACATGCTGATAAGGATTGTCTTATGAAAGGTGAATGTGAGGTGATGAAGTTGAATGAGTGTGCGAAGAATGTTTTCAAATTTTGTGGCATGATTGAGTTGGTCATGGATGATCAGAATGAGATTTTAAGTGATGATGATATTCTAGAGATGCAAGAGATGTGTCTTTTTGTTAGTGAGTTGAAGAGGTGTGTAATGACGCGTGTTGATTTGAATGAATGGTCAGAGTGTTTAAGTGATTTTAAAAGGTATGCTAAGGATTTTGTTGTTTGTATGGATGTTGTATATTTTGTGAGGCATGTGAAGGGTAGTGGTGATATGTATGTACCCGTGATGTCCTTAGTTGGTATGATTGGTCTGGTGAAGGTTGTGCATGATAATTATGGGCATATGGGTAAGTTTAAACTGTGGAAGTGTATGAAGGAGCGTGTGTTCCATCTGTTTCTGAGAACTGTTGTTACTGATGTTGCTACTACGTGTGAAAGGTGTGCAAGTGAATCCACCGATGTTGAAAGTTGATGCGAAAGAACCATTTGAATTGGTAGTGATTGATTGAGTGTCTTTGCCACGTACGAGTGCTGGGAATGTTGGTATGGTTTTGATGGTTGATCATAAAAGTAAGTTTGTGTATGCAGCGCCTGTGAGAGATAAAAGGAGTATGACTGTTTTACATGTGGTTGAGCACTTGTTTTTTCTTATGTTTGTATGGAAGCCTAGAAGATGTCTGAGTGATAATGGGCCTGAATTTGTAGGAGAAGTGTTTGAGCAAATGTTGAGAGAGAATGGTGTGGAGCATGTGAGAACAACTCCGTATGTACCGTCTTCAAATGGATTGGCTGAACGTACTATAAGAACCTTGTGTGAGATGTTGAGAATGATGAGTACGACAGTGAATGACTGGGATGTATGTCTGGGAAGAGTGTTGTGGGCGTATAATTTGACTGTGCATAGTGCAACTGGAATGTCCCCGTGTCAGTTTGTGGTGAATTTTGAAAGGCGAGTGAAAGATAGGTTTGGTTTGAGTGAAAGTGAGCAGAGTGTATGGCGTGAGGCACATGAAAGGTTCAGTTCATTTGAATTGAGTGCGGAAGTATTGAAGGTAAAAGAAGTGAAGGGTAGGTTGAATGTGTCAAAGATGAGTGAGAAGTTTGATGGACCTTATAGAGTTGTGAGAGTTTGGGAAAATGAGGTGACGTATGTTTTGGAGAGTTTGAAATAACGGTATGACAGAGAGTGCGGGCTCATCAGAGTCAGTTGAGGAGCTGGAGAGAACCTCCTGACTACCTGGTGAGCCATCCGGTGTATGGACTGTGTAGAGAGAGAGAGGTAAAAGTGCATGATGATGAGATTGGGGAGTAGTGTAGGAAGCGGGTTGGATCGATTGGGGGTTAGTCTAGATTTTCGGCCCGCTATAATGTAAGTTGCGAAAGTGTCGTGAACCTCCTGAATATTTGGTGCAACACCTGGTGAATGAATATGTCTGAAAGAATGGATGGAAGACTGTGAAATGGTAAATGATATAGCTAGTGCTTTAGAGGGGAAACAGTTAGTGTTAGTTGAACATAAAAGCAGGAAGTGTAAGAGTAAATGGTTGAGAAAGGATGAATGGATGGAACAGTTCGGTGAGTGAGGCGGGAAGAGTTTTCTGGATTTGTGCAAGATCGAGATGAAGTACATATATGATAGAACGTATAGTATTTGTAAGTTTCCTTTGAATGAGTCTGAGTCTATGCTAGAGAGAAAAAATGGGGTAAGTGTGCAATTGGAACAAGAGTTGATAAATGTTAGGAAAGAATGGGAAGGTTTGATGGATGAAGTAGAGAGGTTAGTTGAGGATTTTAGTGAGATTGGTCAGGGAATGTCAGATGTGTGTGGTGTGGATGAAGTACATAGAGAAGGGGCCATGAACAGACATGATGAGAAGAAGAGAGATTACAACAGATGACAGAGACAGTTGATGGACCTGTGACTAAGAGGAGAGGCAGAGTGAAAGAGTATGACTGGGTGATGTCGAAAGCATTGTGTATGAATGAAATGGGTCTATGAAGATTGGGATTGAGACATGGTGAGATGAGGTGTATTTAGCTGGGAGGGATGTAGTAGTTTGGTTGTCCTCCTCCCCTCCACTTTGTCTAATCCTTTTCTTCTTTTTCAGAACGTCTGTCTGGATCGCGTGATCACCGTCATTGCTTTGTGTGGGGGGACTCAATAGACCTCTATCGTGCTCCTCCATTCATCTCCATTTTCTTTTTAGGTGGATTCTTTCAGCTTAACAATAGTTCTGTATTTGTTAACAGTTTGAAAGTCAATAGTTGTGACTGAGGAAGGAAGAACCGCCTAAACAGAAAATAGGCGAGTGAAAATTGTGTGAGTGGGTGTGGTTGAATGTCTTAGGAGTAAAGATGTTTGAGTGTGGCAGTGAATCAGTGACTGAATGTGCCTTCTCTTTTTCAGCTCTGTGGTGCTGATGTCAACATCTGGCTTTTGGAGATGGCTGAAGCCAATCTTGACCCATGTGTGGCAATAAGGGGATGGGGTTTTCGAAGCGCGAGTCTCGAGACTGCCTCCAAGTCACTTACGCATCGATTGGAGCCATAGCCCTCCCACTTTCTGCATTGACCGGAACCACCGCATCCCCATCCTTGAGGCTGGAGCTGAACTACCAGATTGACAGGAAAGAAGACCCTAAGGAACCCGCCTTCCCTCAGAAAGCGGGCCTGCCTCCCTTTTCCTTTCCCTCCTCTTCTATACCGGTATGAGCGCTCCCGGATACATTTTGGACAGACTCGCATCTTTGCGTTGGGCAATTTTTTGTGAAGCCCTAGACATTTCCTTTTTTGCGATTGCAGTTGTTGGCCAATAAAATTGTAAGGCCACCTATAGTGTGTATATAATTATAGTCATTTTTTAGTAGGTTATAAGGTATATTTATTTTAAAGGTTTTGGGGCTGTGATTTTGGTTTAGCTTAGGATATTCATTGGTTTTTAATCAATTTAGAAAATACTCTCTCCTCAATACACTTTCCTTGAACCATGAACCACCGAGCAGACCTTGTTGGGGCGGTGGGAAGAATTGGCGAGCAAGTTGCAACCCTGCTGCCACAGTAGGCTGTACCTTAAATGCATTCAGGGAACCATCTGGTAGTCAGACTAGTAATTTCAGAGTAACATATAGATGTAGCAGGTCCTTACGAAGCCACCTTTCTCAACCAAAGTCGCATGTTTCCCAATAATGGGCAGAATATATGCTCAACAAAAAGGGTACAGCAAAACCATTAGAAGAATTATTCTTTAACAGTCATCAATAAGGACAGAATGGCATAACCATCAGACACAAAAGACACCACGAGAGAAAGATATAAATATAACTTTTAATTTGAAAGGAAAACTACACAACAGAAGGAGGGAAATCTTTTATAGAAAGCACAGATTGAAGGAGTACATAAAGGTTGAAAAAGCATGTGATATGGGCAGAAAAAAAAACTAATGAGAGAATCTAGGCAGGGAAGTTTTTAAAAGGAGGATTTAATTAGTGGAGTTTAGAGAAATGAAAATGTATCTAAAGGGAGAAGAAGTAGTGTGACTACAACAGAAGAAATTAAATTCTCTCTTGAACAATAAAGAACAATATAGGACAAGAGGTCTTAAAAAGATTCAAAATAAAAGATTTGACACAATTCTTACTGACACTCTAGATAACTCACCTCCATGCAACTTTATTCAGAGCATTCAACTTATCTGGGCGATTGAGCTCAACATGAAAAACATTATCTGAAGGCCTGGACACCGCCAATGTTTTGAAACTGTACTGTGAACCAGCTTCTGTAGAACACATTTTCCTCCCTATGATGCTGCCCTTTTCTCTTATAAGTCTTGAAAGTAAAATCCTGGCTAAGATAAAAATTTAAAATAGATTTTGAACTGAACCTAGGTCAAATATTAATTATAAGCTTGAAATAAATTCTAAAATCATAAAAGGTGTCTAGTTTGCAGAAAATTAGTTTCAGGGGGGTTTTAATGTGCTATCCCAGCCTCAATAGCTAAAGATTTGGAATTCTGTTATGAAAAACCTTTTCATATTTAATTATTTCCATTGTAATCTCTTTGTTTATTTTTTTCTGTATATCTTCCCGTCATTCTTTCCTCATTGAGTATCCTAGCTTCAACAAGTTTCTTCATCATAATATATAGTTTATGCTTAAACAAAAATAATTCTAAAACAGTTCAATGGTTCAAGGATTCACAAAAGCAGCATTGTGCCATATTCTGCAGACTTAATTTTTCTATGCTAATTTTTCTTTGAAATTACATCATGCTCAGAGGATAACAAACAATCATTAAAAAATAAATATACCATTTTTATCACAAGTGAAAGTTGCCAATTGGTAATGAATATAAGTAAATGTTAATAATAATGACTTCTTTTTTTTCTTTTTTTCAAGGGGCTATCTTGCGACTGCCCACTTGGGCATAAGTCGCTGCAAACAAACAGCCTAGTTCTAGGCTACTTTAAAATAAAAATTTGAAAAACAAAAAAAAGGGAAGATGCCAGTTAGGAAGCAAGCTCCAGCGTCCGAGGGAGGTCCCCCTCCCCCCAGTGCAGGAGCGTGCAACCTACAAAGAAAACCAATAACAAAAAACAACAAAACCTAATTAAATAAAAGGGAAAAGGCCGGCCTCTTCCCAAAAGTCAACAAGTCCACCAGTCAATGTGCACGCACTCGTCCCGAGTACAAAGGACAGGCGGTAGCGACCCCGCCCATCCCGGTACCAGGAAAGGTACCATGCGCCAAGATCACCCAGACTGGGACATTCAACAAGAATGCGCCGAATAGAGTGGGGGACGACTGCACAATAGGGCGAAGGCGAGCGCTCCATCAAATAGCGATGCGTCACAATAGTATGTTCGATTCGGAGACGACAGAAAGCGATCCGAAGCCGTCGCGGTATTGGGGTATAGGTCCATGAAACCATCGCGGCGCAATGGCATGCAACTTTAAGTTCCACTAGACCGTCTCCCATCTTCTTTGCCAAGTAGTCCGAAAAGCTGCCCATATTCCTGCCATGTAGTCGGTGTGAGGAAGAGCGAAACGCTGGTCCGGTCGCAGAGTCCTTGCGGACTCTTTGGCGCCCTCATTACCGCACATGTCCAGAAACCAAGCTTAAGATAATCTCGATATCCGCCCGGCTCGCCAAAACCGTGGTGTCACGGATATCGCGAACCCGGGGATGCGGAGATTCCAATGCCCCGAGAGCACTCAGGGCACTTTGTGAGTCACTATAGTTCACAATCCGGTCTCCGAACCGGGCACGTCGCGTAACATCCCGTACCGAGTGTTGTATTGCCAACAGTTCGGCCGTGAAGACAGACGCAGCGCCTGGCAGAGCCCAGCTGACTTCAAACAGGGGAGATACGGCGTGAAAGCTGACCCCCTCTTGGGACTTAGGGCCATCTGTATACACTGGTACGGTTCCAGCGTGACACGAGGTGTGCTCCAAAAAGGTCGAACGCAATACTCCCGGCGCTGTACAAGCTTTGGGAGCAGAGGCGTGGCGACAAATAGCCAACTGTGGTACCCTCCAGGGTGGCGTCCTGGCCAGAACCAGAGGCGCCACCGGCCTGAGAGCTATACATAGCTTTCGAAGGAGTTTCCTGGCCCTAAACCCAAAGCTTAGGGTATGACTGGCGTCTCTCGGCGACATAGGCACCGTCGAGATCAGCTGTGAATGCAGTGAGAGCTGTTGGCGACTGAGGGCGGCACCAGGCTCACGCGTACAGGCGAGGGATGCGCTGCACGCGGCGTAGAGCGAGTGGCATCTCCCCAGAATCGACCAACAGGCTCTCAATGGGGGAAGTGCGGAAGGCACCGGTCGCAAGGCGAAGGCCGGTGTGGTAGATAGAGTCCACCTTCTGCAATAAACGCTCAGCTGCGGATGCATAAAACTCGCATCCGTAGTCGAGCTTCCAACGAACAAAGGATCGATAAAAAACTAAGTCAGTAGCCCTATCAGCACCCCAGGCGCTGAACATTACAGAACGGAGAATATCCATGGCACGGGTACAAGAGACCCTAAGGCTGCGAATATGAGCCTCCCAGGTGAGGCGTCGGTCAAATACAAAACCAAGGAAACGGTGCGATTCAACCACTTCCAGGCGCACCCCATTAAGAAACAAATCTGGGTCGGGGTGGAGCCGTGGGTGGTGGTAGAAGTGCACCACCTTAGTCTTGAACACCTTGAATATGAAGATAGACTGAGGGTACTAAATATTTTCTTATTTGAGAGAAGATGTGTGAGGAGAGATATAATTGACTTTTTAAAATCTGTTCTGGGATGGATAAGTTGCATTTTATCAAGTTATTTGAGTTGGAAAGTAGTAATAGGACTAGTGGTCACCACTTTAAAATTAAAAAAACTGAGGTGCAGGTTGGATGTTAGAAAGTATTTTTTCACCAATAAAGTGGTAGATTACTGGAATAGTTTGTTAACTGAGATAGGAAGACAGTTGACACTTAAATGTATTCAAGCGCAGATTATATGGGGAGGGAGGGTTAACGGTAAATATGTAGATTGGCGGATCGAACGATGGGACGTAAACTATTTCATCCGTATTTCAATATGTTTCATGTTTTTGGAGTAAATTTGAGGGGACGGCTTGAGTGGGGGTAAACACAATGGGGTGACCACCCTATGATGATCCTGAGTTTCAATCAATTGAGAGGGGATGGGGGCACAGCCCCCAGTATAGTTTTTCTTTTGGTTAGTTTTGGGCATTTTTCTAAAAAAAATGGAGCTTGGTAATTTCAAATAGGACTCCAACGCGCATGAATATTAAGGAACGGGTGAACGAAATATAAACAAACAAAAATCCACTTTTTTGGCTGAGCCGCTAATCTACATGTTTACCGGGTTAACTTTGGGGGGTATTCTGGACTCATTCCTGTTGATGCAGTTTTTTATTATTGTATATTAGAATTGATTTGGATTTTGACGAGTCTTGATGCTGATGCTTTTTGTTTTTGACATTCCTTTATATGGTTTGAATTGTATATTGTAGATGCATGATCTGACACAATCCTCTGGATTGTTTATATTGTAGATGCAAGATCTGACCCAATCCTATGAATGCATTTTGTGGGTGGGTTTTTACAGATGCGGATGACTTTTGAAATGCCCTTGTGGCTTTTGCCATCTCTGAAATTATGTTATGTTAACTCCTTCGAACCGTGTATTGGTATTCGGTAAGAACTTATGATTAATTGATTGATTTATATTGTTTTATGGGTGCTGAAACCCTATGGTAAGGACTTATGGATTTCCCCTCTGGTGGAACCCATCCAGGCAAAATTACTTGAGTATTTTTGTACAATGATTCAGCATTTACATTATGGAAGTTAGTTAAACATAGCTGAAGCCTATCACAGCAACTCTAGATTAAAAATAATAGAAACATTTGAACTTACGCGAACTATTTATCCCAAACATCATGGCTAAAAGGAGTAACTTTTTTTAAAATTTAATTTAAGGTGGTTCAAATTGCGGTCATAAAGAGAGGAGCGAATTATGCGTGCCCAGAAATTAACAGGCCAGATATCGGCATTTGTAAAGTGTTGTTTTTGTTTTTTTAGCCCGATTAATTCTCGAAAATCTTGTTTAAAAACCACTGCAGGTGTGGCCGGAATTATTTTCTTCACGAGTTCGTTGTCTCATCTGAGTACATGTATCGCTCCGAAAAAGGTTCGTTTTAAAACATTTACGTTTTTAATTTTCAACGACATAAACGTTTGTAATTTTAAAAATGATCCTTACTGATGCCATTTTTAACTTCCGTTGATGCCATTTTTAACTTTCGAAACATAATACTAACGTAGTTATTCACTTCTCGAAACCGGTGGTAAGCATAGTTCCCAAGGGATCGGTGCTGGGTCCGGTACTGCTCCTCATTTATATAAATGGCCTCGTGATGGACCTTGAATCAGCAGCCAGTTTGTTTGCGAATGACGCCAAAATGTACTAGACTATAAAGACGGAAGCTGATGTAGATGCCCGAAGGAGAGAAATGGAATGCCTGGACGAGTGGAGTAAGAAGTGGCTGCTGTCGTTTAATGTGGAGAAGTGCAAAACAATGCACATAGGACACCATAACCAGCAGGGAGACTACCAACTAAACCAGAGACAGCTGCAGAAGGCCACGAAGGAGCGAGATCTGGGCATCATAGTGTCAGCATAATTCAAGTCCTCAATTAGCTGCCAAAGCAAACAGTCGTCTCGGTATCACCAAGATGAACTTTACTGTGCTCAGAGGGATATCTTAATGCCTCTCTACCTCGCCCTGGTCCACCCGATTCTGGACTATGGAGCTCGAGCCTGGTCTCCCTACTTGTTGCCGAACATCCGATCACTGGGGAGAGTCCAGAGAAGAGCAACCAAATTAGTCCCAGAACTATCCCATCTATCCTATGAGGAGAGGTGCAAAAAATCTTGGACTGCAGACGTTGGAAAACAGGAGAATAAGAGGGGACATGTTAGAGACCTACAAGCTGATCCAAGGGTTCGAATACATTCCCTGCACCAAGTTTTTCAACTGAACACCAACAACTTGAGAGGACTCACCCTGAGGTTAACAAAACCAGATCATTGGAAGACAACCTTAAAAGGAAACTGGTTTGTCGTTAGAGTAATTGACTCCTGGAATGCACTCCCAGAGAGTGTGCTAACTGCCCCAACAATAGTCACATTCAAAGCACGTTATGACAGACACCTTGGTATGATTAACTAGGATGCTGGCTAACTAGTCCAAGAGTTAGGGGGCAATACAAGAGGTCCTCTTCTTAATTCCGCAGTATCTATTCATAGGTAAACTATATTGCTATTTTGCTAACTTTAAATATTTTAGGGTTGTCTGTCTCTATCTAGAGAAAGGGACTATAGGAAACCAGACCCAAGTGGATGAACACTGTATGGTTATGGTGGGGCGTTCTTAAAGGTCGCCCCTAATTATGGGGGAACCTTGAAGGTAATCGAATTATTATTGAATTATATCTTATTGCACTTTACAAAAGTTATTTAATTAAGTTTATAAGTTCTAAGTTATGACATAAATTAAGTTCGAGGTCAAGTGCGGGCAAAGTCTAAAGGAGGCCCACGAATTGAGCCTTTAAGAGTTATACCTTAATGTCTGCGTTATGTACACGACTATATACAAAGATGAATTACGCGAATCCGAGAGAACAGACTGAATGATATATAACGCGATATGTTGCTATATAAAACAAGACACCTTTGTTCTGGCTTCACACAGTTATATATTCAATTTAAGCCACCCCCTACAAGTTTCCTCGTCTAACTAAGCCACACCTTCCTCTTATGTACCGGCCTGTTGATTTGTCGGTATTAACATAACTCCACTTTTGATTGGCTACTGCTGAACATATTGATTTAGGAGGCACTCCGACGATTGGGTAAAATTCTCTGTGGGCGGTGGCATGTTGCCATTAGATACAGCTTACTGACCTGGCATCTATTTGTTTAATTGTGATAGCTATCCGGTTTATTCTGGATTCTGCCTTGATTATAATGTTTGCCTAAGATTTCCTCGACCAACTCTAACAGAGATAACTGTGCTCCGTTTACTACCGTGTGACATTCTCGTAAATGGCGATAAGTTTACTTTTCTCTTTCTCTGTATTTTATGTGTGTAGCGACTCTCGCGTGTGACCTATTTTGGACGTACGTGACGGTCACTACATGGTATTAGTTATTATTGGGATCGATTTTAGTTAATTAATCAGCCTAAATAGCTCTTTGAAAACCATTACCATAAATTTGTTGAATTGGATGAAATAGTCATCTGCTAATATTTAGACCTAACGACTGACGTGAACTGAATTTGAAAAAACTTCGATTGCTAGGGTTATAAGAAAACAGACGATAACAAAATATATATTTATAAAATCAACGAATGCACGATGAAAAATTGAATTAGGAATTAACAAGTGAGCTGTAATTGCAATTATACGAATGAATGAGATAATTAAATTGAGAATTGTTAAGGAATACAACGGAAATATAATTGAAATATGGATTACAGGATGAGATTATAGGATGGTATAGCAGAAATAATTGACTTGTAAAAAGGATGAGAAGTGTAGGATAGTACTGGCAAACTGTGGGGGAGGCACTGAAATATAATGTAACGTAATGAAATGTAAGGTGAAGTGAGGTAAGGTAACTATGATGGACTGTGAATTTGGATTTTGATTCGAAGTAAAGTGAATCACGAATGGATGGGTGACTGCTTGAAAGCGGGCAGCCAAAGGCGTGCGTTCGTTTGTGTCTTGTTGGTATAGGAGAAAATCTTTTATTAAAGGGATTTGGGGGGGAATACATTTGGAAAGTAAAATTGGTTTTCCGTTTATGTTGAGATGGGTTACAATTTGATTATATATATATATATATATATATATATATATATATATATATATATATATATATATATATATATATATATATATATATTGATTAAATCATCCTGATTATTTGATTAGAGAACATTTTAATATAATATCATTCCCTTGGAGTCTTGCCATTATAGGAATGCCCTAGAGGGCATTGCTATAACTGCATGATAAAGAACAATAAAGAACAAACAAGCATTGTGGAACATATACAGGACGAACAAAATTGATCATAACTGAGACATTGGAATCAAGAGTGGCAAAATATAACTATGAGAAGAAGGTGGCAAATGATGCAACAAGCAAAAGTAAGAAATTTTGGGCTTACATCCGTTTTAAAACTGCAACTTTAGGACAACATCACGATACTGAGGACCATCAACGGCGTCAACATAGAGGAAGGCATAGAGATTACTAAGGAGATGAACAGAGCCTTTAACACAGTGTTTGTGCGGTAAGACACAAGCCTAGCCATTCCATCATCAATTCATGTGTTCCAAGGAAATAAGTTAAGTGACATTACCATATCAAAGGAAGATATCCAGAGGAAACTCTCAGAACTCAATGACTGCAAAGCACCAAGCCCAGATGGAATATCAACGTGTGTGCTAAAACAATGTGCAGATATACTTTGTGCACCACTCCTCGATATATTTTTATCATCTATGAGGACTAATGAAGTTCCACTTAACTGGAGGAAGGCCAGCATCTAACTCATATATAAAAAAGAGCCATAACCAACCGACTCAACTACCGACCAGTTTCCTTGAGCAGCATAGCATCCAAAGTCATGGAAAAAATCATGAGGGAAGGTGCTGTGCAGCACCTCACAGACAATGCACTGGGAACAGATGCACAACATGGATTCACGAAAAACAAGAGTTGCCTAACCAATATGTTGTGCTATCTAGATGACCGGGTCAATGCTGTGGACCACGGACACTGTGTGGATATCAACTACCTTGTCTATGAGAAGGCCTTTGACAGAGTCCCGCATGAAAGACTAATGACCAAGTTGAAGGCTGTAGGACTAGCTGGAATTGTTCTGAGTTGGATCAGAAGCTTTCTCACAGACAGGAAACATCAGGTGTGCATCAGACAGGAGTGTTCGAGGTGGTTAGCAGTATTAAGTGGAGTTACAAACGGGTCAGTCCTTGGACTGGCCCTTCTCCTGGTATATGTAAACGTCGTAGTCTCCAGCCTTGAATCAACCGCGAGTCTCTTCGCGGACGCCGCCAAAGTATAGATCATCCAAAAGACCGAAGACGATGTAGTTGCCCTCCAAAGGGACACGAAACGCCTGGAGGCATGGAGTGACAAGTGGCTGCTGACGTTTAACTCCAACAAGTGCAAGACCATGCATATAGGCCGCAACAACGAACAAGCCGACTACCAGCTGAACGACAGTAGACTGGGGAAATCAGATCAGGAAAAGGACCTTGGAATAATTGTGGCAGACGACCTCAAGTCCTCAACCCACCTTGTAACGGCAGGTGCAAAGGCAAACAGCAGACTAGGTATCATCAAGAGGAATTTTAGTGTGTTATCCAAGGACATCTTGCTGCCGCTCTACCTCTCCCTAGTCCTCCTCATTCTGGACTACCTAGCTCAGTCATGGTCCCAGGACCTGTTAAAGGACATGCAGGCCATGGAGAAGGTATAGAGGAGGGCAACTAAATTTGAACCAGGCCTTGCCCAGCCGCACTACAAGTCACGCTGCCGGCAACTTGGCCTACAAACTCTGGAAGAGAGGAGGATAAGGGGGACATGATCGAGACCTTCAAGCTCCTGCATGGGTATAAGGACGTCCCCTGCACACAGTTCTTCCAGCTCAACACAAGCCAATCGCGAGGCCATTCTTTGAAACTAAGCATCAATAACCCCATACCTCTGGGTTATTGATCCTGAGGTATGGCAGGCATATAGAACTGGGACGGGTGGGTAACAAGTAATAGACCACTTCTTAACTCTCCACTATCTTTTCATAGGTAAGCATGCGTATTTTGACTGTAAATAGAGGGGAGTAGGAAAGGGAGCAAATCAAAAATAATAGCCTAGGCGAGTTGCGAACAGCTTCCCGCGTCGCTGGACCACTGTTAGCCAGCGGCGAATCCACTCGACCATCCTGAATCTCAAAAAAAAAGTGTCTTTCAAACGAAGCTTTTAAGCCGCTCGCCTGCACTTCTCGTACGCTATACGACCAAGCTCTTTCAACTTTTGCATTGATTCAATCACAGAGACTTGGGCTTTTGAGATCTAGAGGCGATTTGCGTATGCGTGTGTTTGCGATATTCAACCAATACTGTGGTTTTTTTTTTTAGATCTACAGGCCAACTTCGCATGCGTTTTCTTCTTTCTTAACCAATCACACGCTTCGTTATATTTTTGTTTATTCCGGACGCTTCGCGGGACTCCATGTTTTTAGTTTTATTGGTATAATGACGTGTGCTGGCTGTGATATATCGAAATAACAACTTACCAACCCATACGAGAAGTTTTTGATGACGATTGTCAAACCTTAAAAATATATAGAGTTGAAATTCGTTTTAACTAATCTTAACCCTTTATTCATAAACTTTTTTCTGCACAAAGCTTTGATTCAAACTAACAACGTTTGCATTCAAATTTGATGGAGGCTTTTGAATTAGGAATATTACGAGGGTTTTTTTTATGTCGCAAGTCGTGGGGGGTATGCCCCCCCCTTTCCCCCACATTTCGAAAGTACCTGAAAAATGATAATTTTTGGCGGGAATAACCTAAAGTAGGCGACGCTATTCATCGTCTTTAATTACCAGGTTAGGTCTGGTCTGGATCTTTTAAATGCATATATTATGTTCTTCTTATGCAGTTTGATGTGTATTTTTCAGATCTGAAGCTCCTTTTTGCTGGAAATACATACTTTTCCTAGTGTGGAATTCGGTTGATTATGGGAAAATATGCATTTCCGGGAAAAACGAGTGTCTGATCTGAAAATATCAGCTTAGGGCACCCCATAGCAATCAAGAAATCACTCTCGTGGGAAATAAGGAAGGGCAAGGCAAACCAACCCTGGCATGTGTATCAACCGGAGTCCTTGCAAAAGATTATGCGATAACTCGGTAATCTATCACCATTACTGGCAACCAGCGTCCCCGCTACAGGGCTCTTGGGTTGTCTCACGATTACCTTCAAGTTTCCCCCCATAACTGGCGACCCACAAGAGCCCCCCCCCCCCATAAATGGCGACCTTGCATTAAGAACCGTCCATTTTTAGCAACCAGTGCCGTTGTTCCACCAAACAAAACAAGAAGCGGAAGAACATTGAGGAATTTGAGGAAAAAAAAGGAAGAAGAAAGAGAATGGAAGTCAACCAGAAGACGCAAGGTGAGGCAGATTCATTAAGTGCCGTGACGATAAAAGCTCTAGTATTCAAATACGCTGCAGTGACGTGTTCGTTTAGGATTATGGATGCTCAATTCTACAATTCAAAAATCACCAAGGAGGTAACAAAATATTACCAAATATTGGCCTCATTACCTCATGAAACAGTGAACCGCCTGCCTGCAGACATTTTCGAAGATGAAAATTACGCGAGATTGAAGGCTGTAGTCGTTAGTATATTCGACAAGACTAAGCCAGAATTATTCGAAAGAATAACAACCTCATCGACTCTCACTGACCGTCCTTCGCGAAATTTGGAGGAGCTGAGGCGCACAGCCTTGCAGCTGGAGGAAATTGTGAGGCATAAATTTATTCAATCATTGCCTCCCAACATTGCACCGATAATTGCAAGTCAAAAAGACCTTTTGTTAACCCAAATCGGTAAACTCGCAGACAAATTAATAATTTTTAACAAAGAACAATGCGTTAATGTGAATAATGTGCAACATACGTGCGGTCCGGCGGTAATGCGCGAGAAGCAATTTGAGAGTGCGACGCGGAGTGATAATCAAAGTCATGGTGGTAAATTAAACCTCACCCTAGTGAATATGCGTCCTTTTAGGAAGGACCAGAGGCCAATAGTGTGTCATGCAAATCTCTATTACGGCGACAGTGCAAAGTGATATAAGCCTTGGTGCAAATAGCCAAAGAAAAATGAGGATCTAGAAATTCAGCCCTCATCTAGACCATAGTCACCAGAAAACTAAGAAGGCTTGTCTTAGCCAATGCGGCAGCAGGCATGCCAGCCGTTTTCAAATTTTCCGCAAAAATCGACAACAAGAGGTACGAATTCCTGATCGACACAGGGGCGTGTTTCAATCATCCCAGCCAGCATTGCTAATAACAGCAACATCAAAGAAAGTTGCATAAATCTTTCAAACACTAACGGCGGGGTGATTAAATTCCATGGGGAAATGAGTGCGGATTTGGCCATTCTAAGTTTAAGAAGGCTATTTCGATGGTCTTTCGTTGTAGCAGACATCACCGCACCCATCCTAGGAATGGATTTCTTGAAGCACTTCGATCTAACCGTGGATTGCGCCCGGAATTAGCTGCTAGATCGAAACACCAGACTTGCTTCAGTGGTTCAAACTTCCGAGGAACCATCCATAGCGTTGATAAGACCTCCAAAATGTATTCGAATCATGTCGAAAAATATTGGAAAAATATGGCGCACTGTATGGACCAGCTCCCGCTCAAACGGTACCAGCAATGGACCAATCAGTAGAGCATAATATTGACACCGGCAGTGCCCCGCCTACATATGCCCGGCCTAGGCAATTGACGCCGGAAAAGGTAAAAGTAGCAAAGGAAACAATCGAGGACCTCTTAAAAGAAGGAGTAATGCAGCCATCGAAGTCACCGTGGGCTTCACCGATGCATTTAGTACCCAAGAAGACCCCTGTAAATACAGGATAGTCGGGGACTATAGAGCTCTAAATACATTTACAAAGCACGACCGATATCCGTTGCCACGGATGGAAAACTTGGCAGATCATCTCCATGGAAAAATGATCTTTACGAGACTAGACATCGTAAGGGCATATCACCAGATTTCAATGAGCCCGGCTGACGTCGAAAAGAGGGCAATTACCACCCCCTTTGGGTTGTGGCAATACATAAAATTACAATTTGGCCTTCGCAATGCGAGCAGTACCTTTCAGAGATTTATGGCGCTGGGGGCGCTGATAGGGCTACTGCCGTACTTTTTTATCGATCCTTTGTTCGTTCGAAGCTTGACTACGGATGCAAGTTTTATGCATCCGCAGCCGAGTGTTTATTGCGGAAGGTGGACTCGATCCACCACACCGGCTTTCGGCTTGCGACCGGTGCATTCCGCACTTCCCAGATTGCGAGCCTGTTGGTCGATTCTGGGGAGATGCTACTCGCTCTAGGCCGCGTGTAGTGCATCACTCGCCTGTACGCGCGAGCCCGGCGCCTCCCTCAGTCACCAACAGCTCTCACTGCATCCGCAGCTGATCTCGACGTTGTCTATGCCGCTGAGAGACGCCAGTCATACCAGGAAACTCCTGGCCCCAAAAATGTACTCGCAAAACGTGAAACATTTTGGAACACGGACGAAAATAGTATTTCTCATTCATTCGCATAATTGCAATTACAGCTCACTTGTTAATTCCTAATTCAAATTTTCATTGTGCATTCGTTGATTTTATAAATATATATTTTGTTATCGTCTGTTTTCTTATAACCCTAGCCATCGAAGTTTTTCCAAATTCAGTTTAAGTCAGTCGTTAGGTCTAAATATTAGCAGATGACTATTTCATCCAATTCAACAAATTTATGGTAATGGTTTTCAAAGAGCTATTTAGGCTGATTAATTAACTAAAATCGATCCCAATAATAACTAATACCATGTAGCGACCGGCACGTACGTCCAAAATAGGTCACACGCGAGAGTCGCTACACACATAAAGTACAGAGAGAGAGAAAAGTAAACTTAGCGCCGTTTACGAGAATGTCACACGGTAGTAAACGGAGCACAGTTATCTCTGTTAGAGTTGGTCGAGGAAATCTTAGGCAAACATTATAATCAAGGCAGAATCCAGAATAAACCGGATAGCTATCACAATTAAGTAAGCTGTATCTAATGGCAACATGCCACCGCCCACAGAGAATTTTACCCAATAGTCGGAGTGCCTCCTAAATCAATATGTTCAGCAGTAGCCAATCAAAAGTGGAGTTATGTTAATACCGACAAATCAACAGGCCGGTACATAAGAGGGAGGTGTGGCTTAGTTAGACGAGGAAACTTGTAGGGCGTGGCTTAAATTGAATATATAACTGTGTGAAGCCAGAACAAAGGTGTCTTGTTTTATATAGCAACATATCGCGTTATATATCATTCAGTCTGTTCTCTCCGATTCGCGTAATTCATCTGTGTATATAGTCGTGTACATAACGCAGACATTAAGGTATAACTCTTAAAGGCTCAATTCGTCCGGCCTCCTTTAGACTTTGCCCACACTTGACCTCGAACTTAATTTATGTCATAACTTGGAACTTATAAACTTAATTAAATATCTTTTGTAAAGTACAATAAGATATAATTCAATAATAATTCAATTACCTTCAAGGTTCCCCCATAATTAGGGGCGACCTTTAAGAACGCCCCACCATAACCATACAGTGTTCATCCACTTGGGTCTGGTTTCCTATAGTCCCTTTCTCTAGATAGAGACAGACAACCCTAAAATATTTGAAGTTAGCAAAATAGCAATATAGTTTACCTATGAATAGATACTGCGGAATTAAGAAGAGGACCTCTTGTATTGCCCCCTAACTCTTGGACTAGTAAGCCAGCATCCTAGTTAATCATACCAAGGTGTCTGTCATAACGTGCTTTGAATGTGACTATTGTTGGGGCAGTTAGCACACTCTCTGGGAGTGCATTCCAAGAGTCAATTACTCTAACGACAAACCAGTTTCCTTTTAAGGTTGTCTTTCAATGATCTGGTTTTGTTAACTTCAGGGTGAGTCCTCTCAAGTTGTTGGTGTTCAGTTAAAAAAAAACTTGGTGCAGGGAATGTATTCGAACCCTTGGATCAGCTTGTAGGTCTCTAACATGTCTCCTCTCATTCTCCTATTTTCCAATGTCTGCAGGCCAAGATTTTTTGCACCTCTCCTCATAGGATAGATGGGATAGTTCTGGGACTAATTTGGTTGCTCTTCTCTGGACTCTCTCCAGTGATCGGATGTTCGGCAACAAGTAGGGAGACCAGGCTCGAGCCCCATAGTCCGGAATCGGGCGGACCAGGGCGAGGTAGAGAGGCATCAGGATATTCCCGCTGAGCACAGTAAAGTTCCTCTTGGTGATACCGAGACGACTGTTTGCTTTGGCAACTAATTGAGGACTTGAATTATGCTGACACTATGATGCCCAAATCTCGCCCCTGCGTGGCCTTCTGCAGCTGTCTCTGGTTCAGTTGGTAGTCTCCTTGCTGGTTATGGTGTCCTATGTGCATTGTTTTGCACTTCTCCACATTAAACGACAGCAGCCACTTCTTACTCCACTCGTCCAGGCGTTCCATTTCTCTCCTTCGGGCATCTACATCAGCTTCCGTCTCTATAGTCCAGTACATTTTGGCGTCATTCGCAAACAAACTGGCTGCTGATTCAAGGTCCATTACGAGGTTATTTATATAAATGAGGAGCAGTACCGGACCCAGCACCGATTCCTTGAGAACTCTGCTTACCACCGGTTTCGAGAAGTGAATAACTACGTTAGTATTATGTTCCGGAAGTTAAAAATGGCATTAACGGAAGTTAAAAATGGCATCAGTAAGGATCATTTTTAAAATTACAAACGTTTATGTCTTTGAAAATTAAAAACGTAAATGTTTTAAAACGAACCTTTTTCGGAGCGATACATGTACTCAGATGAGACAACGAACTCGTGAAGAAAATAATTCCGGCTACACCTGCCGTGGTTTTTAAACAAGATTTTCGAGAATTAATCGGGCTAAAAAAACAAAAACAACACTTTACAAATGCCGATATCTGGCCTGTTAATTTCTGGGCACGCATAATTCGCTCCTCTCTTTATGACTGCAATTTGAACCACCTTAAATTAAATTTTAAAAAAAGTTACTCCTTTTAGCCATGATGTTTGGGATAAATAGTTCGCGTAAGTTCAAATGTTTCTATTATTTTTAATCTAGAGTTGCTGTGATAGGCTTCGGCTATGTTTAACTAACTTCCATAATGTAAATGCTGAATCATTGTACAAAAATACTCAAGTAATTTTACCTGGATGGGTTCCACCAGAGGGGCACTCCATAAGTTCTTACCATAGGGTTTCAGCACCCATAAAACAATATAATCAATTAATCAAAAAGAGAGTGACAAGGCCATAGAATGTGATACTCTCAAGTGGGCAACTAACAAACGGAAAACTCATCTACTCATCACAGGAGATTTTAATCATCCAAGCATCACCTGGAACCCATCACCTCAAACGCCGAACATAGAAAATCCAGACAATCCTGCATCCAGATTCGTTGAATGTGTACGAGATATATATTTACATCAGCACGTCACCCAGCCAACCAGATATAGAAATGAGCAGACTCCAACATTAGATGATCTTGTGTTTAGTAATGAGCAAGAAATGATTGAACAACTAGTACATCATGAGCCACTAGGAGCAAGTGATCATGCCAGATTGGACTTCAAATTCATCTTCTGCACAACACCTCAGGAAAAGAAGAGGACAATATGGAACTATGAGCAGGCAGACTATGAAAAAATGAGAGAAGATCTAAGCATTGAATGGGACGAATTGCTTGCGGGCAAGTCGACACAAGAAGCCATTGATATACTACAATCAAGAATCATGAAGGCAGTGAGGGATCATATACCAACAAAAAATTTAAAGAGTAAGAACAAACCACTATGGATGAACAAGGATGCCTTCCGCAAAGCTAGGAAAAAGTACCACGCATGGATAAGATATCTGAATACAAAGAGCAAACTTGACTGGATAGCTTACACAGAAGCTAGAAATTCAGCTACACATGCATCAAGGCAGGCCCGTAGGGAATTTGAAAAAAAATTAGCAAAGGAGGCCAAGACCAATAACAAAGCCTTTTGGAACTATGTCAACAACCGCAGGAAAACTCGAACTGACGTAGGTGACCTTAAGGATACCCATGGTAACTTTGTAAGTGACGATAAGGATAAAGCCGAAACACTAAATGAGCAATACTTTAAGACCTTTACACAAGAGGACAGAATTAACATTCCAGACTTTGAGCCTAAACCCCTCCAGTATGAGGCACTAGGAACAATAGAAATTACAGAGAGCATGATTTTTAAGCAACTGAATTCACTTCGAACTGATAAATCTCCGGGAAACGACGACCTACACCCTAGAGTTCTTAGAGAAGTAGCAAAGGAAATAACCAAACCTCTGACAGCAATATTCCAATCCAGCATCACCAACTCCGAGCTTCCAGAACAGTGGAGGGAAGCGAACATCACTCCCATTTACAAGAAGGGAAATATGGCTGACCCAGCCAACTATCGCCCAGTATCTCTAACCTCAATAATATGCAAGATGCTAGAGAGAATTATCTCGGAGGCAATGATACAACATATCAAAGCCAATAATCTTAGATGTGTCCAACAACATGGTTTCTCTAAGGGAAAATCCACAGTAACAAATCTCTTAGAAGCGCTGGATATATGGACAGAGGCTCTCAGTCACTGCTTACCAGTGGATATCATTTTCCTGGACTATGCAAAAGCATTTGACACAGTCTCACATGAAAGACTACTTAGAAAAGTGAAGTCACTTGGTATCGTCGGTGACCTCCTGCAGTGGATCCGTGGTTTTTTGACGGAGTGTAGGCAAAGAGTGGTAGTAAGTGGTACAGCATCATGTTGGAAACCAGTTACAAGTGGCGTACCACAGGGATCTGTGATGGGCCCCCTTCTCTTTATGATATTTGTCAGTGATATACCTGACAAACTACAAAACTTCATATCGCTCTTTGCAGATGACACAAAGATATATGCAGCTGTCCAAAACTGTGACGGCAACTCCCATACTAACTGTTTACAGGCAGACTTGAAAATGCTACAAGAATGGTCAGTTAAAATGCAAATGAAGTTCCACCCTGATAAATGCAAAGTAATGCACATGGGAAATAGCAACCCCCAGCACAAGTACAAAATGACAAGAGATGATGGAACAGATCACACACTACAGAACACCACGGAAGAGAAGGACCTGAGAGTCCTTATTGATTGCAATTTTTTAACTTTAGTAACCACGTCCAAGCTCAAGTCAACAAAGCCAACAAGATACTTGGGGCAATTAAGCATACATTCCAATATCTAGACAAAGATGCCTTCCTCCACCTGTACAAGAGTCTTATTCGACCCCATCTGGAGTATGCATCAGTAATCTGGTCTCCCAAAACTAAAAGAGACAGAGATATGGTGGAGAGGGTACAGCGTAGAGCAACATGCATGGTTCACAGTATCTCTCATCTCTCCTATTCAGAGAGACTAAAAGCCCTTAATCTACCTACCCTGTACTTTAGAAGACAGAGGTCAGATGTTATGCAACTATATAAGATTTCACATGGACATGACGAACTGCAAATAGGAAACCACTGTAAGCTGTGCGACAGGTCAATGTTTGCTCCGGGTCTCTCGACTAACACAAGAGGACACTGCTTTAAGTACCAAGTGCAGAGCTCATCTGGTCCAAGAGCCAATTTCTTCCCGACAAGAGTCACTTCAATGTGGAACAAACTCTCAACAGAAACTGTAACCAGCAAAACTGTAAATATCTTTAAGTCAAGATTAGAAAAAGAATGGAAAAACCACAAAGACCTACGCAGTTATATATTCACATATTGAAAAATCCATTCTGCATACATCAACTAAAAACAACAGTACGGTCTCATTACCCAAGAGGGTACCTATCGACTGGGATTCAAGGTAAATAAGTTCTTACTGAATACCAATACACGGAACGAGGGAGTTAACATAACATAATTTCAGAGATGGCAAAAGCCACAAGGGCCTATCAAAAGTCATCCGCATCTGTCAAAACCCACCCACAAAATGCATTCATAGGATTGTGTCAGATCTTGCATCTACAATATAAACAATCCAGAGGATTGTGTCAGATCATGCATCTACAATATACAATTCAAACCATATAAAGGAATGTCAAAAACAAAAAGCATCAGCATCAAGACTTGTCAAAATCCAAATCAATTCTAATATACAATAATAAAAAACTGCATCAACAGGAATGAGTCCAGAATACCCCCCAAAGTTAACCCGGTAAACATGTAGATTAGCGGATTTCTGTTTGTTTATATTTCGTTCACCCCTTCCTGAATATTCATGCGCGTTGGAGTCCTATTTGAAATTACCCAGCCCCATTTTTTTTTAGAAAAATGCCCAAAACTAACCAAAAGAAAAACTATACTGGGGGCTGTGCCCCCATCCCCCCTCAACTGATTGAAACTCAGGATCATCATAGGGTGGTCACCCCATTGTGTTTACCCCCACACAAGCCGTCCCCTTAAATTTACTCCAAAAACGTGAAACATTGAAATACGGATGAAATAGTTTACGCCCCATCGTTCGATCCACCAATCGACATATTTACCATTAACCCTCCCTCCCGATATAATCATATAATCTGCGTTTGAATACATTTAAGTTTCAACTGTCTACCATCTCAGTTAGCAAACTATTCCAGTAATCTACCACCTTATTGGTGAAAAAATATTTTCTAACATCCAACCTGCACCTCTTTAATTTTTAAGTGGTGACCACTAGTCCTATTACTACCTTCCAACTCAAATAACTTGATAAAATGCAACTTATCCATCCCAGAACAGATTTTAAAAAGTCAATTATATCTCCCCTCACACATCTTCTCTCAAATAAGAACATATTTAGTACCCTCAGTCTATCTTCATATTCAAGGTGCTTCAAGGAAGGTATTATTTTTTTTATCCTCCTTTGTACTGACTAACAGGTTGATGTCATGTCTAAAATGTGGTTCTGTTCTGTTTGAGGTTCGAGATATTGCCTTTACTTCGGCATCTCTTAAATATACATTATGTCTTGTTTATTTCTTTTTGTATTGTTTGTTTTGCAGAATTTATTATCTTTGTCATCTTATTAAGCTTTTTTCACCCTTGTCATTAATAACTATATATTTACGTATCAGGCACACTTGATTAGGATTGTCCTTGTCATCACTTGATTAGGTTTTTCACCATCGTCATTATTAATTAGATAAGATATTTACATACACATACTGGTGCCTATTGTCATTATTAGTTATATATTTACATACACATATATGAGTGCCTATTTTTCATCATTTACTTTGGCTATTTATCAATCTTATTAAATTGCTTTATCCATTAGTTTTTTTCTCATCATCCAAGACTCTTTCAGGAAATTTTTACATTTATATTCTTCTTCCTCTTGGATATTATTAAATAGTAGTAACTTCTCTATTCTTATCTCCCTTATTTCAAATTTTTTTCTGATTTTTTTCCAATTTGCTACATTTTATAAGAAAGTGTTCCAAAGTTTCCTCTTCTTCATTACACAGTTTACACTTTGTATCTCCTCCTACATAAATCTTCCTCCATTCAAGGTTCAAAGTGTTTGTTCTACATTTAAACATAAGAATTGATGGAAAATCATTACGATAAATTTTTTCTTCTTTAATCTCTCTTTTATTTTCCTGGTATAATTTGAGAGTGTGTTTTTTATTCAAATTCTCAATCCATAACTTGGTATCAAAATTCATTGTCAGTTCTTTTAGTTTTTCTTTATTTATTTCTCTTAGCTTCTTTGTATTTATTTCAATAAACTCCATATATTTCCTTACTATGTCATTCCATTGTTTGTCCAGTTTTTTGTCCATCATTTCTTTCATGATTGTTTTACTCAATGGTGCACCTTTATCCAGAACATATTTAATGTAACCCAATTTTGTTTCTATATCTCTTTTTAACATGGATGATGCTCCAATTTCGCCACGAAGAACAACTGAAGGTGTAAACCCTGGGGCTCCTAATATATTCCGCCAAACTGAATTTTCAATTCTTTGTAGCTCTTCTATTTCTTTCTTTTTCCAACATATTACTGCTGTTCCTGCCAATATACTAGGCAATATAATGCTTTTCCAGAAGGTTTTTCCAATCATTACCTTGTTACATGATCTTGAGATAACTGAGAATGTTAGATTCTTCATCGTTTTAGCTTGATTTATTTTTTCTTCTCTATGTTTTCTAAAACAGTCTTTTTTGTCAATAATTGTGACTCCTAGATATTTTACTTCGTTAGTGATTTCAATATCTCTTATCTTACTTTGTTCTTTTGGTTTGTTAAATATCATGATTTTACTCTTATTTTTATTCATTTTCAAACCACAGGCCTTTGCTATTTCTGTAATAATATCAATCATTTGCTCCATTTCTTCTATTGAACTTGCCAATAATACGCCATCATCTGCAAAGAATAATGTTGGTATGTAAAAGGACTCATCCTTGTATCCAAATTTCATGAGGCACAATTTCTCAATCAGTATGTTTATAACCATTATAAATATTTGTGGTGATCCTGTGCACCCTTGACGTATTCCATTTGTCACTTCAGTCTGACCTATTACTTTATTATTTATATATAAAGTAGTACTGTCATCTGTATAAAGTCTGGCTATTGTTTCTATTACATCTGGATCACATTTATAGTATTTTAATGCTTCAATCATCTTTCCTCTATCCACAGAGTCAAAAGCTTTTTCAAAATCAATAAAAGTAACTATAAGACATTTCTTCCTTTTTATGCTATTTTCAATACAATATTTCAATATTAGTAGATTATCTTCTCTTCTTCTTCCTTTTGTAAACCCAGATTGAAACTCGTTTTCTTGTTCCACATTTTCCAAGTGTTCCACCAATTTAGTTTTTATTAGGCTCATATATAATTTATAGCCAGTATTTGTAAGTGCAACTGGCCTAAAATCCTTTATAGTTGGCTTTTTTATCTTTGGCAGTAGCACTGTTTTTGATTCTTTCCATTTTTGAGGGACATTTTGTTCTTCAATTATTTTATTCAAACCTTTTGTTATGATTTCTAATGTTATATCATTTTCCCCTATCCATTTCCAAATTTCTCCTTTTATTTTATCTGGGCCTGGTTGCTTCTTATTTTTAATATTCAAGATATGTTTCCTTACCTCTATTGCCTGAAAATTTACTGGTTTCATCTTTTTTAATTCTTTCTCTTCATGAGATTTTCCACTCAATTCATAATGCTCTTTTAAGTATATAGGTATTTCTTTGTAATTTATATTGTTCTTTTTACCATTATATATTATTTTCTTTAAAGGTTTAATCTCATCACTTCTCTGTTCAATATTCATACATTCAAAATGTTCAATTAAGTTTTCTGGTACATATTGAATCTTGGTATTCTCGAAAAATACTTCATTTTTTCTTGATTTTTATACTGCTTATATTTTTTTATTTCAGATTTATTCCAAACTTCTGTTATATTGTTGTGTTGTTTTTTATATATGCTATTCCAATAGTTCAGGATCATTTTATTTCTTTGAAAATCATCTTTTAATTTTTCTCCTTTTTCATTATATATTTCAGTTATTATATCCTTTCTGATATTTCCTCGCAATTTGTTTATATTTTCCCAGAGTTTTTCTCCTGACTTGTTATCTTTTACTTCTTGAGTAATATTTTTTTCATATTTTTCTATAGCTTCTCTTATTAGTATATGAACCTTTTGCTTTTGTCTTAAATACATATTCATATAGTAATCATTTTCTTTTTTATCTTTACTATTCCTTTTTCTCCTGTTATACATCTTTCTAATTTTTATTCCTTCTTTTATTTCTTTTGTTAACCATACTGGTTCTTTTTGATTTTTTTCTATCCTCCTTTTGATTTTTTTTATTAGGAATTTATCAGCTTTTTTTCCTATTATCTCTTCTATTTTCTGCATTGTGATAGAACCCTCATTGTCATCCTTTACTAAGTCAGCCTCCACTTCCTTCATAAACATTGTCTTTGCATATTGGTCCGCTTCAAGGAAGGTATTATTTTTTTTATCCTCCTTTGTACTGACTAACAGGTTGATGTCATGTCTAAAATGTGGTGACCAAGCTTGTTTACAGTACTCTAAATGTGGTCTAACATATGAGTTTTTGAGTTTAAGGATAACTTCTTTACTGTAGCTTACATTCCTCTTAATGTATCCTAGTACCCTATTTGCTTTATTTTTTGTCTCAATACACTGCTTTGAAAACTTCAGTGACCTATAACATAACATATAACATAATTTCATGGATGACAAAAGCCACAAGGGCCTATCAAAGGTCATCCGTATCCATCAAATCCCACCCATATAATGCATCCATAGGATTTTGTCAGATCATGCATCTACAATATACAATTTAACAATCCATAGGATTATGTCCAACCATGCATCTACAATATATAATTTAAAGCCTCCATAGGAGTCTGTCAAAAACAAAATCAAAGTCCCCTAAAATATACAATAAAAAGAAACTGCATCCACAGGTATGAGTCAAGAAACATATCCCCATAACAAAAAAGTAAGAAATTAACCCTCCATCCCCATATAATCATCCAATCTGCGCTTGAAAACATTCAAGTTTGGGCTGTCTACAGTCTCAGGTGGCAAACTATTCCAATAATCCACCATTCTGTTAGTGAAAAAATATTTTATAACATCTAGTCTGCACCTCTGTTTTTTAATCTTTAAGTGGTAGCCTCTAGTTCTATTACTACCTTCTAACTCAAATAACTTGCTGAAATCCAATTTATCCATCCCAGAAAAGATTTTAAAAAGCTCAATCATATCTCCCCTCACACACCTTTCAAATGAAAACATTTAATACCCTCAGTCTATCTTCATATTCAAGGTGCTTCAGGGATGGTATTATTTTTGTTGCCCTTTGTACTGACTCTAATATGTTTAAATCATTTCTAAAATGTGGTGACCATGCCTGTATACAGTACTCTAAATGTGGCCTGACATAAGAGTTGTATAGTTTAAGGATGACCTCCTTACTCTTGTAGCTAACATTTCTTTTAATGTAACCTAGCACCCTATTTGCTCTATTTTTTGCCTCAATACACTGCTTTGAAAATTTCAGTGACCTATCTACTACTACTCCTAAGTCCTTCTCATCTTCAACTGAATTAAGCCAATACCCATCTATCTCATAGCTAAATTTCCTATTATCTCTCCCCATGTTAATAACTTTGCATTTATTAAGGTTAAAAGTCATCTGCCACTTCTGAGCCCAAGCTAACAACTTATTTAAGTCACCCTGCACTTTAAAGCTACCCTCAACCTCTTTGACTACAGCTGCCAATTTAGTGTCATCAGCAAAAATTGACACTTTGCTATTTACACCTTGCCCAAGATCATTTACATAGATTATAAATAATAAAGGGCCTAAAACTGATCCCTGAGGTACGCCACTAATAACATTCCTCCACTCTGACCTCACTCCATTCAGTACAACTCTCTGTTTCCTATTTTTCAGCCATTCAGTTATCCAATTTAAAACGTTCCCACATATCCCATGCAGCTTTAATTTATGAACTAGTCTTCTATGTGGAACCTTATCAAAAGCTTTGCTGAAATCTAAGTAGATCACATCAACTTTCTCACCCCTATCTAATTCTTTAGTTACATAATCCATAAAATCCAGTAAATTAGTTAAACACAATCTACCTTTTCTAAAACCATGCTGAGCATCATTAATTAACCTGCTACTCTCTAGATGATCAGAAATTCCCTTCTTAACCATCTTCTCAAGAATTTTACAGACTAGTGATCTAATAAATATCTTCTCAAGAGCTACTGCACTACTTTTTACACCTTCTTTGAGTATCCTAGAATGAATGTTGTCAGGGCCAGATGCCTTACTAGTATTTAACTGCATTATAAGCCCTTTAATTTCTTCTGTCTATATTAATAGAATTTATCATTACTTCCCTTGACCTAGAATTAATTAATCTAACTGGTTTCTCTTCTGTGAATACTGAAGCAAAATGATCATTAAGGACCTCTAATATTTCCTCATCCGATTCTTTCAAAACCCCTTTATATTTAATAGGCCCTATTTTATTACTGTTAGATTTATTATTGATTCTATAATAGCTAAAGAATTTTTTATCCTTATTTTTAGCTAAATTAATATCTGCTGTCCTTTTGGTTCTTAATAATCTTATTTAGTTCACTTCTGGTTGACTTATAATGGTTTAAATTATCTAAACTACTCTTACTTTGTAATCTCTGGTATGCCCTTTTTTTCTATGAAATTTTAACATAACATAACATAATTTCACGGATGACAAAAGCCACAAGGGCCTATCAAAGGTCATCCACCTCCGTCAAAACCCACCCACAAAAAGCACCATCACCAGGGGAAGACAAAATCAAAGTCCCCCACAATATAATATAACAGATGACAAAAGCAACAAGGGCTCATCATAGGTCATCCGAATCAAACGGCCTCTTTTTTTTAAGGCACCCAAACTCCCAGGAAAACCTCATCCAGAGGATTGCGTCCAGAAACAAGGGTATCACCAATCAAGGCTTGTCAAGAACTAAATCATGCAGCTATAGATATATACAACAATATTAATATATACAAAACTTAGGAACCATCACAACCTTCCCTCCCCATAAACTCATCCAACCTACTCTTAAATACATTTAAATTTGGACTACCTACTACCCTCCGCGGCAATTTATTCCAGAAATCCACCACTCTATTGGTGAAAAAATATTTTCTTAAATCCAACCTACACCCTTGCTTTTTAATTTTCAAGTGGTGACCTCTAGTCCGATTTCCATCATCTAACTCAAAAAACTTGCTAACATCCAATTTATCTATCCTGGAAAATTTTTTAAAGAGCTCAATCATATCCCCTCTCACACACCTCCTTTCGAACGAGAACATATTTAATACCCTCAGTCTATCTCTATATTCAAAGTGCCTCAGGGAAGGAATAATCTTTGTTGCCCTCCATTGCCTTGACTCGAGAAGGTCGATATCGTTTCTAAAATGTGGGGACCATGCCGGTATACAGTACTCTAGATGTGGCCTAACATAAGAGTTATAGAGTTTAAGAATAACCTCCTTTCTTTTTTAACTAACATTTCTCTTAATGAAACCCAGCACTCTATTTGCCCTATTTCTTGCTTCAATACACTGCTTAGAAAACCTTAATGACTTATCTATTACTACTCCTAGATCTTTCTCAACCTCTACTGAGCTCAGCCAATGCCCATCCATTTCATAGTTAAATTCTCTATTATCTTTTCCCATGTTAACAACTTTGCACTTATCAAGGTTGAAAGTCATTTGCCACTTATGTGCCCAGGATAATTTATTTAAATCCCCCTGCACTTTTAAATTATCATCAATATCTTTAAATACAGCTGCTAATTTGGTATCATCCGCAAAAATTGACACTTTATTATTAACTGCCTCCCCAAGATGGTTTATATAGATGACAAATAATAATGGACCGAGAACTGATCCCTGAGGAACCCCATTGATAACATACCTCCACTCTGACTTTACACCATTTAGCACTACCCTATGCTTCCTGTCTTTCAGCTACTCAGCTATCCAATTTGAAACACCCCCACATATCTCAATCATTTTTAATTTATGAACTAGTCGCCTATGTGGTACTGTGGTGGAGTGAATGTGACTGTGTATGAAGGGCCATTCTCCCACGTCCTTTTCCCAATACCCTCTCCCTCCTTCTGTAAGAATGTGTGTGTGTGAATAACTAGAATTTAAATTTTGTTTTGTTTTTAATTTTATTGATGTTTGTATTCTCTTTTCAGACATTATATCTTGAAAGAATAGATTTAAAGATAAATATTTAAAGAATTATTAATGCTGAAAATTGTTTGGATATACATTTAGAGAGAGTGGAAGCTTGGATGGACTGCGAGAGGGGTTCTCTAGACAAGTGCTCCGCCCAGCCCTGAGACGGAGGGCTTTCATACCTCGCTAGACACCTGAACTACCACACCCGCATTGGCTGACGAGCCTGCCTCCTTTTATATTAGCCTACTACCACCCACCTCCAGCACACAAGTGATGGTGCGTGCCCCTTTTCGTTCGGTTGTTGTTTTTCATTTCGTTGTGTAGATATATTTAAGTAAATTTGTTCTATTCACCCGTTATCAAATTATTTTGGTATCTTGTTTGGATTGGGGAATTTGGCCTCATTTTGAAGTGTGCACACTTCCCTTGTAAATATAAATTATTGTAATTATCATTGTACATTTTTTTTAAGTAAAGGGACTGTATATACAATCCGTTTCATTCTCGTTCGATTTCTCACATCCGGATTAGTGTAGGAAGTGGGTTTGATTGATTGGGGGTTAGTCTAGATTTTCGGCCCGCTATAGTACCTTATCAAATGCTTTACTAAAATCTAAGTAAATTATATCTACATTCTCTGCCTTATCTACTTGATCTGTTACAAACTCCAGAAAGTCTAGTAAATTAGTCAAACATGATCTACCTGATCTAAACCCATGCTGAGCATCGCTGATTAACCCCCTCCCTCTCTAGATGTTGGCAAATCCCTTTTTTAACTATTTTCTCAAGAATTTTACAGACTACAGGAGTTAGGCTAACTGGTCTAAAGTTATTTGGATCCTCTTTACCACCCTTCTTGAAAATGGGGACTACATTCGCTCTCTTCCAATCATCGGGTATTTCTCCATATTCCAGTGACCTAGTATACAACTTCTCCAGAGCTATTGAGATACTTTCTACCCCTTCTTTAAGTATCCTAGAATGAATATTATCAGGGCCGAAGGCCTTGGTAGTATCTAACTCACCTATTAGTTCTTTTATCGTCCTCCGATCCACACTAATGGTAGTAAACACCTCTTTCCTTGACCCATGAGTACTATACATAAGACTATTTAGTTTCTCCTTTGTAAATACTGATGCAAAATGACCATTTAGTACCTCAACTATTTCCTCATCAGTTTCTCTCACAACCCCTTCATATTTGATAGGTCCTATTTTAACTCTGCCAGACTTGTTATTAATTTTATAGTAACTAAAGAACTTTCTAGGATCTTTGTTGCTATCCTGAGCTAATTTAATTTCTGACACGCTTTTTTTTCTTCTTTATAATCTTATTTAACTCATTCCTTGCCATTCTATAATCACTTGAATTTTGAATATTTTTCTCTACTTGTAATTTTTTATATGCGCTTTTCTTCTCTGAAATTTTTCTAGCTATCTCCTGATTCCACCATAATGATTTCCTACTTTTGTTCCTAATGGCCTTCATTGGGATACATTGTTCTTGGACTATTAGTTATTTCTTGATTCCACCATAATGGTTTCCTACATTTCTTCCTAATAGCCTTCATTGGAATACACTGTTCCTGAACCATGTTTAATATAGTCTTAAAAATATCCCACATCTCATAAGTATTCTTTCCATGGAATTCTATATTCCACCTAATCTGATTTAGCATGCTGCGTAATTTATCATAATCTCCCCTATAAAAATTTGGAATTTTTGTGGAGTTTGTCGTTGTTCTACCCTTAACTATTGGCAAATTAAACCGAACCATCTGATGATCACTGTTTCCCAATGATTTCCCTACACTCAATCCTTAAACTAAGTGATCATCATTTGAAAGAATTAGATTGAATATATTGGCACCCCTTGTTGGCTTATTAACAAATTGGGTCAAAACGTTATCCTCAAAACACTCCATAAACTTACAACTTGCTCTATCTCTTCCTATCATATTTTCCCTGTCTACAGAAGTTAAATTAAAGTCACCAAGAATAACTGTATCTTCTTTGCATCCTTTACTTATTTCCCTAATCATTAACTCATCGATACAACCTATCTACTACTACGCCTAAGTCCTCCTTATCCTCAACTGAATTCAGCCAATGCCCATCCATTTCATAGCTAAATTCCCTATTATCTCTCCCCATCTTCTTAATAACTTTGCATTCATTAAGGTTAAAAGTCATCTGCCACTTCTGAGCCCAAGCTAATAACTTATTTAAGTTACTCTGCACTTTAAAGCTACCCTCAACTTCTTTGACTACAGCTGCCAATTTAGTGTCATCAGCAAAAATTGACGCCTTGCTATTTACAGCCTCCCCAATATCATTTATATAAACTATGAATAATAAAGGACCTAGAATGAATCCCTGAGGTACATCACTGATAACGTCCCTCCACTGTAACCTCACCCCATTCAGCACAACTCTATGTTTCCTGTCTTTCAGCCATCCAGTTATCCAATTCAAAACTTTACCTCATATTCCATACATTTTTAATTTATGAACTAGTCTCCTATGTGGAACCTTATCAAGAGCTTTGTAAAATCTAAGTAAATTGCATCAACATTCTCTCCCTTATCTAACTGTTTAGTAACATAATCCAAAAAATCCAGTAAATTTGTTAAACATGATCTACCTCTTCTAAAACCATGCTGAGCATCATTTATTAACCTACCATACTCTACATGGTCAGAAATCTCCTTCTTAACTATCTTCTCAAGGATTTTAGAAACGATAGAAGTTAAGCTAACTGGCCTAAAGTTATTCGGGTCCTCTTTACTTCCCTTTTTAAAAATTAGCACTACATTTGCTAATTTCCAATCATTAGGTATTTCTCCAAACTCTACTGATCTTAGTATATATCTTCTCAAGAGCTACTGCAATACTATTTACACCTTTGAGTAACCTAGTATGAATGTTGTCTGTGCCAGATGACTTAGTATTTAACTCCAATATAAGCCCTTAATTATTTCCCTGTTCACAGTAACGCTATTCAACACTACTTTCCTTGACCTAGAATTATCATAATTTAATCTATCTTGATTTTCTTGTGTAAATACTGAAGAAAAATGATCATTAAGAACCTCTACTATTTCCTCATCAGATTCTTTCCAAACCCCTTCATATCTAATAGGCTCTATTTTATCACTGTTAGATTTGTTATTAATTTTATAATGGCTAAAGAATTTTCTTGGATCTTTATTATTTTTTGCTCAAATTTTTTCTGCCGCTCTTTTACTCTTCTTGATAATCTCATTTAGTTCATTTCTGGTTGACCTATAATGATTTAAATTCTCAAAAGTACTTTCTCTCTGTAATCTCTGGTATACCCTTTTCTTCTCAGAAATTTTCCTAGCATCTCGTGATTTCACCACAATGGCTTCCTACATTTCTTCCTAATAGCCTTCATTGGAATACACTACTCCTGGACTATCTTTAATATAATCTTAAAAGTATCCCACATCTCATAAGTATTCTTCCCCCTGAATTCTATATCCCACCTAATCTGATTTAGCAAGTTTCGTAATTTATCGTAATCTCCCCTATAAAAATTTGGAGTTTTTGTGGAGTTTGTTGATGTTCTACCTTTTGCTATTCCTAAGTTAAAACGAACCATCTGATGATCACTATTTCCCAATGCTTCCCTGACAGTCAATTCCTGAACCAAGTGATCATCATTTGAAAGAACCAGATCTAAGATATTAGCACCCCTTGTTGGTTTATTAACAAATTGAGTAAAAAAATTATCCTCAAAACATTCTATAAACTTACAACTTGCTCTATCCCTTCCTATCTTATTTTCCCAGTCCACAGAATTTTAATTAAAGTCACCAAGAATAACTATCTACTTCACATCCTTTCCTTATTGCCCTGATCATTAGCTCATCAATATAGTCAGTCTGTCCAGGTGGTCTGTAAAAGGCTCCCAAGTGTATTATTCTATTTCTACTAACCCTAATATCTATCCACAGTGACTTAACTTCTGCTTTATAGAATTATTTAGATTTGAAGAAATGCTATTTCTGATATAAATAATCAACCCACCACCTGTCCTATCTCTCCTTTGACTAATGTACATATCATAACCCTGTAGTTCAAATTCACTCACGTTGTCATTAAATTTATTTTCATTAACCCATGATTCTATTACACATATTATATCTAGGTATATCTTCATCAATAATATAACTAAATAACTCATCTTTCTTATTTCTAAGACTACGAGCATTGGTATAACAATAACTCAGCCCTCCTGTCCCTGAAGCACCTCTTTTAGAATGTATACCTTCCACACTATCTCCTCTGCATCTCTTTCCTTTCCCTGCCCCACCCTGTACTCTTATATTTCCCTGACCACTATCAGTAACTAGTTTCCTGCCTGCAAAGACCCAATGACACTATCTAACTCCTGCCACAACACATCAATCCCACCCCAGCTTAGATGGAGTCCATACAATGCCTTATTCCCATAAAACCCATTCCAAACATCTACAAACACTAATCCTGACTCCTCACAGAGTCCTTTCACATACTCATTCAGTCCAATTGCACAAGATAACCATTCCATTCCCACATCCAATCTCGGAAGCACACCTGAAACAACACCTTTCATTCTACTTTCATTTATCCTTTCAACTAACCTTTTGTACCTCTCTCATAACTCACATGAACCTACCTACCTTTACATCATTTACTCCTACATGCATAATCATAACTTGATCCTTCTCACACCCAGACATCAGACTATCATATCTCTCAGACACATCATTTACACCAGTACCCGACAACCAAACTCTCGCTCACTTCCATTTGCTTGCACTGAACTTCCTATCTAAATATCTAATCTGAGAGTCACCCATCACAAGCTCCTCAGTCATCCTCCTAGTCCCCCTAGGCCTAGCATTACCCTCCGTCGTGTTCTCATTCAAACTACCACTTATTTCTCTTTCTGCCACAACCACCTCAGACAAATCGCCTTCAACCTCTTCCTCTCTCAGGGCACTGAATCTGTTAGTCAACCTAACAGGTTCCATGTCCCTCTTACTCACAAGCCTAACCTGTCCTAACCTATCTATTTTATCCATATTCACCCACCATTCATCTTCACTCATATCAGTCACTTATTTCTCTCCAGTCCTTACTCTAGGCCTATCTTCCACCCTCCTGGTCCCAGCCACATTCTTCATGCGTACACTCGCATCCCTTCTCACTTCATTCACCAACTCACTTAATCTATTGCACTCATCATGTAACCGACTCACCTCCTCTACCAAACCAAAGCCACATTTGCACTAGTCACATAACAAACTGGGCATTCAAATACATTTGCTCTTCTTTCAACACCACAAAAACCACAACTACATACACACTGCTTACATCAAAAGGCATACTCACTTCATCCAAAGAAACTGCCATACTGAGAAACTTTTCAAATTATAATTAAAAATTCCTTTAGTATTGTCTTAACACTCAAAGTTAACTATCTTCCCGAACTTAAATATATTACACCAAAATGAACAAATGGCACTGAATAGATAGTTCGCTGAGAACACGGCAGATTGCTACCGATCGCTACTACACCTATAAGATAAAGCACTAGTCTGCTCCTGTACCTCAGCAGGTATCCACTTAGGACCTTCAGGAGTATAATTCCTGATCATCACTGAAGATGATGGTGGCAGGGATAAGTTTCTAGTAGACTTAGAGTGGTTTGCTTTCTGACATTCCTGCCTATGGGCCACTAGCAAATAGTAGTTTTGTAGGCCACAACAAATCTAATCTAGACCTCAAGCGTCGACCAAACATCAACTCAGCTGGAGAAACTCTTGTAGTAGAGTGTGGTGTCAGTTGATACTTAAATAGGAACCTATCTATAGTTGTCCTAAGACGCTTGGAAGATATATGGAGAGCTTTCTTGAAGGTCTGAACCATCTTCTCAGCTAAACCATTAGTAGAAGGTTTATATACTGCTGTAGTAATATGATGAATACCACAACTTGTGACAAATTCCTTAAACTCAGCAGAAGTAAAACAAGGACCATTGTCAGAAACAAGTGAAACTGGCAAACCAAACTGAGCAAAAGAATGTCTAAGAAATTTAATAGTTTCTCTAGCAGTTCGACCTGATGTAGGGTAAACATCAACCCATTTAGTGTGAGCATTCACTATGATGAGAAAATGCTTCCCATCTACTGGCCCAGCATAATCGACATGCAACCTGTGCCATGGTGACTGTGGCCACTCCCAAGGAGGTGTAGCGTGTACAGCTAAGCACTCGGGACACAACCTTCATATATTTTTTAGGTCCTTTTCCAAATTAGGCCACCAAAAGTAACCTCTAGCTAATTCTTTCATGCGAGAAGCACCCACCTGATTAGCATGTAGTTCATGCAATAGAGCATTCCTTAATTTAGGAGGAATAACTACTCTACTGCCCCACAAGACTGTACCTGACAATGGATACCTCATTCCTCCTCCAAACATAAGGAGCAAGGCCAGGATCCCCCATAGTTGAGGAAAATGCAGAAAAAAAATAAGCAGTCTTTTAGCTGTACAGTATCAAGCAGTATATAGTACTCCAGACCACTCAAAGATCATAGGAAATCCACAGACATTCTTCCAAACTGCCCAAGGAACACTCAGTGACATTGATTTTACTGAGCAAGATATACACAAGGCCATTGCTGAACTGAGACCAAACTCAGCAGCTGGCCCAGATGGCCTACCATCACTTATCCTCCTCAAATGCAAAGAAGCACTAGCTCACCCACTGTATTTGCTCTGGTGCCACTCCCTAAACACTGGTACTGTACCAACAGATACAAAGAAGGCAGTAATTACACCAATACACAAAGGAGGAAACAGAGTAGTTGCAAAAATCTATAGACCAGTAGCCCTCACATCAGACTTAATTAAGATCTTCAAGAAGGTGGTGAGAAACAACATCTACACCTATTTAGTAGATAACAACCTGCTGAATGCCGGACAACATGGCTTCAGGAAGGGCAGGTCTTGCCTGTCCCAGCCACTTGGACATTACGACAACCAACTACACCTACTAGCTGGGAGCAAAAATGTGGATACTCTGTTCCTAGACTTCACAAAGGCATTTGATAAAGTGGACCATGGTATCCTTATGCACAAATTGTGAGGACTGGGAATCACTGGTAAACTTGGGGTGTGGAGCTATGTCCCAACCAGGCCGAGTTATAAGTGGAGTACCTCAGGGTTCAGTACTGGGACCTCTGCTCTTCCTGATACTGCTGGGGGATATAGACAAGGAAATATGCCACTCCACAGTGATGTCATTTGCAGATGACAAACATCTGCAAACCTATTCAGGGCAAGGAAGACATTGACAAACTGCAAGAGGACCTTACCATAATATATGATAGGGCTACAAAAAACAATATGCAGTTCAATGATGAAAAATTTGAATTGCTTAGATGTGGCTACAGACATGACATCCTAGAGGACACTACCTTGAAAACAAGGAATGACCAAGAATTAAGAGCAAGCCCCCATGTGAAGTGTCTAGGAGTACACCTAAGCGAGGATGGCACCTTCACACACCACACGGAGGAAACTATAAAAAAAAGCCAGAAAAATCTCAAGATGGATACTGCAGACTTTCTACTCCTGTGAAGCGGAATGCTTGATGACTTTGTGGAGGGCCCTGGTACAGCCTATCATGGACTATTGCTGTCAGCTGTGGTTCCCTCACAGGACAATGGATATATAGGCCCTAGAGAAAGTCCAGCGTACTTTCACTAGGCAGGTCCAGGGCATAAAGGACCATCCTTACTGGGAGAGACTGAGAAACCTAAACATCTATTCTCAACAAAGAAGGAGGGAAAGGTACATTATAATTTATACATGGAAAGTGATGAGAATCTGGTACCGAACCCATCAAACACAAATGAGATGGTAGCTATCTCAACTCCAAGGACTGGCTGTCGCTGCTTGGAGAAAGTGCTGCCCCCACAAGTACCAGCCAGGGTCAAGACCCAGCTCACAGTCAGCCTGGGGTATAACGGTCCCAAAATCTTCAATTCTTTACCAAGAAACTTAAAGGATCTCACTGGCTGCCCCTGCAGACAAGTTCAAGGCTAAACTTGATGCCTTCCTGAGGACAGTCCCTGATAAGCCGCCAGTCCCAGGATATACAACACTCTGCAGAGCAGACTCAAACTCATTACTGGACCAGCTAAGCCTACAGCGTAGGGATAATGGGACCGGAAGCAGCGGTGGACCACCATGACTGTAAGGAAGTTACCTCAAGACGGATCTAAGTAAGAACTAAGTAAGTAAGTACTTTAGAAAGAACAGGATTTGCATGTGTGCAATCCCTGACAGTGACACTAGTGACTGGTAAAAAGCCTAGAAAATTCACCAGTCAGCTGGAACTGGAGTATTGCCAGTTATGTTAATACTAGGAAGAGGTAAACAGCTTAAAGCATCGGCTGTACCTAATAATGTTCCAGAACGATGAATAAGAGTGAAATTCTAAGTCTGCAAAAGAAGAGCCCAACGTTGTATTCTACCAGAAGCCATAGGAGGGATACATTTAGAAGAAGAAAATAAACCAAGAAGAGGTTTGTGATGTCACCAATGTAAAATTTTGCTGACCCCACAAATAGAAATGGAATTTCCTTAGAGCAAAAACCATTGCCAAAGCTTCCTTTTCCAACTGAGAATAATTACGTTCTGTAGCTGATAGATTATGAGAAACAAAGTGAACAGGCCGCTCTATACCATCTATCAGGTGGCATAGAACAGCTCTGATTCCATAAGCACTGCTGTCTGCAGCCACTACAATAGGTTTCTGTGGGTCAAAATGCACTAGCACTTCAGAAGATAGTAGAAGCTGCTTGGAAGTAACAAAAGCAGTTGTTTCTGCTTTTCCCCAAGACGAGGTACATCAGCTCTTAATTAGCTGTTAAGAGGCTCCAAGATAGAAGCTGCCTTAGGAATGAACCTCCTATAAAAGTTAGGGCAAACCTAAGTATGACTTTAGCTGAGTCACATTAGTAGGAATAGGGGCATCTGCAATAGCTTGAACTTTGTCAGAAGTGGGTTGAATACCCTGAGCATCAATATGATAACCCAGATAAGACACAGTAGGGAACACCAATAGCACACTTCTTCAAACAAAGCTTCAATCCAGCACTTTCTAGTATCTTTAGTAGTACAGATCTAAGTCTCTGATCATGCTCATGTTTAGATGCACCACATATGAGCACATCATCCAAGTAGCAAGCAACACCTGTAAGATCCGTTAATAAATCTTGCATTGCTCTTTGAAAAATACCAGGTGCGAGGGAAACTCCAAAAGACAACCTATGATATTTAAATAACCCATGATGTGTGTTAATCACTGTATACTGTTGCGATGCATCAGTAGACATATCTAGTTTAGTAAATAGCTTACCACCTGAGAGACTGCTAAACAGATCCTCAATCTTAGGAATGGGGTAGGTATCCAGCCTAGTGGTCTATTTACTGTAAGCCGATAGTCTCCACAAATCCTGACGGATCCATTTGCCTTCAATATGGGTACCACTGGAGCAGCCCAAGCAGAATGCGGTATAGGGGAAATTATACCTTCTTCTACCAATCTATCCAATTCTCTTTCTACTTTAGCTCTTAGTGTATAGGGAACTGTCCTGGCTTTACAGAATTTAGGAGGGATATTTGGATCTACTTCAATAGGGAACGTTGTACCTTTAAGGCAACCCAGACCTGGAGAAAATATATCTGGGAATTCTTTTTATTAGATCAGCTTCAGTATATGATACACTAGTTTTATCTGAGAGCTTCCTATTATTTAGATGAAGGGAATTAATTAAATCTCTTCCTAAAAGTAATGGGCTTGATCCTTCAACAACAACAATAGTTGCTTGACAAGATTTAGTAGAATCAAGTCTAGCACAGACAGAAATTTCACCTGCTATTATGGGGGGAACACCACCATAAGTCTTAAGGTTTTCGAAAGATGAAGAACAGGTCTGTCACTTTCAATAGGCCATAGATTAGAGAAAGTGCCCTCAGAAATAGGGGAACATGCAGCACCTGTATCTAATTCCATAGTTACACAGACATTATTTAGAAATAATGTGACATTAAGAGGATTACCTTTAGTAGGAGTAACATTAAAGACATAGTCATAGTTAGAATCTACCTCAGTGACTTTAGCCTTGTCCAATTTATGGACATGATCATTCCCTTTAAATTTTGGTTTGGTCCTACCAAAATTTACGTTTTGCACATTTTTGCACATAGGTTTAATATGCCCCTTCTGATTACAAGTAAAGCAAGTAGCATCCTTGAATGGGCAGTCCCGTTTCCAGTGTAATTTACTAAAACCAGAACAAGGTGTCTTAGGTTTTAAGGGAACATCTGCCACCCCAGTTTTAGGCTGAGTAGGCTTATGCTTGAAGGTAGGGCTGTGTGTCCCATAGCTTGTGTATCTCTGAAAGCTGCTTCTCTAGCACTAGCTATCTCTACAGCTCTACTAAACGTTAAGTCTGATTCTGCCAGCAAAATGTGCTGTGTAGACTCATTAGATAGGCCCATCACAAATCTGTCTCTTAACATATCTGTTAAATGGTCACCAAACTCACATGTGTGAGCTAGTGCTGTAATTCCAGTAACAAAATTAACAATAGTTTCACCAGATTTTTGATTCCTAGAATAGAACTTAAATCTTTCATATATTAGAATTACCTTGGGTTTGTAATGTTCCTTCGGAACTTTAATAATATCAGGATATTTACAAGTCCCTAGCTCCTTTGGTGATAACAGACCCTTAGCTAAGGCAAAAACCTTAGGTCCAGCCAATGTAAGAAAGGCTTGTACCTTCTTCTCCTCTGGGATAGAGTTAACTAGAAAATAGAGTTTGACTCTACTAATATAGGTCTCAAAATCTTCGACTCCAGCATCAAAACTATCAATAGAACCTATGAGACATTGTATTGCAAAAAATAACCTACGAAAAATAGAAATCTATACACAGAAAATAAGAATAGGGGACAATTTACCCCACTGATAAAAGGTAAAACAAATCCTCAATCCTTATTGCCAATGTAGTATATCTATTATCAGTTAGGTTATAACAACTATTATTTAGAACACTCACCGAGGATGACGTGGCGCATCAGATGTGGTAGTAATTGCCACAATAAGTTATTAGAAGGGGTTAGTAAATAGAATAATGTAATATGTAATTTAGGCTATGATAGGAAACAGTAGGCTAGAGTTGTTGTGTCTATAGCTTTTTCTTAAGTAGGCCATTATCTTGATAGAGTGGGTGATGGGCGTGGACTGACTGGCTATTTCTACACGACCTTAAGAGTTCACATAGTATTGAAGTATCGAAATCAAGACTATAGTAAACTGCAATAATAGAACACGTCATTACATATCCCATGCATTTTTAATTTGTGAACTAATCTCCTATGTGGAACCTTATCAAAAGCTTTGCTAAAATCTAAGTAAATTACATCAACATTCTCTCCCTTATCTAATTGTTTAGTAACATAATCCATAAAATCTAGTAAATTTGTTAAACACAATCTACCTCTTCTAAAACCATGTTGAGCATCATTTATTCACCTACCACACTATAGATAGTCAGAAATCCTCTTAATATAACATAATTTCATGGATGACAAAAGCCGCAAGGGCCTATCAAAGGTCATCGGAATCTGTCAAAAACAAAAGGCATCATCATTGAGACTCGTCAAAGTCCAAATCAATCATAATATACAATAATAAAAAACTGCATCCACAGGAATGAGTCCAGTATACCCCCCAAAATTAACCTTCCCTGCCCATAAAATCATCTAATCTGCATTTGAATACATTCAAGTTTGGACTGTCTACCGTCTCAGAGGGTAAATTATTCTAGTAATCTACCACTCTATTGGTGAAAAAATTTTTTCTAACATACAACCTGCACCACTGTTTTTTAATTTTTAAGTGGTGACCCCTAGTCCTATTACTACCTTCCAACTCAAATAACTTGCTAAAATCCAACTTATCTTCTCAAGAATTTTACAAATGATAGAAGTTAAGCTTACTGGCCTAAAGTTATTGGGTTCTCTTTACTTCCCTTTTTAAAAAATTGGCACTACATTCGCTAATTTCCAATTATTAGGTATTTCTCCAAACTCTAGTGATCTAGTATATATCTTCTCAAGAGTTACTGTAATACTATCTACACCTTCTTTGAGTAACCTAGAATGAATGTTGTCTGGGCCAGATGACTTACTAGTATTTAGTATTTAACTCCAATATAAGCCCTTGAATTATTTCCCTGTTCACATTAACGCTATTCAATACTACTTCCCTTGAACTAGAATTATCATCAATTAATCTATCTTGATTCTCTTGTGTAAATACTGAAGAAAAATGATCATTAAGAATATCTACTATTTCCTCATCAGTCTTTCAAAACCCATTCCTATATAATAGGCCCAATTTTATCACTGTTAGATTTGTTATTAATTCTATAATAGCTAAAAAAATTTCTTGGATCTTTATTATTATTTTGAGCTAAATTAATTTCTGCCGCCCTTTTACTCTTCTTGATAATCTTATTTAGTTCATTTCTGGTTGACCTATAATGATTTAAATTCTCAAAAGTACTTTCTCTCTGTAATCTCTGGTATACCCTTTTCTTCTCAGAAATTTTCCTAGCTATCTCATGATTCCACCACAACAGCTTCCTACATTTCTTTCTAATAGCCTTCATTGGAATACACTGCTCCTGGACTACGTTTAGTATAGTCTTAAAAGTGTCCCACATCTCATAAGTATTCTTTTCCCTGGATTCTATATACCACCTAATCTGATTTAGCAAGTTTCATAATTTATCGTAATTTCCCCTATAAAAATTTGGAATTTTTGTGGAGTTTGTTGATGTTCTACCTTTCACTATTCCCAACTTAAAACAGACCATCTGATGATCACTATTTCCCAATGCTTCCCCGACAGTCAATTCCTGAACCAAGTGAGCATAATTTGAAAGAACCAGATCTAAGATATTGGTACCCCTTGTTGGCTTATTAACAAATTGAGTCAAAAAATTATCCTCAAAGCATTCTATGAACTTAAAACTTGCTCTATCCCTTCCTATCCTGCCAAAACACGTCAACTCCAGCCAGGCTTAGATGGAGTCCATCCAATGCATACAATGCCTTATTCTCATAAAACCCATTCCAAACATCTACAAACCCTAATCCTGACTCCTCACACAGGCCTTTCACATACTCATTCAGTCCATTTTCACGAGATGACCATTCCACCCCCACATCCAATCTCGGAAGCACACCTGAAATAATGCCTTTCACTCTACTTTCACTCATCCTTTCAACTAACCTTTTGTACCTCTCATAACTCACATTGTAGCTGGCTGAAAATATATCTCTAATCCCAATCGATCCAACCCGCTTCCTACACTGTCCGGACGTGAGAAATCAAGGGAGAATGAAACGGATTGTATATACAGTCCCTTTACTTACAAAAGAATACAGTTATATTTACAGCAATTTATATTTACAAGGGAAGTGTGCACACTTCAAAATGAGGCCAAATTCCCCAATCCAAATAGGATACCAAAAGAGATTTTTCTAACAGGCAAATACAACAAATTTACTTATATAATTACACCAAACACAAAACAAACACAGCAACAACCGAACGAAAAGGGGCACACGCTATCACTTGTGTGCTGGAGGTGGGTGGTAGTAGGCTAACATAAAAGGAGGCAGGATTGTCAACCAATGCGGGTATGGTGGTCCAGGTGTCTAGCGAGGTATGAAAGCCCTCTGTCTCAGGGCTGGGCGGAGCACTCGTCTAGAGAACCCTTCTTGCCGTCTGTCCAAGGTTCCAGTCTCTGTAGAAGAGATATATCCTCCGTTTATGACCCATTTACTTATACATGGAAGGGAAACTAATAAGTGGGCATTACCCGAGTAAATTTATCGACTAGCTTACCTCTAAATGTATATCCACACAATCCTCAACATATAATCTTTTGATAAAAGATTATTTTAAACAAAGTACTATTTTGTTTTAATTATAGTGATATATCAAAACTAGCTACTATCTTTCCAGAATATGGCGCCTGGAAAGAAAGAAAAACATGGTAATCATTTTATACATAAAATAAACAAAAACAAAACAAACCCATTCCCATTCACACACATTCTTACAGAGGGAGGGAGAGGGTACTGAGAAAAGGGGTGGGAGAATGGCCCTTTTACACACACTTATATTCGCTCCACCACACCCCTCCTTCCTTAAGCCATTCGACCAGTCACTCACAAAACCCCTTCAATCACTCTTCACGGTACCACTTGTGCTCAATCGCACCCTTCTGCACCCATTCACACTCTTTTACTGGTCCCTGGCTACGCGTAGCAATTAGTCGGGGTTGTTCGTCAGTCATCCTGTCAGTCTCATCGTCACTATTGATCATCTCATCAACCATACTCTTAGCCCTCATTACCAGTTCTCCCATCTCACGACAGAATTCTTTCATACTCTTCCGTTCAGAACCCTCACTCTTCATACCCCCATTCATCAGCTCCTCACTCACAGCTCTCATCCAACTCAAGATACCTTCTTGCGAAACAGACAGGTCACTCACATCCCCTGTATTCTCAACAGGCATACCAGAAACCCCTTCGACTGGTTCCCACCAGAAACCTGAAAATTCAGCCACTTCATCATTCACTACATCAAACTCACCCCTACTATTACCATTCATAAAACCCGAAAAATCAGCCACACTAGGTTCATTCTGCCCAAACACACTATCATTCATACTGTTCCCAAACCAGAAAAATCAGGCACAGGCAGCTCACTCACTCGTCTACTTATACCAGCCAAATCACTCACCTGTTTACGCAAAAACTCAATCTCCCTTTCAAGATCCTCCATACCAGAAAGACGCTGCTCAGACTTAATTTCATTTGTACTTGCATTCTTCCTTTCACTCTTCTTTGTACGCTTTCTACTCCTCGAGACCAAGACAAGCTCTTTCCCAGACAGATCCATACTATCACATTCAATCTCATCATCATGCACTTTACCTCTCTCTCTACACAGTCCATACACCGGATGGCTCACCAGGTAGTCAGGAGGTTCTCTCCATCTCCTTAACTGACTCTGATGAGCCCGCACTCTCTCAGTCATACCGTCATTCAAACTCTCCAAAACATACGTCACCCCATTTTCCCAAACCCTCACAACTCTATAAGGTCCATCAAACTTCTCACTCATCTTTGACACATTCAACCTACCCTTCACTTCTTTCACCTTCAATACTTTTGCACCTAATTCAAATGAACGGAACCTTTCATGCGCCTCACGCCATACACTCTGCTCACTTTCACTCAAACCAAACCTATCTTTCACTCGCCTTTCAAAATTCATCACAAACTGACATGGGACATTCCAGTTGCACTATGCACAGTTGAATTATACGCCCACAACACTCTCCCCAGACACACATCCCAGTCACTCACTGTCGTACTCATCATTCTCAACATCTCACACAAGGTCCTTATAGTACGTTCAGCCAATCCATTTGAAGATGGTACATACGGAGTTGTTCTCACATGCTCCACACCATTCTCTCTCAACATTTGCTCAAACACTATACCCCTACAAATTCAGGCCCATTATCACTCAGACATCTTCTAGGCGTCCATACACACATAGGAAAAAACAACTACTCAACCACACGCGCAACAGTCACACTCCTTTTATCTCTCACAGGCGCTGCATACACAAACTTACTTTTATGATCAACCATCACAACCATACCAACATTCCCAGCACTCTTACGCGGCAAAGACACACAATCAATCACTACCAATTCAAACGGTTCTTTCGCATCAACTTTCAACATCGGTGGTTTCACTTGCACACCTTGCACCTTTCGCTTCTGACACCTTTCACACGTAGTTGCAACATCATTCACAACAGTTCTCAGAAAGGGATGGAACACACGCTCCTTCATACACTCCCACAGCTTAAACTTACCCATATGCCCATAATTATCATGCACAACCTTCACCAGACCAATCATACCAACTAAGGACATCACAGGTACATACATATCATCACCACCCTTCACATGCCTCACAAAATATACAACATCCATACAAACAACAAAATCCTTAGCATACCTTTTAAAATCACTTAAACACTCTGACCATTCATTCAAATCAACACGCATCATTACACACTTCTTCAACTCACTAACAATAGGACATATCTCTTGCATCTCTAGAATATCCTTATTACTTAAAATCTCATTCTCATCATCCATGACCAACTCAATCATACCGCAAAACTTGACAACATTCTTTGCACACTCATTCAACCTCATCACCTCACATTCCCCTTTCATAAGACAATCCTTATCAGCATCCAAAGACAAATCATTCAATCTCATAAAGTCTACACCAAGCAAGAAACAACACGGCATTTGCTCATCCTTCAGAATCACAAAGTCATGCTTCACATTCACACCATTACCCAAACTCACTTTCAGACTAACCTGTTCCCATGCCACTATCATGCCATTCCCTAATCCACTTATCCGTAACTTCACAGGTTTATGCTCGCAACATCTAAACTCATCATACTTACTCAGAATCCTCTCATTCACTAAGGACACCTGCGCTCCAGTATCAATCAAACCACAGAACAACCTTTCACCAACTTTTACTCTCGCTTCCATCATATCAGGTCCACCATGTTCGCAATACACCGAAGGAACAAGCACACCAACATCAGCACTGATATCCACACTGTCATTAACTCTCATATCATCACTCCCCACACGCTCATCTTCATCCAGACAATCATTCTTCTCTCTTATATATGAACACTTTTCAATCACCCAATTGTAGTGCACACCGCTCAAACATTGCAGATTTACCACATTAGGATTCAAACCCTTCATCTTCTCATCCTTGTACACAATCGGCCTCTCACCACCAAAGTGCACATAAACAATCACTCCATACAAACGACTCACTACAATCAACACTTCCTGAAATGGCGGGACCCCTTGCATACACATCGCTCTTAATTTATTCATGAAGTTCCGCACCTTTGCCATACCAATGCTTTCAGGCTTCCTACACACTTCATTCATTACCTCCTTCCTTAAATCATCTACACTATCGGGCACTCTCACATCTACTCCATCACTCTTCAAATCTTGCAAACCATTCCATACACTCAAACAAGGAATCACCACCACCCTTACTCTCTTTTCCATTCATAATCCCTTTCGGCAAATACTCAGGATCACTCACTCCACACACATTTTCATCATTCGTTCCAGGATACCTTGACATCAAATCAGCCACTCCATTCCGTTCACCAGGCACTTACTCAATCACATAGTCAAAGTCACTCAAATCTTCCAAAGTCCTTGCAATCCTACTATCAGCCCACTTCATACGCTGCAGATACACAAGAGGTCGATGATCGGTTTTTATCACAAACCTCACACCATACAAAAATGGACGCAACACTTTCAAACAATATCTTATTGCAGCCAGCTCTCGTTCCACAGTCGAATACTTTCGTTCTGCAACATTCATAGCCTTGGATACATACCCAATTATTCGCCTGACATTCTCTCCATTCAAACGCTGCTCTTGCATCAGAAAACCTCCCATACAATACCCACTCGCATCTGTATACAATTCAAGCATTTTAGCATTTACACTATAATCTAGGTAAGCCAATTCAACATCTTCAGCCACTGCCTCTTTCAGTCTCTCATACGCCTCATTCATCTTATCATTCCACTTGACAACCGTACTACCTTTCTTGCCCATCCACTCAGTCAGAGGCTTACTCACACCAGAACAATTACGTATAAACTTTCGCTGGAACTCAATCAAACCCAAAAACGACTTCAGTTGCTTCACAGTCACCGGTTTAGGAAACATTTGCACCTTCTCAACATACTTCGGTGATTTTCGCAACCCATTCTCACTCACCATATGCCCAAGGAATTCCACTTCTTTCGCAAACCATTCACCTTCACACCAACACTCTCCAACGTTCTCAACACATCATTCACCAATCTCATATGCTCCTCAAAAGTCTCAGTCATAAATGCAATCACATTCTTACTCTCAAACTTACTCAACACAACACTCATTGCCCACTGGAAGGCTCCGGGAGCATTAGCCAACCCAAAGCTGAGGTTCCGGAACTGGTAATGCCTCTTTGAGGAAGAGAAGGCAGTTACTGGCCCGCTCTCCTCAGCAATGGGCATCTGGTAATACCCCCGTACCAGATCCAGCTTCGTAAACCACTCCATTCCATGCATACTATACACCCCCCTTAGATACCACACACATCGGAAACCTTTCTTTCACAGTCCTTTCATTCACCTTTCGATAATCCACACACAGACGCAATCTTCCATCCGGCTTACGTACAGGTACAATTGGACTATTCCATGCACTCTCGCTCTCTTCAATCACCCCCAATTGCTCCAATTCCAAGCACTGCTCCTCAATCTCATCAGCAACCGGACGTGGGAAATGCCTTGGCCGCTTATAGATTGGGGAGTCCTCCTTCAGGACAATCTTGAATTCCGGAAGCTTTGCAACCCCGAAATCCAGATCACCCTTACTGAGGGCTCCCTTTCATTCAAATATCATTCGATACACATCCTCCCTTTCATACTCAGTTAAACATCCATCCAATTCCACCATGCTCTTCACATCATTATACGTCCATTCACACGTCTCTTCACCTGCAACATTCACCCTGATATCCATACTATCATCCATACCTACCTCATTGACAGTGGAGAGGTGTCCCAGTACATCTCCGACTTGGATTCCCCTCACCTGCCCTTTCACACTGGGGTCCGCCTGCACACATACAAAAGGATCATTCATTCTCATCAAACACACAAGCAACATGCCTTACCTTATAACACGCATCCTTTCCATCCAATATCACAGTGTTCTCACTCACATTCAAACTAACATCCTTACTCCAACTCACTCTAACAGACACCCTTTCACCCTTCACAAGCCTTACATTCTCCATAGCAGTCACCTCAATACCAGTAAACACACTCCTCAAAACGCTACCATCTTTCCCTACATACAACTTATACACCCCATTTTTACCAATCTTTCTCTCAATCTGATCACTCTAAGGATGCACAACCATACAATTCATTTTCATAAAATAATACCCCAAAATCAAACCATACTCACTACTCACCTTATCAATCACAGAAAATTCACATTCATTCATCATCAAACCATGCATTCGAACAGCTGACCTTATCATTCCAATCACAGGCACTCTCCTATTACCAATACCTACCAAACTACCCTTGCACTCAGACAGGAGGGCTTTCTCGCTAAACTTGTCATACACATCTTTATACACCAAGCTCGCCTTGCATCCAGAATCTATTAAAGCCAAACACTCAATTCCATTCAACTCCACCTTCACACTCAGACACTCATACTTCCTACCAGACAGCACTTTCACACTAGACAGACTTACCAACACATTACTCACATTCATGCACCCAGAGGATACTTCAGCAGGTACCCTCTTACCATTCAGTTTCCTGCTTCAGACTTTCCATTCACACCTTGCGCTCTCAGTCTAATCCAACACTTTTCACTCGAATGTCCTTCCATCGCTCAATAGCTACATACATTCCTCTGGTCACGACACATCCTTGCATAATGACCAGCCTTTCCACAATTACCACATGCATATTTCATACTTTCCCCACCAGTTGCTCCACCATTCAACCTCGGACAATCTTTCTTCAAATGGCCTATTTCTTTACACTCGAAGCACTCTTTCACACTTTCCTGGCAATCCTTTATCATATGCCCTTTCTTACCACACCCAAAACAGGCACCAGATGTCCACCTACATTCTGCCAACATATGACCTTTCCTTCCACACCGACGACATTCCACAATCTTTCTCCCACCATTCGGTCTCTCATTTGCTGGGACATACCTCGGTTTCTCTCTCATATATCCGTTCCTACGCTTGAAATTCATCTGCCCCCTTCCATTCGACCACGCTCCATTTGCCCATCCATTCTGCCGGCCCAGGAAGTTTGACATCACTCCAGCTGGTGCAGCCTTCAGGGCATCCCTGTAGCTGACAAACTGCTGGAGTGGATGAAAGCTCCTGGACTTCTTACCCCCAACATTCACACTGTACCATCCATCCTCTTCTAGATCGCTTTCATCATCAAATCGTCCATCTTCTAACAGTTCCAACACATCCTCCCACATCAACCGTTCACCTGTAAGTCTCACTCTCTCCTTTCTCTTTCCACTCAGCCATTCACTCACCTTCTGTGGGATCGTGTCCAAAAACTTTCTCATGAGTGGTTTACATTCATTTACATCATCATCACCATACCTCGTTCTTGCCATACTCTCAAGCCTATGTGCATACATATTCACACTTTCACTCTTCCCCATTCGAGCCTTCTCAAATTCATTCACCCTCTTATACTTCACACTCTCTTTCATTCGGTTCACCTGCCCAATCAATCTCTTCTTCACTACATCGTACTTTGGCTCTCCCACACTCGTTATCACTCGCAAGAACTCCAACACTTTCCCATCCAAACAATCTCCCAGAACACTCACCCAGTGACCCTTGTTCTGCGGGTACTTGAGCTTGCAGTACTGCTCAAAATCCCCGAAGAACTCATCGATACTCTTTCCCCCATGCAATCTAAACTTATCAATCCTTGGCACTTCCCTAATCAAAATTCCTTTTCCCACATTCACTTCACTCTTCGAAGAGCTACTCTCGGTCTCACTCATTCCAATCATATCGTCACTCTCTCCCTCATCTGAGTATAGCGAATCCATACTCTTCCCTCTCGCCTTCCTATCCTTAACCTTAGAACCATGCTTACTTCCTCTCTTACTTTCCACTCTCTTCCATTCACCCCCTTTCCTACCACTCACAGTATCTTCTTTAGACTCAATCATACTGCCATCCATTCCATTTAGCGGAGTCCCTTCAGTAGGAGCAGGGGTCAGGGTTGTAGGTCCTGAGGCTGATCCAGCCCCTGTCATCATGTTATACAGGTCCTGCATCCGTCGGTCCGTCTGATCCTGTCAGTCTCCCATTTCCTTCTTCATCCTATCAGTCTTTTCATTCATCCCTTTTATTTTATTCTCCATTCCCTCCATCATTCCCCGCAACATTTCACACTCCTCTTCTTTCTTTCTCAACTCCAGTCTCAATCGCACTACTTCTTCATTCAATGTTTCCGCTACAGCCATTGTTCCCAAGTTAGTAAAAAGATAGGAGGAGGGAAAAATCAATCAAACTACTTGTCACACTAATTGGGTATGGACTGCAATCCAATCCAGTCACACTCCCGGTTTCGAAGTCTCACGTCCCTATTCGGGCGCCAAATGTAGCGGGCTGAAAATATATCTCTAATCCCAATCGATCCAACCCGCTTCCTACACTGTCCGGACGTGAGAAATCAAGGGAGAATGAAACGGATTGTATATACAGTCCCTTTACTTACAAAAGAATACAGTTATATTTACAGCAATTTATATTTACAAGGGAAGTGTGCACACTTCAAAATGAGGCCAAATTTCCCAATCCAAATAAGATACCAAAAGAGAATTTTCTAACAGGCGAATACAACAAATTTACTTATATATCTACACAAAACATAAAAAAACACAACAACAACCGAACGAAAAGGGGCACGCGCTATCACTTGTGTGCTGGAGGTGGGTGGTAGTAAGCTAACATAAAAGGAGGCAGGATTGTCAACCAAGGCGGGTATGGTGGTCCAGGTGTTTAGCGAGGTATGAAAGCTCTCCATCTCAGGGCTGGGCGGAGCACTCGTCTAGAGAACCCTTCTTGCCGTCAGTCTATGCTTCCACTCTCTCTTTCCAGAATATGGCGCTTTGCTAAAAAGAATATTATAAACAAATTACAATCTTGTTTTAATTATAGTGATATCTCAAAACTAGCTACTATGTTTCCAGAATATGACGCTTTGCTAAAAGAATATTATCAACAAAGTACAATCTTGTTTTAATTATAGTGATATCTCAAAACTAGCTACTATCTTTCCAGAATATGACGCCTGGAAAGAAAGAAAAACATGGTAATCATTTTATACATAAAATAAACAAAAACAAAACAAACCCATTCCCATTCACATACATTCTTACAGAGGGAGGGAGAGGGTACTGAGAAAAGGGGTGGGAGAATGGCCCTTTTACACACACTCACATTCGCTCCACCACAGCTTGATCTATGTTTGTGCTCTTCGGATGCACAGCCTAATTTTGATTGGGGAGTGGTCGATGACCTCCATGGTAGTGATCACTTTCCCATTCAAATATCATTTTCAGGGCAACTGCCGCCTGAGAGCCCACCTCAGTGGTGCTTGGCGCGGGCATAGTGGCCTGCATTTCAACAAATGACTGAATTCTCTATCGCAGTCGAGGAGTTTAGGTTGGTAGATGAGGCTGTTGAGTTCTTCTCCGACAACCTCTTCGCCACGGGTCTCACTCCTATTCCTAGAATGTCTGGCCGTTTTGCACGCCGACCACTCCCATGGTGATCGGGCCGAATGTGAGACGGCCCTCAAACAGAAGCGTTATGCCTACATGCGCTTTAAGCGCCGCCCAAACGATTTCACTGTGGGTGAATTTCGTCGGGCTAGGGCTAGGTTCCGGTATATTTCGAAGCACGCCCGCCGCTCTTCTTGGCGGGCATACGTGTCTTCACTTAATGGGAAGACCCCTCTAGCAGAGGTCTGGAAGCGAGTCAAAAGGATTCAGGGCAAGTTCTCGCAGGACTTCCCTCCCGTTCTCAAGGAGAATGGGACCGCAATCTCTCTGGCAGAATCCTTCGCGACCGCTTTCTCCACATTCTCTAGCCATGATGCTGTTCCGCCAGCATTCAATGCACGTCGTGATGTCGCAGAAGGCCGCCGGCTGGACTTTACCTCCAGAGGCAGAGAACCCTTCAACGACAGGTTTACTGTGAGTGAGTTGCACTTCGCTCTGCTTTTACTTCGTGCACGGCCACCGCCCATGGTCTGGATGATGTCCCGTATGCCATGCTTCGACACCTGGGTGAGCGAGGCATGGCCTTTCTGTTGGATTTGTTCAACAGGATCTGGGTGGAGGGTCTCCTCCCAGATTCCTGGGGAATCGCTACTGTGCTCGCCTTTCGCAAACTGGGGAGAGATCACTCTACTCCGGCCAGTTTCTGCCCAATCTCTCTAACCTCTTGCGTGTGCAAGTTGATGGAGAAATTGGTAAATGTTAGATTAGCGTTTTTCCTGGACAGCGGAGGCCATCTGTCTTTTGCACAGTGCGGCTTCCACAAGTTCCACTCCACGTCGGATGCACTGCTCCGACTGGAAAATGACATCTGCGAGGCCTTCCTTCCTAGACAGCACTACCCCACGGTGTTTTTCGATCTGGAGAAGGCCTATGATACCGCATGGCGATATGGTATCATGGAGACTCCACACGATGGGGGTGAAGGGACACCTCCCAGTCTTTATATCTGAATTTTTGCGAGATCGTCGATTCCGCGTAAGGGTGGGGGGAGCCCTTTCCGGCCCAAAGGAGCAGGAAGAGGGTGTCCTCAGTGTCACACTCTTTGCCCTGAGCATCAACGGCATCACCTCGGTGCTGCTGGAAGATGTTCTCGCTACGCTCCACGTGGACGACCTTTCGATCTCTTTTGGCGCGGCCCAGATGCCAACTCTGGAGCGTCGACTCCAACAGGCATTGAACCGCGTCTCTGGCTATGCCGAAGCGCACAGGTTTCGTTTTTTTTTTGGCCAAGACTAAGCTGGTGCACTTCTACCACCACCCACGGCTCCACCCCGACTCAGATTTGTTTCTTAATGGGGTGCGCCTGGAAGTGGTTGAATCGCACCGTTTCCTTGGTTTTGTATTTGACTGATGCCTCACCTGGGAGGCTCATATTCGCAGCCTTAGGGTCTCTTGTACCCGTGCCATGGATATTCTCCGTGCTGTGATGTTCATCTTAGGGTCTCTTGTACCCGTGCCATGGATATTCTCCGTGCTGTGATGTTCAGCGCTTGGGGTGCTGATAGGGCTACTGACTTAGTTTTTTATTGATCCTTTGTTCGTTGGAAGCTCGACTACTGATGCGAGTTTTATGCATCCGCAGCCGAGCGTTTATTGCAGAAGGTGGACTCGATCTACCACACTGGCCTTCGCCTTGCGACCGGTGCCACTTCCCCCATTGAGAGCCTGTTGGTCGATTCTGGGGAGATGCCACTTGCTCTACGCCGCGTGCATTGCATCACGCTGGAACCGTGCCAATGTATACGGATGGCTCCAAGTCCCTAGAGGGGGTCGGCTTCCATGCCGTATTTTCCCTGTTTGAAGTCAGCTGGGCTCTGCCAGGCGCTGCGTCTGTCTTTACGGCCGAACTGGTGGCAATACACCACTCGGTACGGGATGTTATGCGACGTGCCCGGTTCGGAGACCGGATTGTGATCTATAGTGACTCACATCACAAAGTGCCCTTAGTGCTCTCGGGGCATTGGAATCTCCGCATCCCCTGGTTCGCGATATCCATGACACCACGGTTTTGGCAAGCCGGGCGGATGTCAAGATTATCTCAAGCTGGGTTTCTGGACATGTGCGGTAATGAGGGCGCCAAAGAGTCTGCGAGGACCAGCGTTTCGATCTTCCTCACAGTGACTACATGGCAGGAATATGGGCAGCTCTTCGGACTACTTGGCAAAGAAGATGGGAGACGGTCGAGTGGAACTTAAAGTTGCGTGCCATTGCGCCGTGACTGTTCCCATGGACCTATCCCCCAATACTGCGACGGCTTCAGGTCGCTTTCTGTCGTCTCCAAATCGGACATACTCGTGTGACGCATCGCTATTTGATGGAACGCTCGCCTGCGCCCTATTGTGCAGTCGTCCCCCACTCTATTCGGCACATTCTTGTCCGATGTCCCAGTCTGGGTGATCTTCGCGCATGGTACCGGGATGGGCGTGGTCGCTACCGCCTGTCCCTTGTACTCGGACGAGTGCGTGCACATTGACTGGTGGACTTGTTGACTTTTGGGAAGAGGACGGCCTTTTCCCTTTTATTTAATTAGGTTTTGTTGTTTTTTGTTATTGGTTTTCTTTGTAGGTCGCACGCTCCTGCGCCGGGGGGAGGGGGACCTCCCCCCGATGCTGGAGCTTGCTTCGTAATTGTCATCTTCCCTTTTTACTTTTTTTTTTTTGTTTTTCAAATTTTTATTTTAAAGTAGACTAGAACTAGGCTGTTTGTTTGCAGCGACTTATGCCCAAGTGGGCAGTCGCCAGATAGCCCTTTAAAAAAAAGAAAAAAAAAAAGTCATTATTATTAACATTTACTTATATTCATTACCAATTGGCAACTTTCACTTGTGATAAAAATGGTATATTTATTTTTTATTGATTGTTTATTATCCTCTGAGCATGATGTAATTTCAAAGAAAAATTAGCATAGTAAAATTTAGTCTGTAGAATATGGTACAATGCTGCTTTTGTGAATCCTTAAACCATTGAACTGTTTTAGAATTATTTTTGTTTAAGCATAAACTATATATTATGATGAAGAAACTTGTTGGAGCTAGGATACTCAATGAGGAAAGAATGATGGGAAGATATACAGAAAAAAATAAACAAAGAGATTACAATGGAATTAATTAAATATGAAAAGGATTTTCATAACAGAATTCCAAATCTTTAGCTATTAAGGCTGGGATAGCACATTAAAACTCTCCTGAAACTAATTTTCTGCGAACTAGACACCTTTTATCATTTTAGTATTTATTTCAAACTTATAATTAATATTTGACCTAGTTTCAGTTCAAAATCTATTTTAAATTTTTATCTTAGCCAAGATTTTACTTTCAAGACTTATAAGAGAAAAGGGCAGCATCATAGGGAGGAAAATGTGTTCTACAGAAGCTGGTTCACAGTACAGTTTCAAAACATTGGCGGTGTCCAGGCCTTCAGATAATGTTTTTCATGTTGAGCTCAATCGTCCAGATAAGTTGAATGCTCTGAATAAAGATGCATGGAGGTGAGTTATCTAGAGTGTCAGTAAGAATTGTGTCAAATCTTTTATTTTGAATCTTTTTAAGACCTCTTGTCCTATATTGTTCTTTATTGTTCAAGAGAGAATTTAATTTCTTCTGTTGTAGTCACACTACTTATTCTCCCTTTAGATACATTTTCATTTCTCTAAACTCCACTAATTAAATCCTCCTTTTAAAAACTTCCCTGCCTAGATGCTCTCATTAGTTTTTTTTTCTGCCCATATCACATGCTTTTTCAACCTTTATGCACTCCTTCAATCTGTGCTTTCTATAAAAGATTTCCCTCCTTCTGTTGTGTAGTTTTCCTTTCAAATTGAAAGTTATATTTATATCTTTCTCTCTTGCTGTCTTTTGTGTCTGATGGTTATGCCATTCTGTCCTTATTGATGACTGTTAAAGAGTAATTCTTCTAATGGTTTTGCTGTACCCTTTTTGTTGAGCATATATTCTGCCCATTATTGGGAAACATGCGACTTTGGTTGAGAAAGGTGGTTTCGTAAGGACCTGCTATATCTATATGTTACTCTGAAATTACTAGTCTGACTACCAGATGGTTCCCTGAATGCATTTAAGGTACTGCCTACTGTGGCAGCAGGGTTGCAACTTGCTCGCCAATTCTTCCCGCCGCCCCAACAAGGTCTGCTCGGTGGTTCATGGTTCAAGGAAAGTGTATTGAGGAGAGAGTATTTTCTAAATTGATTAAAAACCAATAAATATCCCAAGCTAAACCAAAATCACAGCCCCAAAACCTTTAAAATAAATATACCTTATAACCTACTAAAAAATGACTATAATTATATACACACTATAGGTGGCCTTGCAATTTTATTGGCCAACAACTGCAATCGCAAAAAAGGAAATGTCTAGGGCTTCACAAAAAATTGCCCAACGCAAAGATGCGAGTCTGTCCAAAATGTATCCGGGAGCGCTATTACCGGTATAGAAGAGGAGGGAAAGGAAAAGGGAGGCAGGCCTGCTATCTGAGGGAAGGGGGGTTCCTTAGGGTCTTCTTTCCTGTCAATCTGGTAGTCCAGCTCCAGCCTCAAGGATGGGGATGCGGTGGTTCCGGTCAATGCGGAAAGTGGGAGGGCTCTGGCTCCAATCGATGCGTAAGTGACTTGGAGGCAGTCTCGAGACTCGCACTTCGAAATCCCATCCCCTTATTGCCACACATGGGTCAAGATTGGCTTCAGCCATCTCCAAAAGCCAGATGTTGACGACATCAGCACCACAGACCTGGAAAAGAGAAGGCACATTCAGTCACTGATTCACTGCCACACTCAAACATCTTTACTCCTAAGACATTCAACCACACCCACTCACACACAATTTTCACTCGCCTATTTTCTGCTTAGGCGGTTCTTCCTTCCTCAGTCACAACTATTGACTTTCAAACTGTTAACAAATACAGAACTATTGTTAAGCTGAAAGAATCCACCTAAAAAGAAAATGAAGATGAATGGAGGAGCACGATAGAGGTCTATTGAGTCCCCCCACACAAAGCAATGACGGTGATCACGCGATCCAGACAGACGTTCTGAAAAAGAAGAAAAGGATTAGACAAAGGGGAGGGGGGGAGGACAACCAAACTACTACATCCCTACCAGCTAAATACACCTCATCTCACCATGTCTCAATCCCAATCTTCATAGACCCATTTCATTCATTCACAACGCTTTCGACATCACCCAGTCATACTCTTTCACTCTGCCTCTCCTCTTAGTCACAGGTCCATCAACTGTCTCTGTCATCTGTTGTAATCTCTCTTCTTCTCATCATGTCTGTCCATGGCCCCTTCTCTATGTACTTCATCCACACACACATCTGACATTCCCTGACCAATCTCACTAAAATCCTCAACTAACCTCTCTACTTCATCTATCAAACCTTCCCATTCTTTCCTAACATTTATCAACTCTTGTTCCAATTGCACACTTACCCCATTTATACTCTCTAGCATAGACTCAGACTCATTCAAAGGAAACTTACAAATACTATACATTCTATCATATACTCCATCTCGATCTTGCACAAATCCAGAAAACTCTTCCCACCTCACTCACCGGACTGTTCCATCCATTCAACCTTTCTCAACCATTTACTCTTACACTTTCCCATTCTATGTTCAACTAACACTAACTGATTCCCCTCTAAAGCACTAGCTATATCATCCACCATTTCACAGTCTTCCATCTATTCTTTCAGACATATTCATTCACCAGGTGTTGCACCAAATATTCAGGAGGTTCACGCCACTTTGGCAACTGACATTGTAGCGGGCTGAAAATCTAGACTAATCTCAATCGATCCAACCCGCTTCCTACACTACTCCTCAATCTCATCATCATGCACTTTACCTCTCTCTCTACACAGTCCATACACCGGATGGCTCACCAGGTAGTCAGGAGGTTCTCTCCATCTCCTTAACTGACTCTGATGAGCCCGCACTCTGTCATACCGTCATTCAAACTCTCCAAAACATACGTCACCTCATTTTCCCAAACTCTCACAACTCTATAAGGTCCATCAAACTTCTCACTCATCTTTGACACATTCAACCTACCCTTCACTTCTTTCACCTTCAATACTTTCGCACCCAATTCAAATGAACGAAACCTTTCATGTGCCTCACGCCATACACTCTGCTCACTTTCACTCAAACGAAACCTATCTTTCACTCGCCTTTCAAAATTCATCACAAACTGACATTGAGACATTCCAGTTGCACTATGCACAGTCAAATTATACGCCCACAACACTCTTCCCAGACATACATCCCAGTCATTCACTGTCGTACTCATCATTCTCAACATCTCACACAAGGTTCTTATAGTACGTTCAGCTAATCCATTTGAAGATGGTACATACGGAGTTGTTCTCACATGCTCCACACCATTCTCTCTCAACATTTGCTCAAACACTTCTCCTACAAATTCAGGCCCATTATCACTCACATCTTCTAGGCTTCCATACAAACATAGGAAAAAACAAGTGCTCAACCACACGTGCAACAGTCACACTCCTTTTATCTCTCACAGGCGCTGCATACACAAACTTACTTTTATGATCAACCATCACAACCATACCAACATTCCCAGCACTCGTACGTGGCAAAGACACACAATCAATCACTACCAATTCAAATGGTTCTTTCGCATCAACTTTCAACATCGGTGGTTTTACTTACACACCTTGCACCTTTCGCTTCTGACACCTTTCACACGTAGTTGCAACATCATTCACAACAGTTCTCAGAAACAGATGGAACACACGCTCCTTCATACACTCCCACAGCTTAAACTTACCCATATGCCCATAATTATCATGCACAACCTTCACCAGACCAATCATACCAACTAAGGACATCACAGGTACATACATATCATCACTACCCTTCACATGCCTCACAAAATATACAACATCCATACAAACAACAAAATCCTTAGCATACCTTTTAAAATCACTTAAACACTCTGGCCATTCATATAAATCAACACGCGTCATTACACACCTCTTCAACTCACTAACAAAAGGACACATCTCTTGCATCTCTAGAATATCATCATCACTTAAAATCTCATTCTCATCATCCATGACCAACTCAATCATGCCACAAAATTTGACAACATTCTTTGCACACTCATTCAACTTCATCACCTCACATTCACATTTCATAAGAAAATCCTTATCAGCATCCGAAGACAAATCATTCATTCTCATAAATTCTACACCAAGCAAGAAACAATACGGCATTTGCTCATCTTTCAGAATCACAAAATCATGCTTCATATTCACACCATTACCTAAACTCACTTTCAGACTAACCTGTTCCCATGCCACTATCATGCCATTCCCCAATCCACTTATCTGTAACTTCACAGGTTTATGCTCGCAACATCTAAACTCATCATACTTACTCAGAATCCTCTCATTCACTAAAGACACTTGCGCTCCAGTATCAATCAAACCACAGAACAACCTTTCACCAACTTTCACTCTTGCTTCCATCATATCAGGTCCACCATGTTCGCAATACACAGAAGGAACAAGCACCCCAACATCACCACTGACATCTGCACCATCATCAACTCCCACATCATCACTCACCACACACTCATCTTCATCCAGACAATCCTTCTTCTCTCTCATATATGAACACTTTTCAATCACCCAATTGTAGTGCACACCACTCAAACATTGCAGATGTACCACATTAAGATTCAAACCCTTCATCTTCTCATCTTTGTACACAATCGGCCTCTCACCACCAAAGTGCACATAAACAATCACTCCATACAAACGACTCACTACAATCAACACTTCCTGAAATGGCGGGACCCCTTGCCTACACATCGCTCTCAATTCTTTCATGAAGTTCCGCACCCTTGCCATACCAATGCTTTCAGGCTTCTTACATACTTCACTCATTACCTCCTTCCTTAAGTCATCCACACTATCGGGCACTCTCACATCTACTCCATCACTCTTCAAATCTTGCAAACCATTCCATACACTCTCAAACAAGGAATCACCACCACCCTTACTCTCTTTTCCATTCATAATCCCTTTCGGCAAATACTCAGGATCACTCACTCCACACACATTTTCATCATTCATACCAGGATACCTTGACATCATATCGGCCACTCCATTCCGTTTACCAGGCACATACTCAATCACATAGTCAAAGTCACTCAAATCTTCCAAAGTCCTTGCAATCCTACTATCAGCCCACTTCATACGCTGCAGATTCCCAGTGGTTGATGATCTGTTTTGATCACAAACCTCACACCATACAAATACGGACGCAACACTTTCAAACAATATCTTATCGCAGCCAACTCTTGTTCCACAGTCGAATACTTTCGCTCTGCCACATTCATAGCCTTGGATACATACCCAATTATTCGCCTGACATTCTCTCCATTCAAACGCTGCTCTTGCATCAGAAAACCTCCCATACAATACCCACCCACATCTGTATACAATTCAAGCATTTTAGCATTCACACTATAATCTGGATATGCCAATTCAACATCTTCAGCCGCTGCCTCTTTCAGTCTCTCATATGCCTCATTCATCTTATCATTCCACCTAACAATCGTACTACCTTTCTTGCCCATCCACTCAGTCAGAGGCTTACTCACACCAGAACAATCACGTATAAGCTTTCACTGGAACTCAATCAAACCCCAAAACGACTTCAGTTGCTTCACAGTCACCGGTTTCGGAAACATTCGCACCTTCTCAACATACTTCGGCGACTTTCGTAACCCATTCTCACTCACCATATGCCCAAGGAATTCCACTTCTTTTGCAAACCATTCACACTTCACCACTTTCACCTTCACACCAACACACTCCATCATTCTCAACACATCATTCACCAATCTCATATGCTCCTCAAAATATCATCTATATATGCAATCACATTCTTACTTGCAAACTTACTCAACACAACATTCATTGCCTGCTGGAAGGCTCCGGGAGCATTAGCCAACCCATAGCTGAGGTTTCGGAACTGGTAATGCCTCTTTGTGGAAGAGAAGGCAGTTACTGGCCGGCTCTCCTCATCAATTAGTATCTGGTAATACCCCCCTAACAGATCCAGCTTCGTAAACCACTCCCTCCCATGCATACTATACACACATCGGAAACCTTTCTTTCACAGTCCTTTCATTCTCCTTCGATTTCTCACGTCCGGATTAGTGTAGGAAGCGGGTTGGATCGATTGGGGTTAGTCTAGATTTTCGGCCTGCTACATTTGGTGCCCGAATAGGGACGTGAGATCTTGAAACTGGGAGCGTGAGAGGATTGGATTGCAGTCCATACCCTATTAGGGTGACAGGTAGTTTGGTTGTTTTTCACCTTTGTCTATCACTGTTACTAACCTGGGAGGATGGCTTCTGTGGAACAGGGCCTCCATGATGAGATAGTGAGACTGAAGCTGGAATTGAGGCAGAAAGAGGAGGAATGTATGCTGTTGAGGAACGTGATTGATGGATTGAAGAGTGATGTGATGAGTATGGATGAGAAGACAGACAAGATGAGGAAAGAAATGGACGAGAGACAGACGCAGGTCGACCAACGGATGCAGGACTTGTATGACATGATGAAGGGGTCAGGACCAGCCCCAGGACCCTCAACCTTGACCCCTGCTCCGACTGAAGGGGATAAGACTAATGGGAGTGTGTGGGAGTCTAGAGAGGATAGGGTGATTATGAGTGATAGGAAGGATGGCGAATGGAAGAGAAGAAGGAAGAGTGGTGCAAAGGGGAAGGATAGGAAGGTAACAAGGAAAGGATGTACCCTAGGAGACCTTACAGTCCATTCAAAGAGGGTACCTTTGGACTAGCAATCGAGCAGGCACATGGCTGCTCAATTGTTTTGCGTCCCTGAATGGCCACTTTTCAAGACTTTGTCTAGTCTTGACTTGAACTGGTCAACAGATTCACTGTTGACAACTTCCACTGGAAGTGCGTTCCACTTACCGCAGATACTGTAGGTGAAAAAATTTCCACACAGATTGCTGGTGTAAGGCTTCAGTTCAAGTTTGAAGCCATGATTGTGCGTTCTGTTCTCACTCAGTGTGAAAATATCCCGGTAGTCAACATTGTCGAACCCTCGAAGTATTTTGAAAACTTTGATGAGCTGACCACGCAGTCTACGGGTTCCCAGCCAGAACAGATCTAATTCCCTTAGTCTATCCTCATAACTTTTATGTCGGATAGAGGGAATCAGTTTGGTTGCTCTAGCTTGTACACGTTCCAACCTTGCGATGTCCTTTCGAAACGAAGGACTCCAAAATTGTACGGCATACTCCAGGTGCGGCCGAACGAGGGAGTTGTACAGACAAAGTACTATCTCTTTGTTACAGTATCCAAACTGGCGCTTTATGTAGCCTAACATCCTTTGGGCTTTCTTCTCTGCCTCGATGCACTGTTTCAAAAACTTGAGGTCACTAGTGATTGTTACACCCAAGTCCTTCTTAGTGTTGGTGGATTCAATAGCAGTGCCCTTAAGTATATACTGAGATTGGGGGTTTCTGTGGCCGATATGCATCACTTTGCATTTGTTCACGTTAAAAGGCATTTGCCTCGTGTCCGACGACTCCCCAATCTTCCCAAGATCTTCCTGCAGGCGGGTAGTATTTCCATCCTTTGCAACGTTCATACCAAGCTTGGTATCGTCGGCAAATTTAGAAATCTTGGCAACCATGTCACCGTCCATGTCGTTGACGTAGATGATGAATAGTAGTGGTCCCAGGACAGAACCTTGAGGCACCCCGCTAGTAACGGGCACCCACTCAGAAGCCTGTCCATTCACCACCACCCATTGCCGTCTGCCACTTAGCCAGTTCTCGATCCAGCCGGCTACTTTTTCGTCTATGCCCAGTGCTCGCACTTTCCGGAGAAGGCGGCGGTGTGGTACCTTATCAAAGGCTTTCTGAAAGTCTAGGTAGACCACATCCACCGCCTTGTCCCGACCGTGCTCACTGAACACGAAGTGGAAGAATTCCACAAGGTTCGTCAGGCATGACTGTTGCCTTCGGAAGCCATGCTGGGAACTCCTCAGTAGCAGGTTTGACTCTAAATACGACGTCATTTTGTCCAACGTCATGCTCTCCATGAGTTTATGGACTATCGAAGTCAGACTGATAGGTCGGTAGTTTGACGGTTGGCTTCGGTCTCCTTTCTTGAAGATAGGAGTCACCTCCGCTTCACGCCAGTCTCTAGGAACGCATTCGGTCCGGATTGACATGTTAAAGATTGTGCTCAGGTGTCGTGACACTTGATCGCGCACTTCTTTTAACACCTTAGGTAGAAACCCATCCGGGCCAGGTGACTTATTCGTCATTAGGTCAGTTATCTTCTTTTTTATTTCCCCTTCGTTGAAGTCCATATTCTCCAGCTTTTCCCCCCGAATAGGAATCCATTGGCTGGGGGATGGGACCACACTTCAGTAAACACTGAAGAGAAGTCGTTGAGGAGGTTAGCATTTTCTGCATCTAAGTGCTTTAATGCCCCCTCCTCATTTCTCAAAGGGCCAATCGTTCGACGGATTGGTTTACGGCTGTTCACATATCAAAAAAACTCTTTGGGATTCTCTTTACAGAGTCTCGCCACTCGGAGTTCCTCAGACCGCTTAGCCGCCCATATGCTGGACTTCACTCTCCTGGCTAACCTCCGGTATTCGTCAAAGTCACCCGAGATCTTCGATTGCCGGTACACAGTTCTCTTCTCCCTAAGCAGTTGCCCGATATCTCGATTAAACCACTTTGGTTGAACAGAAGACCGACGAGGACATTTCAGAGTGGATGAAACGCGATTGAAGACTCATGAATGTGGTTTTGAAACTGTTCCACGAGTTTTCAACAACATCGCACACTTCTAGCCTCGCGTCAGTCAGTCCAGCATGAAGACCTGCAAAGTCTGCTCTTTTCAAATCAAGTTTCCTCGATTTACTAGTTGCAGGCCCTGCCTTCGGGACTTTGACTACAAATCTAATTAGTCGGTGGTCACTGCCACCGAGCTCTTCGCCAACAGAGAGGTCCTCAACGATGTCATCCTCAGAGGTGAAAACCAAGTCGAGGATATTGTTTCCTCTCATTGGCTCTCTCACCCATTGACTGAGGAACTCGTTGTTCGCGAACTCCAGGAGTAGTGCGTTCTCGCCACAGGGTTCTCTGGTTTCCCAGTCAACTTGTGTGTTGAAATCCCCCATGACGATACTCACTCTGTCTTCGACAAGTTCTCCTAGTAGCTGGTACAGATCTCTGTCCTTTTCAATGAGTTGGGCAGGAGGTCTATAAAGCACCAGGGTCCTGTATTTGGCAGGACCTATCTCTAGGTCAACACCAAGTAGTTCATGGTCGGATACGATGTTGCAATCCGTCGAGTTGAGAGTATTCTTGACATACAACATCACACCGCCACCCTCTCTATCTGGCCTATCTTTCAGGAAGAGCTGGTAACCGGCTTGAGGTTTTTATCCACGACTCCGTTATGGCCAGCATCTCAGGTTCCTCTGTTGCTACGAGGCCACGGAGCTCAAACTTATTCCTGATTGACCTCGCATTGAACAGAAGAACTTTCGGGGAGTCCCCTAGTGTAGGACTCCCTACGCTCTTCCGTTTCCCGGCTTCTCTGTTTTTGTGGTCACACCCTTTTTGACGACCTCCGAGAAGGTCGTTCCAGGAGTGACGGGCGTGCTGGCGCACGTCCGCTTTCGCTCTGTTTCGAACGCTCCTTTGGGTGTGTTCCACGACATCTTGAATTAGGTTGGCGAGAAAGGCCTTCCCTTTAAAGGAGAGATGTACCCCTTCCCTTTGGTAGAGGTCCACGAAGAAAACTCCTTCTGCCGGGCAGAGATCCGCCAACCTTCTGTTAACTGCGACGTTTCTTTCGTGAGTGGTTCGGGATGGACCTCTTCTCGGAAGCATCCCAACCACCACAAGTTTGCGGGTTTTAAACCCTATGTCATCCACGGCTCCCATCACCGTTTGGATGGTCTTACCACTGAGGCCAACCTTACCCCCTCTGAGGTAGAGGTCGTTGCCACTCGCCATCAGAGCAACAACTGAATTCTCAGAAATCGGAGCTTTCTCTGCCTCTACTCTGATGTTGTGGTTACCCCGTCCTGACAGGCAGCTTACCTTCACGCTAGTGCGAAGGCGGGCCGCTATCAGCGGCTGCAGATCCCGTGTTTGCGAGTCACCAATGAGGGTGACCTTCGGACACTTGGTCTCTGAAGACGGGGTCTTCCCTTGTGGAAGAGGCTTTCCCTTTTCCTCTTTACTCTCCACATTCTTATCTTTCTTTTTCTTCTTGTTTATCTGTTTTCTTCTATTTTTGGTTCTACTTTTGTTTCAACTTTATTCTTTTTTCTTTGTTTTTCCTTTCTTCTTTTTCTCTTTTTCTCTCGCCTCAGCTAGCTTAGCCTCAGATGATGCCGGAATCTCCGCTTGGGTACCAGGGGATTCCGACACGTCAGTGGGCGGCGCTTCTTCTAGGCATCGAATCTGAGCTGCATTAAGGGCTTCGAGTTTCTTCAACTTTCTTTCAAGGATTTTAGCTCTCTCCTCTGAGGCTCTATAGAGGTCTTTTAATTTCTCCACCTCTCGCGTCAATATGCAAGTAGTGCAGATACTTTCAGGGCTGCATTTTGAGTAGCAGCCCTCCGGAAAGTCAACGCACCACTTTTCTAACTGGCATGTTGCACAGTTGTGTTTTAGACGAATGGGTCCTTTTTTGCCTGTCATTTTGAGCGCTTTCTCTCTCTCTCTGAAAACTTGTGACCAATCAATGATAAGAGGTAAGAGTGTGGATTCATTGTAATTGGATGAAGGAGAGAGTGATGGTATGATTGATATGAGTGAGAGTGAAGTGAATGTGGGAAAAAGGTGGGAGAATGGCCCTTCACACACACACACACTCGCATTCGCTCCACCACAACATAACTTATTGCATTCGACCAAACCTTTCTTATTACAAACGGACCTTCAAACTTCTCTCAACTAATCCACATTCAGTCAACCTTTTGTCTGAATCTCCTTTAGTACTTTATCACCAACAGAAAAACTCAAACCTTACATTCCCTTTTCTCCACACCTCACGATCCTTCTCACTAAGTCCGATAGGCCTAATCATTCGTTCAAAGTTCAGCAAATACTTACATGGTGACATTCCAATCGCCTAATGCACTGTCATGTTGTACACCCAAAGCACTCTTCCCAAACATTCATCCCATTCTTTCCCATCTTTCACCATCAATCGCAACATCTCACTGAAAGTTCTTATCGTTCTTTCAGCCAAACCATTCGCACTAGGCATATACAGCATCATTCGCACATGATCTATCCCCCATTCACTCAACATCTCAAAAGCACATCCCACAAACTCAGGTCCATTGTCGCTCAACATTCGCACAGGCTTACACATGCACATGGGCAACATTCTCTCACTCACTTCTCTAGCAACATTCAATGAAGATTTATTTGTCACAGGCGTAGCATGCGCAAATTTGCTATTATGATCCATCATCACAATCATCCCTACATACCCTCTTGCAGTCCTCGGAAAAGACACACAATCGATCACTACCATTTCATAGGGTTCATTCACACTAAACTTTAATACAGGTGGGGCAATATACACTCTCTTATACTTTCTCTTCTGGCACACTTCACACATAGTCGCTACATCCACGCAAATCTTTCTCAAAAAGGGACTAAATATACATCCTTTCATACATCCCACAATTTATTCTTACCCATATGTCCAAACCTATCATGCACAATCTTCACCATTCCAATCGTGCCACACATGGAAAACACCAGAATATATACATTCTCATCATCTATACATTGCACAAAATACACTAAACCCTTGCACACTACAAACTTTCCAGCAAACCTTTTAAACACTCTTAATATGCAACTCCATTCATTCACAGGAACACTGGTCATCACACTATCTTTCAATTCGCGCACCATCGGGCATGACTCTTGCATGCTCTCTATATCTTCATCAGTCAACAGCTCTTCACTCAAATCAACACCTGCCACTCCTACAAATCCAGTTAACCCTACAAGCTCACTCTGCAAATTCCCAACTGTTAAACCATCTTTCACTAAACATTCATTACATACATCCACTGAAATCCTATTCTACTGCAGAAAATAAATCCCAAACAGAAATCAATACAGTAACTCATTCTCGCTTAACACAACAAATTCATGCAATATGTCATTCAACTTCCCCATGCTTACAGATCAACTCACTTCCTCCCATGCCATAATCTGTCCACTTCTGAGTCCACTTATCGAAACTGTCACGCCTTTTCTAGGAACATTCCAACTCATATTATCAACATCACGGCACAACTTTTGCATTCACCAGGAAAATTCATGCACCTGTGTCAATCATTCCACAATAGCTCTTCCCATTCATAGTCAAGGTAACTTGCACTCTTTCTGCAAATCCATGCTCACACATTACATTAAACACTTTGGTCCGTTCAACAAACACTTCTGCAGCATCTAAACCTTCATCTTCACTAATGGGAACAATTCCTTTGCAAACGTGATCAATCTCTCTTCTTACATAGTTCTTCTTCTCAATTAACCAATTATAATACACACCATTCAAACATTGCAGATGCAACTCACACCCATTCACTTGGTCTACACCTTTACCACGATACATCACTGGCTTCTCCACACCATAATGTACATATACTCTCACACCAAACAGCTTACTCAACTATCGCTAACACATCCTGAAACATTATCACTCCTGGCATACACATACTTCTCAACTCTTTTCTTAACCTACTTTAATTTTCCATTCCCAATTGCTCTGGTCCTTTACATGCTTCTTCCATAACCACCTTTCATAACGCATTCACACTTTCTGGCACCTTCTCAAGCAATTCATCTTCCATCAAGTCTCGTAAACCATACAACACACTTTCGAACATAGAATCGGCTCCACCTTTACATTTCCTTCCTACATCCTTCCTACAACTACACCTGCTGGCAAATACTCAGGATTTATGCCTACAGTCTCGCTCTCATTCAAACTACATGGCAAATATGACATCAAATCAGCAATCACATTCCTTTCACCTGGCAAATGCTCAACCACAAAATCAAAATCACTCAGAATCTTAACGCAGCCAGCTCTCTTTCAATCGTTGAATATGCACGCTCTGCCACACTAAACACCTTGGAAACATACGCAATTACTCGCTTTCTTTCAACTCCATTCACAACCTGATCTTGCATTAAACATCCACCCATCAAATGACCACCTGCATCCGTATACACTTCAGCATTCCTGCATTTGTTCCATACGCTGGATACGCAAGTTCCACATCATTTGCAACTTCCGCTTTTAACTTTTCAAATGCAGCATTCATAGTCATTCCACTTAATCACAGTACTCTTCTTTTTTCTCAGTCCATACACTCAACAGTTTTATCACATCTGAACAATCTTTCATAAACTTTCTTCCAAACTCAACTAAACCAAAACATCCATGCAACTCTCTCACTGTGGTAGGCTTAGGGATATTCCTAACCTTTTCCACGAACTTCTCCGATTTACGCAATCCAACCGCATTCACCTTATGTCCCCAAAACTCAACTTCACTAGCAAACCACACACATTTAGACAACTTGACTTTCATCCCAACCTCTTCCAACTTTCTTAAAACATCATTCACCAAGATCATATGTTCTTCCATGTTCTCACTCATCACCAAAATATCATCCAAAAACACTTGTATATTCTTACATGGAAAACCACTCAACTCTACATTCATAGCATGCTGAAAAAGCAGCTGGGGTGTTCGCCAACCCAAAGCTCAGGTTTTTAAACTGCTAATGGCGCTTTGAGGTGGAGAATGCCATAATAGACCTACTCTCTTCAGCCACAGGCATCTGGTAGTAACCACATACCAGATCCATCTTAGAAAATACTTTCATTCCATACATACTGTACACACATTCAGACACAACACTCATAGGAAACTTGTCTTTCAACATTTGTTCATTCACTCTTCTATAGTCAATACACAGTTGCAAACATCCATCTGGCTTTCGTACAGGTACAATCGGACTATTCCAGGCACTCACACTTGGCTCAATTACACCAATTCTCTCTAATTCCTCACACTGTTCCTCAATCTCTTGAGCCACAGGTTGAGGAAAATGACAAGGCCTTTGATAAATTGGCGTATCGTCGCTCAAAATTATTTTGAACTCAGGCTAGCGAGCGTGCCAAAGTCCTCATTCCCTTGACTCAAGGCACCTCTCCTATTCCACAACATCCTGTTGCTTCTCACATTCACTCAACTTTTCTTCCAATTTCACTTGCTCAATCAAATCTTCATACTTCCAAACATTCGATGTTACACTCACGGAAAACACACTTGCATTCACCATATGTGTATCATTCTCCATATTTACCACTGTATTTAACACACCTAATTTATCTCCCACTTACACTCCTCTCAGACTCTTCCTTCGCAGATCCGGCCAAACTTGTATACAGACACACGGATCTTTCATATCAATTATACCATTAAACACATGCACAACTCCCCTCAATTGATAGTTCGCAGCACTACCATCCAAGACATAAATATTCCTATCATTCTCACTTATCTCAACATCCGAATTCTATCCAATCCTTACGCTCAATGTTTCATTCTGCTTGACAGGCACACTCTCAATCGCATATACCTCCAGACCTTTCATGATGTTCACTCTCATACTTCCATCTGGATCCACATACCATTGACACTTCATACTTCCATTCTTCTTGCATTCAATCATCTCTAAATCAGGGTGAATCACGATACCATTCGCTTTCAAAAACCTATAATATAATAACATGTCATACTTCTTGTTTGCACCTTCTACCTAATCCAGTCAAATGATATCCATGATCCTTAACTTCACTTGCTTTCATTCCTACAAATGCTTCATAGTACACCACATTCACCTTACATCCTGTATCAATCAATGCACTTCTCATTCTCCACACACAATTTTAACACACATACACCTATTCACTCTCTGACCCCAATTCACTTCACGATTTGACAATCCTTCTCTCACATTCATCACTTGCACTCTCGAGAATTTCCCAGAAGGAACCCTCTCATTCCTTAGTTTCCCTGAGTCGTTTCATCTCGATTACTCACATTATTCATATCCATTCTTTCGTTCATGCGTCTATCACCAGTCCTACACACCCTTGTTGCATGACCTACCATTCTACATTTACCACAGGTGGTTCTTAGACTGGCACACATTCTAGCATAATGCCCTATCTGCCCACAATTACCACACAGTCCAGGTCCACTCATATTCACTCGACCACCTTCCCTGCAATCTCGTGCTGTAGCGGGCCGAAAATCTAAACTCTAACCCCAATTAATCCAACCCGCTTCCTACACTAATTCGAACATGAGAAATTGAGGGAGAAATGAAACGAATTGTATGTAGTCCTTTGCTTACAAAAAAATATGGGGTAAATATGCACACAAAAATATAGATAGCTAATTTTTCCTATATACACAATTAATATTATCTGATGAATACCAATCAAAATTGATAAAAAACCCATTTAATTAGACTATACAAAAGAAGATACGCTAAGTCAAACAACAAAAAAATATCTACCAGGGCAATATCAACCAACTGATAACATAGAAGACAAGGTGTCAATAACAGGAGGCCTAAAGCAGACAAGAGGACCAAAAAAAAGAAAAAAGAAATGGCTCACGTGTTACCCAGGTGGGTATTGGCATCTCAAGCATTTTACAAAAAAACCCCTGGCACTTCTGAGCTCATATAATATTGCGATCTGGTCACATCTTGAAGCTATCAAAGCCCTCTCTGTCCTGGCGGGACTTACAATCTCTGATTGGTTATTTCAACCCTACAGTCTCTGTCACTCCTTACAAATGATGGTGATTAAATTTACTGGAGTGGTCTTTCAAAAAACTATTTTATATTTAGCTGAGGAAGAGAAAAAACATTTTATACAAAACATGAAAATCAATTTATATTATATATAAATAAAAAAAAACAACCCCTATTCCCATTCACACACACATTCTTACAGAGGGAGGGAGAGGGTATTGGGAAAAGGGGTGGGAGAATGGCCCTTCACACACACAATCACATTCGCTCCACCACAGTGCCAAGTGGCCCATTATTCCACATCCATAACACACTCTTTTCCTGACACAACTACAATCTTTTATCATATGCCCTATTTGCCCACAGCCAAAGCAACTTCCTTGTGACCAGCGACAGTCATCCCTCATGTCCCCAACTTTCTTGCACAGCAGACACCTAGGATCATTCACTCTAGATCTACTGTCATTCCTACCATTTGTGCAACCACTATTCCGACCATTCTGAACCCTACCGCAACCATTCTGACTCTGACTCCTACTTTTATTCCCTCTCATTTCATGGCCAACATACACACTCTGCTGTTCATTCTCCCCATAATAGTTTTCCAAAAATCTTGTCATCGCCTCAATCGAGTTCTCTGTCAACGCATCCCGATACGACTGGAACTGGGGCAACTTACTTATACTTGAGTTGCGCACAGTGTGAATCGATGCCTCCTCCCTTCCATAATCCTCAAATGCACGGTCCTCTAACATATCCAGTACATCCTTACATAGCAATCTCTCACCAGCCCATCTCATCTTCTCTATCCTCTTATACATCACATACTCACCCACTTCATTCAGAACCATATTTAAAAACTTCTTTTTCAGTTCCTTATTCCATCATCTCCAAATCTTATTTGCGCCAAGGACTCTTAAGTGATGCGCATATGAATTCACATCCTCATTCTTCCCTATTCTCGCTTCCTCAAACCCATTTGTTTTCTTATATTTCACACTTGTCTTCATCCTCTTACATTCTCTATCATTCTCTCTTTCATAACCTCCCACTTAGGCTCACCCACACTCATAATCATCCGGTAAAAATCTTTCATACACCCATCCAGGAACTCTCACAACTCTTTCACAGAAAACCTATTATTCTCTCCAAATTTTTCCTTACAATAACTTTCATACTCTTTCAAAAACACTTTCCCATCTTTTGTTCCTTCCACTCTAAACTTATTAACTTTGGCACTTCTCTGATCAATATACTCCAATGAACCTCAGCATCACTTTCACTCTCTCTCACTTCTTTCCCACTTTCACTCATGCCTTCCTTCTCTTATCAATATACTCCGATGAACCTCAGCATCACTTTCACTCTTACTCACTTCTTTCCCACTTTCATTCATGCCTTCATTCGAGCTGAAATACAAGGAGTCAATGCTAGCCAGTCGGGTCCTTTCCTGTCGCTCGGGTCATCTAGTCTTTGGGGTCTTCTTTTTTTGGTGCCTAGTCAATTGCAGGGGTTCATTTAAGTCTGTCAATCCCCTTTTGTCCGTCATTTCCAATCCAAGTTGAGTCGAGGCTACACCCACAGCAATTGCACCTGATTCTCTCATTGAGCATTCGCATCAACCTTTCCTCCATTCGCACCTCACGGTCTTTAATCCTCTCTTCCATTCTCATTTCCATCTTTCTCATTTTCCTCTTCAAACTATCATTCTGTTCTCTCAACTGCGCATTTTCTCTGTCTTTCTGCCACACTAACTCATTTAGTCTTCTCGTCTCCAACTCCATGGCCCCAATCCGTTCCTTCTCCATCAGGGACAAAAAAAAACACAAGGCTCTCACTCCTTTCCTTCCTCAAACCACCGGGCAGTCCCTGTTCGGGTGCCAAAAATATCTGGTGGCAGGGTTGCAACTTCCTCACCAATTCTTCTCGCTGCTCCAACAAGGTCCGCTCAGTTCAAGGAGAGTGTATTGAGGAGAGAGAGTATTTTCTAAATTTATTAAAAAACCAATAAATATCCCGAGCTAAACCAAAATCACAGCCCCAAAACCTTTAAAATAAATATACCTTATTGTCGTAGAATTGCTCACAGTCTGGTCCAATAATTATTCTAATCCTTGATCTGGACACACGGCTTTTGTTTAAGTCGATGGTATTGACCCTATGACTCAATCTACGATCATATATATATATATATATATATAGGTAGGCTTTAATTCCTACTGAATGTGCGAAAGCTGGTTAGAGGCGAGTTGTGCCACGGCCAGGATTCTCACTATAAAAGTCCCACTTGTTACTGGGGGGAGGTTTGTGATTGTTAAATTCTAAGAGTGCATAATACAGGTTGAATAAATTAGCCGAAGGGATTCTTAATTAAAGTCTTGCCAAGGGTACGTCAAAAAGGAGGAGCCACAAATAAACACGCATCCAAAAATAAACTTTACTTTACATCAAAATAATAATTAGAAGCAATAGTCAAACGGGCATTTAGGTAAATAAGGATTAAATATTAAACTGGATTAGTCCGGGTTGACAGCAATTATAAATAACAATATCAGGGAATGACTCGCTTGAATCTCCTTTAAACAAGGAGAAGAGGATAACACTGACGTTAAGCGTCTAGATTTATAATGACTCAATGGGAGTATCAATCACTGTTAATTAAATAGGTAATTTAAGAATAGAGGGACACTGGGTTTACGGATTACCATTAATTGTGATGGATTGGAGAGACGACTACCCAGGTCCAGACGGGGTGATTCGGGTGGCGTTAACACAAGTTCTCGGGGAGAGGGGGGATAAGACGACGGGTTCGGGGCTGCTGACTGCAGTTCCGGTTAGTTCACTCCTAACTGGATGTGACACTAACAAATAGTAACTTCCAGTAACTATTTGGGTGTTCTTTTTTCTTTCTCAAGTTACGTTGAGCAACAGAGCGTATTCTTCTAGTCACAGACTCTGCGGGACGGGATTTGCCTCAGGAACACTTTGAGACAGCGACCAAGTTAACTCAGTGGCGCCTTGGCAGTCGATACGTTACAGCAATGACTCTCGTTCAACGTGAGGGTTACGCGAGTAGGTTTGGGACACTGCTGTAGAGGGATGAACGGCGTTGTCATTTATACCGCGGACTGTGTGAAATCGAGAGAGAGATTCCATTTACGACAATTCGCTTATCGCAGCGCTTTCTGGACAATCTCCATGGTATCATAAAGAAGGCAAATAGAATTTAGGCTCCTCTGTGAGATAGGCCTTCTTTCGTCAGACTTCCTGTCGCCTGTTGGGGAAGGGTGGGGGGGAGAGAGAGGAGACGAAGGTCAACTCAAACGACAAATTTCTTTCATTCCCACAATTGTCTGGCGGCATGCGAGTATGTACGTTCCATACCCTCACACTTGTAACCTACTCAAAAATGACTATAATTATATACACACTATAGGTGGCCTTATAATTTTATTGCCCAATGCAAAGATGCAAGTCTGTCCAAAATGTATCCGGATATCCAGGAGTGCTCTTACCGGCATAAAGGGGTGGAAAGGAAAAGGGAGGCAGGCCCGCTTTCTGAGGAAAGGGGTGTTCCTTAGGGTCTTCTTTCCTGTCAATCTGGCAGTTCAGCTCCAGGCTCAAGAATGGGTATGCGGTGTTTCCAGTCAATGCAGAAAGTGGGAGGGCTCTGACTCCAATCGATGCATAGGCGACTTGGACTCGCACTTCGAAAAACTGTCCCCTTACTGCCACACGTGGGTCAAGATTGGCTTCAGCCATCTCCAAAAGCCAGATGTTGATGACATCGGTACCACAGAGCTGGAAAAGAGAAGGCACTTTCAGTCACTGATTCACTGCCACACTCAAACATCTTTACTCCTAAGACATTCAAGCATACCCACTCTCGCACAATTTTCACTCTTCTATTTTCTGTTTAGGCGGTTCTTCCTTCCTCAGTCACAACTATTGACTTTTAAACTGTTAACGAATACAGAACTATTGTTAAGCTGAAGGAATCCACCTAAAAAGAAAATAGAGATGAATGGGAGAGCACAATAGAGGTCTATCGAGTCCCCCCACACAAAGCAATGACCGTGATCACGCAATCCACACACACTTTGTGAAAAAGAAGAAAGAGATTAGACATAGGTGAGGGGAGGCGGACAACCAAACTACTACACGACCAATGATGATTTGAGTATACCAACATGGCTAAAACTTGACAGAGGGGAGATTAGAGGAGATAGTTAACATTGAGTCTGATTGAAACAGCCATTTGGAGGGGGGAACTTATTTGCTTTAAAGTAACATTTCATCATCTTCAATCTGAAGATTACCAGTGATGTATAAAGCCGATAATTGGAAGTCTTCACTACCCAACGATGTCCTGGCAAACTTGACATATCAATGATTATAGTATCTGAACATGGGATGGATGATGACTGTTTGCTATTTCTTGTAACTCTTTTCTGAAACAAAACTGCTCTTTTCTTTTGGGATAACAGAGATTTCTAATTCAAGCCTTAGGAGCAAGTGTCAACTTATAGGTGTTGATGGAAAATTTAGGGTTCTCATTGAGATGTACTATGGATGAAGCAAGTGGAAGTACCACTTTCCATTTTAGCACAGTTAATCCCCATTGGCTGTGGTTATTGTCCAATGTAGTTGCAATTTTGTTTGACTTTGCACTAGTGGCCATATACTCTAGTGATCCCTGGTTCAGATCCCACATTAAACTAGGTCACCACTAAGAAAAGCTAAAAAATATGCAGCAATCAGTGATAAAACCAATGCCACAGTATAGGTTCAAACACTGTCAGTATACAAGTTTCAGATTTTCTTTCATAAAGAACTCACTCATATGGACAAGTTGAATGCTCTAAAAATGATGCATGGGGAGGAAGGGTCAATATACTGCTGGCCCTCATAATCGTAGTTTTAGATTTTCTCGTTTGAAGCAAAGGTAGTTTATTCATTGTGGTATCCTGGTTCATCCAGATCCTCATTGGAGAGTTCACTGTCACTTTTCACCCACAAGTGAAGAGTATTCCATGGTCTGTGGATATAGCTTCCATTCTGGCATAAGACTTGAATAATACTTGTAGTTTTGCTGCTGCCTAGTCTTGCTATCCGGCAAGCAGGAATTTTGCTAAGGGAGATGGAAACTGACTTCTTAACATAAAATTTATAGTCTTTTTTTTATATACATATATATTTATATATATTTAGGTTGCAGGTTAGCAATTCTATCAATAATGGTGTCAATGATGATACTCTGATGTTGAGTAATAATTTTTTTAAGATAATCCCTGTATTGAGTTGAGTGCTGCCATATTTTCAGCCCTTACCTATTAAGGATATTTTACTTTTTAGAGAAATTGGTGAATGTTTTTCCATGCTGGGAGAAGACAGCGACTGCCGTGCTGTTGTTTTAAGTGGCCGAGGAAAGACTTTTACAGCAGGCATCGATCTCTCTGACTTGGCTGAAATGGCATCTGTTGTGACTGGAGAAGAAGATATTGCAAGAAAGTGTCGCAAGTTACGAAACATGATTTCAAAATATCAAGACTCCATGTCCTCATTAGAAAAGGTTTAATTTTTTTATTTTCTAATTTAGGGATGCAAAAAATGAGAGCATTACTGTGGTAATCACTGAATAGGAGTGTACATTCAGGGCAACATTGTGATGACTGTTATATGCTGTACTGACCTGTGGTTTAGATCTCACATTTAACTGTAGGGTCAGAGTAAGATAAGCATCAAAGAGTTTGAATTGGTAGAAGAGAGAGAACTTGACAACTACAACTTCAGATGATGGTGGCTAGGAACCATGCACTTCCACAAAACTCTGAGAAAGGAAGAATGCTCCAGTTTCACTTTATGCTTTTATTTCTGGAATATTTTTTTATCTTAATTATTTCATTGTTTGTAAAGTAATTTATAATGTGACCTTTGATTTGGGGATATTCTCTCACCATTTTTCCTTTTCAAGTCAGTTTGCTCAATCTAATTTTGGATGTGCCTCCATTTTCAAAATATCTATGATATATAAAACTATCAGTTTGCCAATTTTCATTCCTAGATATTAATTCTGTGCTGAAAGAAACTTGTGTACCAAACATTCTTTCAACACAAGGATATGCATAAATACACATGAGGTGGGCAATGGAGAGGGAAGAACAAGTTAAGTATATGATTGAAGTCTTGTTCCTTAGGACTGAAGGGTCAATTTAGCATGGAAAAAATCATGGTGGCTTTGTACTTAATAGGGCATAAAGGGGAGGGTGGTTTTTACTATGGTTGAAGCTCACCAACATTATTTTCTGGGAAAATAATAATTCAAATTGTTAACACTACATTCCATGTATAGTGCCCTAAACCTGTCATTGCTGCTGTACATGGCCCCTGCATTGGAGGTGGAGTGGATTTGATCTCTTCAGCTGACATCCGATATTGTTCGATTGATGCGTGGTTTCAAGTGAAGGAAGTTGACGTAGGTAAAGCAAATGTTGAATCCTTTGTTGTCTAATGAAGAAACTTTTGAACTTGACCTTCATTTTCTGGTAATCTTTTCCAATGATGAAACATTTGCCTAGTGCATGTCATTGACATTCCTTCAAGGACTTTGTTTCAGATGCACGTACTTCTTCCTCAGATATTTACCTCATTGATGAAGTGGTCAATATCACTGGCCTTGGTTGGTTTGGAATCCATATATTTTGCGTCAGGCAAAACAAAATTCTGCTTAAGATTAGCTGTAGCCCCACTTTGTCTGGTTGTAAGTGGCAAGTGCTAACCCAACTTTTCACCCTTTAATAGGTGATAAAGGAGGTGGTTAGAATCCCACCTAAAACTGTCAGTCCACATATAGGTCTTAAACTGCTAATTGTTGAAATAAACTAAAAACAACAGAATTCTCCCCCCCCTCCTTTCCCATGCAAACACTCTTATAGGTTTATAGGTGAATCTCTTTAATGGCTGGACAAAACTTCCACCTGGCCCTGTATTTCACCACCATTTTATCAATATTTGTGTTAACTCTGCCTTCCCTTATATTATGACTATGCCTTCTGTAATCCCCTGTCCCATGTAAACAGTTACATCTAGCACCTAACTGGAGGAGCGATCCCCTCCCAGTATCAGTAACTACTGGCGGTGGTTTCAAACTATTAGGCTGTCAAGAAATTTGTTTTATAAAAGAAAAGTAAAATTTTATTTAATTTAAAAAAAAGATACATTCAGCAAAGTAGTTTCAATCATTATTCACTATACTCTCCCATAGTTTAACTAACTATTAGATACTTTTTAGAATTCATTCAGTTTTGATTAACTATATGATTTAATACCCTTTTCCACCTCTGTATCAGAGTAAACTTTGCCATTTACGTGTTGTAATAACTTAAATAAATGATAAAACCTGGTGAATATATGTAGATGATGAAGAACTTTCCAACTTAATGCAATATTTTTTTCTTTAATGTAATGTGGCATGTGTGAGTATGCATTGTCAGTGGACCAGGGAAAGACATATTTGTTTATTTTATTTAAACATTGCTGCAATATTTTAACATTTTGGTCCGCAGTAACTGCTTGAGAAGCTCATAATGAACAACGCATTTCACATCCCACCAAATCCTTTTTCTTTTGGAGATTCATGTCTAGGATTAGAAATGGGTTTCATTGTTTTTTGTGTTTAATATTGCAGTAATTACTCCATTTTTCATCTGCTGTAACAATTATCTCCAGAAATGGTTCACAGGTATTTTGAGCCAATAGAAATATACTATTTCACCCATTGTAAATGTTGTAATTCAAACAGTTCTTATGACACCAAACACCATTTTTGTAGCTTTCAAAAGGCCTAGGTATTACTATAGCTTTCAAAAGGCCTAGGCATTACTGCAGCTAAAAAATGGCCTAGGCATTACTTCATTTATCTTTAATTTAAAGAAACTTATAAGAAACATTCTTTAGAAGTCTTTATTTGTTATTGTTGTTGCTTATTCCCCAGCTGTCTTGCTGAGCAGGTTCAAGACCTTGAGGAAGGTTATGTACTTGTACTGGGTTTCTCACATAGCCCTCAAGGAGTGCATATTATTATTTGTTGGCATGTATGTATGGTTGTGTTGTGTAGTTTTCACTTGGGTGGGGTGTAAGTGTTGTATTCTTGATAGGCATCCGCGATTGTCCCCTCCAGCCTCTTCTGGTAGCCAAGACCACATCCGCACCACAACATTTTAAAAATGACATTAATTTCTTGACAACTTAAGATATATATCGAAACCACCTTAGTTTTATTCCTTTTTATACCTATCCTTTTTTTCACCATTTTCTTTACAAGCCCTTCTATCGACTAAGTCCTGTGTCCATTCAATGGCCATTCCATTTAATTAAAAATGCCTCATAATTCGAGTTGGTCATGGGACTGGGCCTAGCCGAATAGAAACGCCACTCGATTACAGCGAATGTAACCATATAGGGTGAGGTTAGTCTCCAGATGTAGTTCCTATTTGGGTCAACAACCTGATGGCAGTTGCCTTAAGCTGCATATACTTTTTTGGATCCAAGGTTAACCTCAAGTCTCCACTTATAAATATAAGTCCTCAAAATGAATGCATATCAGGGGATAAAATTCCCTACCAAATTATCTTTTTCAGTTGGATATTGTCTGTTTCAGGCTTGGCTGCCGATGTAGGAACCCTTCAGAGATTGCCAAAAATCATCGGTAGTGAAAGTGTAGTGAGGGATCTCTGTTTCACAGCCAGGAAATTTTTCGCTGATGAAGCTCAAAAGATTGGTTTCGTTTCCCGAGTTTTCGATAGTAGTGAAGTGTAAGTGTGACATCAGGGTTTATCACATTTCCTATTTTTTAGCACTTTTCATTAATATTGCACACTTGACAGTGAAGGCAGTTTCATCATTCTTGATGATTGAGATATTTGTCTTGGATCTCTGTACCAGGGAATTTAAATTGGCAGTACTGTTGTGTCAGCATTGCATCATAGAAGGCAAATAAATAGGGCCGCACACCATGTGTCAAATCGGCAGAAGCGCTAGATTTGTCACATGCTTATATATTAATCCCATGAGAGCATTAAATAACCTGCCACTAATATGTAGTATCGTGTTGTATAGAGTGTGAGTAGTATCCTTTCAATAGAGTGAAACTGGTGATGACTGGGGACAAATGCACCAATTTGGTAGGGCTCATAGTCAAACGGGTAAGCTGTGTGGTAATTGTGTTGATAAAAATACCAATAAAAAGTTATTATGCAAAAACCTTTAAAAAAAAGCATTGCTTGGATGGGGAATAAATGCATTAGGAATGAGAAGATAGATGTTGTAGTGATAAAATAGAAACTAAAAAATAATGGGGGGGGGGGGGTATTCTTGTGGAAAAATCTATGGGCTCTTCCTCCAGAAAGCATTCATACACACATACCACAATTTTTCATCATAGTTCATGAACCATTTATTACTGGATAATGGAGTTGTGAGGCATTGAGACAAATGCATTAATAAACACACCCGCAAGATTTCAAAGAGTCTGATAGACAAAGGAATGATAATATTTTTAATGATAAGTTCCAATCAAAAAGTACTCATACCCTATACAATTTGAAATGTGATCAATAGTATACCATTTTTGATTAATAAACCACTCTTTCAAATGGTTACTATTAGTTGGCAGAGGAGGAAAAATTTGCTCCCCTCTACCCCCCTGATTTGGCTCTCCATCTAAAAAAAATAGTGGCCCAAAACAGGTTTTTGTGTAAATATCTCGCTTAGGACTCAGTTTTAAGGAAAATGTTTTCAATGTATAAAACACTCTGCAGAGGATTCTCTACAAAATGTTTTTTTCAGTTTTCCTACTACATTGCATGATTTCATGCTATAAGTGCAAGAATGTTTTTTTTTTTGTCCCCCTCCCTCTCTGGGGCCTTTTCTTCAGGGGTTGGTCCCAAAGAGTCTAGCCTTCTCGTGGTGAGGGGGGGTCATTGGCCCCTTTTCTCTGCGTGTAGAAGAACTCTGTCAGCCTCTTCGGTCTATAAAGATGGTGTGGTGGATCCGTAAACATTCTTTAAGAGGACATACCGGACGCAACTGAATCCAGAGTTGCAGTAGCACTGGGCCCTTGAAGGCCTCCATGGTGGGGAGTCCCAACGGAGAATGAAGTTTTTATTTTCGCAATGGCTAAGAATAAACCTAAAACCTCTCCTTCTCGTAAGGGTTCTCGTGCCAAACATTCTTCAGCTCCCCTTTCAGCCTTCCCTCGCTCGTTGGATCCCTATGCCAACGATGCAGACCCAGATTATGCCCGCTTTCTGGTCATCAATTCATCATTTGATATCCCACTTGCCAGTCAATGTGTTTGACGTTAATGAATCTTTTGAGTCCCGCTTGAGTGAACCCCACCGGATGTGTTCAAGAGATAGTGGTGATATCGTAGTTGAGGTGTCATCTCATTCTCAACACAATCTTGTGCCAAATCTGTCTTTGATTGCCGAAGTTCCCGTTACTGGTTCGCACCAGCCATGTCTGAATTTTGTCAAAGGTGTCTTCCGTTCAAACGAATTAAGGGACTACGACCTCACCCACCTTCAGAGCAAGCTTAGTACCCAACGGGTCACATATGTACACAGTGACTAAAACTGTAGGCTCTACCAGAGTCGCAACTGCCACATTGATTTTAACGTTCGAACGTAAGGAACTGTCGTAGTTTATTAAAGCTGGGTAACTTCTTGTCCCGCTAAGTCCCTACGTTGAACTACCCAGACTTTTCTTCAATTCTAATCAATTTGGACATATTGGTAGTGCCTGTCGGCACTTCCGTTCCTGTGTGAATTGTAGTTCTGATTACCATGGCTCTGAATGCACTAAAACACCGTGCTGTGCCAACTGTGGTGGTGCTTACAGTGCTGCGTCAAAAGTCTGCCCAATATTCTTATATAAAAAGGAGGTCCTTGCTTTGCACGACTCTGCGTCTGGGCGTGAGAAAGGCTCGTCGACGTGCTCGAACACGTTCGAGTTACGACACGCCTGAAGAATCTCATCGCCCATCTACCGTTAGTGTCAGAAGCATACATGATATACCGTCGAAGCATCGCTCTCGCATCGTGATGGTGCTCCTGTCTCAAGCAGCTCTAGCCGTGACTGACGCTCAGGGTGAGACACTTGACATCAGACGTTATCTGAAAGAATCTTCCATATTGACCAGTGAAGGTTCTTCTACCCGGCCCCTGGACCCAAAACCCCGTGGTAATAGGAAGGACTCATCACTTGGGTCATCGGTCACCAATAAGCAGGCAGCCTCTAGACCTGACTCAGCTGAGCCTCAAGAATTTTTAATGGACTCTTCTCTTGGTACTGAATATTCTCTGCCCTCAAGCCCGTCCCGTCCCGCCCGTCACAAGATGTAGGCCCCTTAACGTTCCAAACGGTAGCAGAAATCCACTTAGTTCCTCGTACTTTGCTCAGATCGTCTGCTCCTTCTACTCATGATCCGATGGAAGCCGATGATATTCCAACATTGCCAGCCGCGGTTGCTGGATCAACCCCTCAGACATCGAAAACGACCTCGGCCCATGAATCCGGATCTACGGTCCGAAAATCTCTTCTCGCCCTTCCGTTTCCTCCTGGCTGTGCGCCCCTTTCCAGGCCAGGGCCTCAGCTGGTTTCTCGAAACCATCGGACATACCCCCTGCTATATCAGGCTCTTCGAAATCTGCCCTTCGTCCCCCAAGCTCGTTGGGACGCACTTCAAACTTAACCTCAGCCACAAAGGAGAAAAAGATATTTACTATGGTATCTAACCGTCCCAAATAATATCCTCCATTTTACAATGGAATTGTCAAGGCGTTCTTCCCAAGTGGGAAGAACTCAGTTCTTTTGACGACACTCCACCCCGCTGTTGTCTTCAGCTAGAACAAACTAGCTACACTGCCTTTTACGGCGGTTCCTGGTTTTCGTATTTTCAATTCTCTTGCTCCTGTTGGGGGCTCGTTGAGCTCCACCGAAAAAATTTAGGTCCTTCCCTCCTGTGCTTGCACAGGGGACCCTCCATATTTCTCTAACCGGAGAGGAGGCTTACTCCTCTCCTTCGCCTACGGGTGCAGGGGACTCCCCCTCACCCCCTTCTCTGGAGGTGCTTTCAGGCACCTCCCTTTTTCCAGCAGCATTCCCCTCTTTTCTTTCCATGGGGACTGCCAAGAAAGCCAGCTGGCAGCCCATTGCCGACCGCCCCTCGTGTAAGCGGCTCGGTAGGGCAAACCCCCTTAGGAGGGAGAGGAAAGCCAGACCCCTTCGGTCGCTTCCCTCAAAAGACCTGCTGGCAAGAATATTGAACCTTGCCGGGGTCAAGGCCTGTGCCTCCCCACACAAGACAAGTGACAATACAACCAACGGGACCCGCGATGTCTTGGGAGGGGATGGCCAACTGGAGGCCCCTTCTGTGACACACATGCTCCTTGAGGAACCCCAGCCTCAGACGGTAGGGCCTTCCATGGGGGGGAATCCGGGCTTGGCGCCAAACACCGAACCAGAATCCGCCCCTATGCAAGGTCCTCCTCAAACGGATGGGGTCTGAGGCAGTACAAGGAGGGGAGGGATCTCCTCCGACAGGGGCCCCTACGGCTACCAGGACCTTATCCATTTCGGAGGAGGACCTGGCTGAGGCCGGTCCATCTGGCCTGGGGACTTATGCTGGCGGAGGTGAGAAGCGGGTTTATTCCCCGCCCTCCTCTCCAAAAAAGAAAAAGACCAAGAAGACTCGGAGCTCCTCTCCATACGTGGGGGCTGCAGGGACGGATGGGTCTGCTGCCACTTTGGTAGGCGACCAAGCCAAGATCGGCACATCCGGCCCCTCTACCCCCCCCGTGTGCGAAGCCTCTGACTAAGACCAAGAGTGGACAGGGCGGAGCCTCGATGACATCGGGGCCTCTCATTCAGAGGTTACCTGGCGTTTTCGAGCCCGCTTGCTTCAAGCGCTTCCTCGTTATTCGCTCCACTGATGGCACCATGTTGTCCAAGGGCAACATGATCCATCAGAGGAGAGGATTAGCTAGTGCAATGGGTAGAGAGCCGAAGGTGACCCGTTTCTCGGACGGGAGCCTTCTGGCGAATGCGGCGAATCCCGCCGAGGCGGCCAAGATAAGTGCTCTTCGCACACTTCATGGCACCCCGGTGAGTGTGACGCCGCACTCCACCATAAACTTTGTGTAAGGAGTAGTTTATGCGAGGGAACTCGTTGACTACTCCATTGAGGACATCACCCTAGAGCTGGCCGACCATGGGGCGGTCAAGGTCGAACGTGTGATTAGAAAATAGGGAGGGTCCTCGAGACCCTCCCCTACACTCTTCGTCACGTTCGACGGTGACAAGCTCCCTGAGTCGATGCGTGCCGGTTGGTACCGCTACCGCGTGAAGGCATTCGTGCCACTGCCGCGGCGGTGCTATTACTGTCACCGCTTCGGCCATCCGAATCGCTCATGTAGACGTGCAAAGTCGGCGTCACCCGAAGTCTGTGTAAACTGCTCCACGGTCGCACACGATAAGTCCAAATCGTGTGTGGCCAAGTGTGTCAATTGTGGAGAGCCGCACCCTGCTTCTTCGAAGCAATGTGGTGCATATCTCCTTGAGAAAGAAATCCTGGCCATTCAGGCCCAGGATCGACTCTCATTCCGCGAGGCTAAGGACTTGGTCCTGGCGCGTCCGGCTCTGCCTGGGACTTCATATGCCTCAATAGTTAGAAAGGCACCCTCTGCTTCTGGCCCATCCAGGCCAACGAGCACGGTTGTTTCCGCGCCCATTCGGAGCCCTTCTGCGGGCTCTACCCAACCCGGGCGCTCCCCTGGTAAAGCTGGCGGAAAAAGGGTTCATACCCAGCCCCAGCTAAAACCAGGGCTCCCCCCTCTTCCCCCAGCTTGACCGTTTCCCCGTAAGGCGAAACGGCCACGCGCCTCCACCGAGTCGTTAGACTCACAGGAGGTAACACCCCTGAAGATGGTCTCTAGGCCATCTTCCGGGGTTCCTAAAGCTGTCCACCGAAAGGAGGACAGCAACAAAGGAGCTTCGGCTCCTTCGCCCACGCCTAGTGGTGGAGAGAGTGGCTCGGAGACGGTGGTTCCTCGAAAAGAGGGCCTCCCACCTCCGAAGCCGCAACGCCCGCCTAAGGTTTCGAGGCGGAGGGAGGAAAAGACTCGCATGGCGAGCCCAACCTCCCCCCAATAAGTCCTCGATGGCGACAGCGCCTTCAGCGCTTTGTCCGGCCAACAGCGCCCGGGGTTCTTTCCCCGGGAAACGTATGGCCATTCCCGTGAGGGTCTTCAGTTCGAGTAGGGCCCCCGCGTCTCCTCTGAGCTAGGCCTGGAGGGCATATTCCTTCAATGGAATTGCCGTGGACTCCGAGCCAACTGGGAGGAGCTGCGGAGGCTCGTCTCGTCCCGTTCCCCGTTAGCTATCTTTTTGCAGGAGACCATGCTAGGCGCGTGCCCCCTGCCCGCCCTCCCGGGGTATAAGAACATAACATAAGAAAAGAAGGAGACTGCAAAAGACCATTCATGGCCTACACTTGGCAGCTTCTGTTCCAGTCAACACACAAAAGATTTCTTACCAGAGAAAAGTCATCAACATTGTCACCCTTTACAGGAGTTCGTCAGATCTAATCTACAATATACATAAAATGCATCCAGAGGATTATGTCCATTCATGCAACCGCAAAATATAATCTCCCAACTCCTTAGAAAAATCGATACATATTTACATAAAAAAAAGTCAGTCCCATCTAGCAGCTTCATCCATATATTTATCTAATCTATTCTTAAAACTACCCAGAGAGGAGGCTTCTATCATATGTCTAGTGAGCCTATTCCATTCATCTACCACACGATTTGTAAACCAATTCCTCCCAATCTCCTTCCTAAAACTATACGTATCAAGCTTAAACCCATTGCTACGTGTCCTGTCATGTTCACTAAGTATAAGAACCTTACCCAGATCCCCTTTATTATATCCTTTTACCCATTTGAAGACTTCAATCAATTCCCCTCTGACTCTTCTCCTTTCCAATGTATGTAGATTTAGTTTTCTGAGCCTTTCACCATAAGGTAAGTTCCTTAGCCCACCAATCATCTTTGTCATCCTTCTCTGAACAGACTCAAGCAAATCAATATCCTTCCTATAATATGGTGACCAAAATTGTACTGCATAGTCTAGATGAGGCCTAACTAGTGCCAGATACAGTTTTAGAATGACTTCAGCACTCTTATTGCTTACATTCCTCCTAATGAATCCCAATATCCTATTAGCTTTATTCTTAGCATTTAGGCATTGCTTTCTAGGATGAAGGTCTGAACTTACCAAAATACCCAAGTCCCTCTCACAATCGTTCCTCCCTAAAATTCTCCCATTTAATTTATAACTATTCAATGGATTATTTCTACCTATACTAAGTACACTACATTTGTCTATGTTAAACTTCATTTGTCATTTCTCGGCCCAATTGGACAGAATGGTCAATTCCTCCTGCATTACAACAGCATCAGAATCAGCCCTAATGGCCCTACCTAGCTTAGTATCATCAGCAAATTTACTCAGGTCATTACTTATACCTATGTCAAGATCATTAATATAAATTAAGAATAGCAAGGGACCCAAAACAGATCCTTGCAGCACTCCACTGCTAACACACCCCCACTCAGATTTAATTCCATCTATACTAACTCTTGGCTGTCTGTCACCAAGCCATGACTGAATCCACCTAAATATACTGCTATCGATCCTGTGTGCTTTAACTTTGCTCAGAAACCGTAAGTGTGGCACTCGATCAAAAGCCTTACTAAAGTCCAAGTATAAAATATCATAGTTTTCATCATTATCTGCTACTTCCTACACCTTACTATAAAAAGACAGCAAATTAGTCAGACAGGATTTACCCTTACTAAAGCTATGCTGTGATTCTTTTATCAACTTATGCTTATTCAAGTGATCTCTAATATTCCTTGCTATAATAGATTCCATCATTTTCCCTACCACTGATGTCAAACTTACTTGTCTGTAATTAGACATATTTGTTTTATCCCCTTTCTTAAATATAGGTATCACATTGACTTTCTTCCATGCCACTGGCACAATGCCACTCTCCAATGATTTTCTAAAGATGCATGCTAGGGGCTCACTTAACACATCCTTACATTCTTTCAAAATTCTAGGAAAGACCTCATCAGGACCGGGTGCTTTACTACTTTTGATTTTATAAATTTCCTTTGTAACTATCTCCTTTGTGATCAAGATATCCTTTAATTTCTCTTCATCATTACCCCGAAAGATCATTGACACCTCGGGTATATTTAGAGTATCCTCCTGTGTAAATACTGAGAGAAAAAAGTCATTTAGCATTCCAGCCATTGAGTCCCTATCACTCACTAATTCTCCATTGGAATCTATAAGTGGGCCTATTTTATCTCTAACCTTAGTTTTGTATAATTGATAAAAACTTTTAGGATCTTCCTTTGCCCTATTTGCCACTTTAATTTCATAATTTCTCCTTGCTACTCTAATTAACTTTTTAACATCTCTTGCTAGTTCATTATATCTCTGCCTTAAGTGATCCTCTCCATTTTTTATTTTCTTATAAATGCCCTTTTTAATGCCAATATAATGCTTAATTTTATCTGTCATCCATTTTGGATCATTATTTTTAGTCCTAATCTCCTTATATGGAATGTTAATCATCTGACCTGTAATTAATTGCTCAATTATTCTTTCATACTCCTCTTTAATTGTAATCTCTTCCTCCTGGTGATTATTGTCTCCACTAACTGATATCATTGAATCTATTCCTGATTTGATTTCATCGCCTGATTTCTGTACAACTGCCTCCAGTTAAGTCCTTAGCCCATTATAATTTGCTCTTCTAAAGTCAGGAATTTTAACATTGTTCATGCTACTATCAATACCATTCCATTTCATCTTGAATCTAATTTCACAATGGTCACTATTACCCAAATTTCCTCCAATCTCAGTATCCTTAATAACTTCTTCCCTATTTGTCAGAACTAAATCCAGTATATTATTTCCTCTAGTGGGTTCGTTAATAATCTGCCTCAGAAAATTATCTTGGACAACATTAAAAAATTCCTCAGCCTTCTGATCACTCACAATAACTTCCCAGTCTATATTTCTGTAATTAAAATCGCCCATTATATATACATGCTTACTTCTACATGCCCGTTCTATCTCCTGCCACAGAAGATTTGAAGCTTCCTTACTAAGATTTGGTGGTTTGTATAATAATCCTATGACAAGCTTGTTTTTACCTTCCTTTACATTTAGCTATAATGACTCTGTGTTATCATCTAATTTAATTGTACTGTTTACACAACACTGGAGATTATCTTTAATATATGTAAATAATAACCCCTCCTCCTCTCTTCCTATTCCTATCTGTATGGAACATGTTAAAGCCCTCAATCTCAACCTCAGGTTTAAAGTGATTACCTGCCAAATCAAGCCATGACTCTGTTATCGCAATTATATCAAAATTCTCTTCACTCGCTAACGCTCTTAAGAGATCTATCTTATTCCTTATACTCCAACCATTTGTGTAGTATATTTTTTAAGTTTTTTTTATTATTCCCATCTTCATTGCATCGTGCTTTTCTTATTCCTAGTTATCCTCTCATTCACTTGTGCATTAGTTTCCCTATAACGCATCAGTATGCCCTCCCCCCTAGCTATTCCTCTATCTCTGCATCCCTTCCATTTCCTACACCTGCCCTCTATTCCTGTTATTCCCTTACCTCTAACAGCTTCTAGTTTCCCCCCTGTAAGGACCTAATCACACTATCCAGCTCCTCCCATAGAACCTCCCCACCACCGCGGGATGGCCGGGCTGGGGGATGCGCGGTTTACACCCGGCATGACGTCTCCGTTCTTCCTTTCTCTTTAGATACCTCTTTTCAAGCAGTGGCTGTGCAGCTGCACCTGGATAGGAGGTATACTATCATTTCTGCGTACATTCCACCGTCAGCTGACTTCGACGCGGGGGACTTTCCCCGCGTCGTGGCACGGTTGCCGAGGCCCTTTCTCTTGCTCGGAGATCTGAACGGGAGGCATCCTCTCTGGGGAGATTACTCTATAAATCCCAGGGGACAAGTCCTTGCCGATCTGATCGAAGAGCTTGAGATGGGTGTCCTAAACGTGGATGAGTTTACGCATCACTGTCCGAGAACCGCTTCATTTTCTTGCCTTCACCTATCTTTGTGCTCTTCGGATGCACAGCCTGATTTTGATTGGGGGGTGGTCGGTGACCTCCATGGTAGTGATCACTTTCCCATTCAAATATCATTTTCAGGGCAACTGCCGCCTGAGAGCCCACCTCGGTGGTGCTTGGCGCGGGCGCGGTGGCCTGCATTTCAGGAAATGACTGAATTCTCTATCTCAGTCGAGGAGTTTAGGTCGGTAGATGAGGCCGTTGAGTTCTTCTCCGGCAACCTCATCGCCGTGGGCCTGACTACTATTCCTAGGACGTCTGGCCGTTTTGCACGCCGACCACTCCCATGGTGGTCGTCCGAGTGTGAGACGGCCTTCAAACATAAGCGTTATGCCTACATGCGCTATAAGCGCCGCCCGAACGATTTCACTGTGGGTGAATTTCTTCGGGCTAGGGCTAGGTTCCGGTATTATTCGAAGCACGCCCGCTGCTCTTCTTGGCGGGCATATGTGTCTTCACTTAACGGGAAGACCCCTTTAGCAGAGGTTTGGAGGCGAGTCAAAAGGATTCGGGGCAAGTTCTCGCAGGACCCCCCTCCCGTTCTCCAGGAGAATGGGACCGCAATCTCGGACCCCGCGTCCGTGGCGGAATCCTTTGCGGCCGCTTTTTCCGCATTCTCTAGCCGGGATGCTGCTCCGCCAGCATTCAATGCACGTCGTGATGTCGCGGAAGGCCGCCGGCTGGACTTTACCTCCAGAGGCAGAGAACCCTTCAACGACAGGTTTACTGGGAGCGAGTTGCGCTCCGCTCTCGCTTCGTGCGCGGACACCGCCCATGGTCCGGACGATGTCCCGTACGCCACGCTTCGACACCTGAGTGAGCGAGGCATGGCCTTTCTGTTAGATTTATCAACAGGATCTGGGTGGAGGGTCTTCTCCCAGATTCCTGGCGAATCACTACTGTGCTCGCCTTTCGCAAGCCGGGGAGAGATCACTCTACTCCGACCGGTTCCGCCCAATCTCTCTAACCTCTTGCGTGTGCAAGTTGATGGAGAAATTGGTAAATGTTAGATTAGGCTTTTTCCTGGACAGCGGAGGCCATCTGTTTCTGCAAGTTCCACTCCACGTCGGATGCTCTGCTCCGACTGGAAAATGCCGTCTGCGAGGCTTTCCTTCGTAGACAGCACAACGCCACGGTGTTTTCGATCTGGAGAAGTCCTATGATACCGCATGGCGATACGGTATCATGGAGACTTTCCACACGATGGGGGCGAGGTGACGCCTACCAGTCTTTATATCTGAATTTTTGCGAGATCGTCGATTCCGCGTACGGGTGGGGGGAGCTCTCTCCGGCCCAAAGGAGCAGGGAGAGGGTGTCCCGCAGGGAAGTGTCCTCAGTGTCACACTCTTTGCCCTGAGCATCAACGGCATCACCTCGGTGATGCCGGAAGATGTTCTCGCTACGCTTTACGTGGATGACCTTTCGATCTCTTTTGGCGCGGCCCAGATGCCAACTGGAGCGTCGACTCCAACAGGCATTGAACCGCGTCTCTCGCTATGCCGAAGCGCACAGGTTTCGGTTTTCTTTGGCCAAAATTAAGGTGGTGCATTTCTGCCGCTATCCACGGCTCCACCCCGACCCAGATTTGTTTCTACCGTTTCCTTGGTCTTGTATTCGACGACGCCTCACCTGGGAGGCTCATATTCGCACCCTTAGGGTCTCTTGTACCCGCGCCATGGATATTCTCCGTTCCGTGACGTTCAGCGCTTGGGGCGCTGATAGGACTACTGCCCTACTTTTTTATCGATCCTTTATTCGTTCGAAGCTCGACTGCGGATGCGAGTTTTATGCATCCGCAGCCGAGCGTTTATTGCGGAAGGTGAATTCGATCCACCACACCGGCCTCGGCCTTGCTACCGGTGCCTTCCGCAATTTCCCCATTGAGAGCCTGTTGGTGTATGCTGGGGAGATGCCACTCGCTCTGCGCCGCGTGCAGTGCCTCACTCCCCTGTACGCGCGAGCACGGCGCCTCCCTCAGTCGCCAACAGCTTTCACTGCATCCGCAACTGATCTCGACGGTGCCTATGCCGCCGAGAGACGCCAGTCATACCCTAAGCCCTTTGGGTTTAGGGCCAGGAAACTCCTTCGAGAGCTAGATATAGCTCTCGGGCCGGTGGCGCCCCTGGTTCTACCCTGGACGCCACCCTGGAGGGTACCAAATTAGGCTACTTGTCGCCACGCCTCTGCTCCCAAAGCTTGTACGGCGCCGGGAGTATTGCGTTCGACCTTTTTGGAGCACACCTCGTGTCACGCTGGAACCGTGCTAGTGTATACGCATGGCTCCAAGTCCAAAGATGGGGTCGGCTTGCACGCCGTATCCCCTCTGTTTGAAGTCAGCGGGGCTCTACCAGGCGCTGCGTCTGTCTTCACGACCGAGCTGGTGGAAATACACCACTCGGTACTGGAGATTACGCGACGTGCCCGGTTCGAAGACCGGATTGTGATCTATAGCGACTCACAAAGCGCCCTGAGTGCTCTCGGGGCATTGGAATCTCCGCATCCCCGGGTTCGCGATATCCGTGACGCCACGTTTTGGCGAGCCGGGCGGATGTCGAGGTTATCTTCTGCTGGGTTCCTGGACATTTAGGAATTGCGGGGAATGAGGGCGCCAAAGATTCCGCGAGGATTCTGCGACCGGACCAGCGTTTCGCTCTTCCTCACACCGACTACATGGCAGGAATACGGGCAGCTCTTCGGACTGCTTGGCAAAGAAGATGGGAGACGGTTGAAGGGAACTTAAAGTTTCGTACCATTGCGCCGCGACTGTTCCTATGGACCTATCCCCCAATGCCGCGACGGCTTCAGGTCGCTTTCTGTCGTCTCCGAATCGGACACACTCGTGTGACGCATTGCTATTTGATGGAGTGCTCGCCTGCGCCCTATTGCGACGACTGCGTCGTCCCCCAGACTGTTCGGCACATTCTTGTCGAATGTCCCAGTCTGGGTGATCTTCGCGCACGTTACCTGTCCCGGTACCGGGATGGGCGGAGTCTCTACCGCCTGTCCCTTGTACTCGGGACGAGTGCGTGCACATTGACTGGTGGACTTGTTGACTTCTTGGGGGAGGCCGGCCTTCTCCTTATTATTTAAGCAGGGTTTGTTTTTTTTTGCATTTGTTTTTTTCCCCCCCTTTAGGTTACACGCTCCTGCGCCGAGGGAGCCTCCCCCCGACGCACCAGCTTGCTTCCTTTCCCCCTTTTTGGGGTGTTTTTTTTTCTCTTTAATTTTATTTTAAAGTAGCCTAGAACTAGGCCATTTTTAATACCACGACTAATGCCCAAGATGGCAGTCGCCAAATGAGCTCTTAAAAAAAAAAAAAAAATTCCATGCTACGCTCTACGTCGACGACCTTTCGATCTCTTTTGGCTCGGCCAAGATGCCAACTTTAGAGCATCAACTCCAACAGGCATTTAACCGCGTCTCTCGCTATGGCGAAGTGCACACGTTTCGGTTTTCTTTGGCCAAGACTAAGGTGGTGCACTTCTGCAGCCATCCTTTTATACGGCGACTAATGCCCAAGTAGGCAGTCGTCAGATGAGCTCTTTATAAAAAAAAAAAAATTCTGCGGCCATCCACGGCTGCACCCCGACCCAGATTTGTTTCTTAATGGGTGTGCGCCTGGAAGTGGTCTAATCGCACCGTTTCCTTGGTCTTGTATTTGACCGACGCCTCACCTGGGGCTCATATTCGCAGCCTTAGGGTCTCTTGTACCCGCGCCATGGATAGTCTTCGTTCCGCGACGTTCAGAGATGATAGGGCTACTGCCTTGCATTTTATCGATCCTTTTTCCGTTCAAAGCCCGACTACGGATGTGAGTTATATGCATCCGCAGCCGAACGTCTTTTGCGGAATGTGGACTCGATCCACCACATCGGCTTTCGCTTGGTGACCGGTGCCTTCCGCACTTCCCCTATTGAGAGCCTGCTTGTCGATGCTGGAGAGATGCCACTATCTATGCACCGTGCACAGTGCATTATAGCTCCCTAGGAGCAGCTGGCATCTCTGCTCTTTCTGACTGCTTGGGAGATACAGGTAGAAGGCCTTTGATTCTACAGCCTGTCCTTGTAGGACCCACCAACATTACCGTCACATGACTCATGTCAGACTGTCCTGAGGGACCAGTTGAGTGAGGCTGTTGCATGCTTGGGAATGTATATCCCCCCCCCCCCCTGTACTAGGGGTCCATGGAATACATCCAAGTGCGGTGGTCCCACTCTAGGATTGCCTCCAGGTATGGTGGTGATTGTGTCATATCCACTCGGACATGACTGACCCCTCGACAACTCCTTTTCTCTTTTCCTTCAGGGTGGCTGGAGCTTAAGAAACGCTGCCTTGCCTCCTGAGTATAACCGAACAAGGTTGTGACACTATTTTGAGATGCTATGGAAGCATGTAAGATTTTTTTGTTCTCAAAATTTCAGGGAACTCTTCCATCGCAAGTTTGTAATGAGTGATCTGTAAAGTAAATAGTGAAGATAAAGGAACTGCACTTCTGTAGAAGAGTTATAGCCACAGGTCCTCCTGCAAGCATTGGGGCCGGGACGTCTCACAATCTTCCAGATGGCAGCTGCAGCATTGGTGTCCATGCTATGCCTGACGGCTCATTGCAGAGAAACTGATGGAAATAGACTTGTAAATAGAATATTCAAGGGTGTGAGAAGGGTTGGAAGATGGCGTGAAAGGTGGATTGATTACATGAGAGTGGGCCAACTGAGGAGGAAGTGGATAATATTCATTTTTATAGGTGTTCATGACCCAGGAGTGCCTGGGGTCTTCGGCCCAGAGATGGATGAACTCCGACTGGACAAGATGCCACAGCTGCTCAAACCCATCGCTTTGAATAACATTTTGTCATGGATTAAATAATGGGCAGCATTGTACTTAATCGAGCATAAAAGCGGTGGCGCACAGAAGTACGCCACCCGACTTCTGTGAAAAAGTAGTTGTTGTTTCATCGTTAGAAGATCGTTGGCTATGCCCCTGTTTGTTGCTGCTATTATGGGAATTTAAAATTTAAACAAAATCTTTAGTTCAAGTGCAGAATCCATGTTGATGTATTTAGTAGGAGGTTTATGTTGATTTTGTTGATAATAGTCTGGTGATGCTTGTGCACACAACCCAGCATAGGAAGACTGTTAAAGTATATTATGGATAAAAGGAAGGAGTGTATTTACAATGTAAATGGACGTGAGACTGAATTAAGGTAGAGTGAAACAGAATACAAAAATCCTTAAATGCATTGGATGAATCCCCTGTAGTTTTCTTGGTTCTCTTTTCGTTAATAACCACTCGTGCCTCTTTAGTAGTTGCATAGCTGCGACTTTCCTAAGTAACTTATTATCCGCAAAGGTTGAAGAGTGCTGCTTTGAAATTGGCATCCACCATTGCTGAGAAGTCACCCGTCGCTGTGCAAGCCACGAAAGCATCGCTAGTCCATGCCAGAGACCACTCGGTTCAAGAAGGACTTGACTTTATGGTAGGTAGAATGACCGTTAAAGTTTAAAGGTATATGTTGTCCTAAACTTCCATCTTTTCAAACCCCCCCCCCAAATTTAAAATACATGTACTCTACATTTATGGTCCCCATATTAGATATGACCAGTAGTTCCCCAATGACACCCACCTCCTCACCGAGTCGGAAGTAGTTTTCCAGTTTTCACCTACCTTTTATAGGTTTTGTGGTAGCTGAATTCATTGTGTTTGTTCTTGATGGACAATTCTAGTCAGCATATCTGGGGTGAGGCTTGTTGTAATCCTTTCAAGTCTGGTTCTTATGTCTTTAGTGCAGAATTATGTGTTTCTGATAATCCCAAAGTGGTTTTAGGCTTTGACATGGTTTTATAAACTAGGTGCAAAACCAATGCAAAGAGATAATTATCTTAACGCGTTACCCATCATCGTGTTTCAATCGTAAACATGCTTCGACCAGATAATTAAATCCACATAAGCTCCTTAGCAACAAGTCGCAGTCCTCGTTGGATGGGGAAGTTGTGCGTCATTCTCTACTGTGAGCATCAATGTTATCACCTTGGTTCTTTCGCTCGCCGAATGTTCTCGTCACACTCTACGTATACGCTCTTTCAACCTCTTTTGGTACGGCTCAGATGCCTACCTTGGAGCTCTGGCCCACAAAATGCTCTGAACCGTGTCAATGATTTCTTTCCCTGACCCGGTCCTATTCCGAAATAGGGTTCGCTTGGATGAAGGACTCGCACTGATTCCTCACATATAACTAACATAGCAAAGTCACAAACAAGCTATACTCTTTAAAAAGCATGAACAAACATCAAGTTTAAACAACAGGAGTCTCTAATCACACTATGTATGCAAAGAATTCATCTGCACCTTCATCAACTACCAGCAACAGCTTGCACCTGACACTGTCCAAAACTAAAATAATAGCATTTGGAATACTTGATAGGGGCACAACACCAGCAGAACGTTAAATCCATCCATCCCCAATCACCACCTCCACCCTGCATTTCATCAAATGACTGAATTCTTTATCTCAGTCGAGGAGTTTAGGTCGATAGATGAGGCCGTTGAGTTCTTCTCTGTCGGAATCCTTCGCGACCGCTTTCTCCACATTCTCTAGCCGGGATGCTGGTCCGCCAGCATTCAATGCACGTCGTGATGTCGCGGAAGGCCGCCGACTGGACTTTACCTCCAGAGGCGGAGAACCCTTCAACGATAGGTTTACTGTGAGTGAGTTGCGTTCCGCTCTTGCTTCGTGTGCGGACACCGCCCATGGTGCGGACGATGTCCCGTACGCCATGCTTCGACACCTGGGTGAGCGAGGCATGGCCTTTCTATTAGATTTGTTCAACAGGATCTGGGTGGAGTGTCTCCTCCCAGATTCCTGGTGAATCGCTACTATGGTCGCCTTTCGCAAACCGGGAAGACCCCTCTAGCAGAGGTGTGGAGGCGAGACAAAAGGATTCGGGACAAGTTCTCGCAAGGTTCCCCCCCGTCCCGTTCTCCAGGAGAATGGGACCGCAATCTCGGACCCCTCGTCTGTGGTGGAATCCTTCGCGACCGCTTTCTCCGCATTATCTAGCCGGGATGCAGCTCCGCCAGCATTCAATGCACGTCTTGATGTCGCGGAAGGCCGCCGACTGTATTTTACCTCCAGAGGAAGAGAACCCTTCAACAACAGTTTTACTCTGAGCGAGTTGCGTTCCGATCTTGCTTCGTGCGCGGACACCGACCCTGGTCCGGACAATGTCCCGTACGTCATGCTTCGACACCTGGGTGAGCGAGGCATAGACTTTGTTAAATTTTTTCAACAGGATCTGGGTAAAGGGTATCCTCCCAGATTCCTGGCGAATCGTTATTGTGCTCGCTTTTCTCGAACCGGAGAGAGATGACTCTAGCCCGGCCGGTATCCTCCCAACCTCTAACTTCCTGTGTGCGCAAGTTGATGGAGAAATTGGTAAATCTTAGATTAGCCTTTTCTTGGTGAGCGGAGGCCATCTCTCATCGGCACAGTACCCCTTCCGCAAGTTCCAGTCCACGTCGAATGCTCTGCTCCAACTGGAAATCCCGTCTGCAAGGCTTTCCTTCGTAAATAGCACTACTCCATCGTGTTTTTCGATCAGGAGAAGGCCTACCATACGCTATCATGGAGACTCTCCACACGATGGGTGCGAGGGGACGCCTCCGATTATTTATATCTGAATTTTTGCGAGATAGTCGATTCTGCGTACGGGTGCGGGGAATCCTCTCTAGCCCAATGGAGCAGGAAGAGGGTGTCCCGCAGTGGAGTGTCCTCAGTGTCGCACTCTTTGCCCTGATCTTCAACGGCATCACCTCGGTACTGCCGGAAGATGTTCTCGCTGTGCTCAGTGATACCTTACTTTTTTATCGATCCTTTGTTCGTTCCAAGCTCGACTACGGATGCGATTTTTATGCAGCCGCAGCCGAGCGTTTATTGCGGAAGGTGGACTCGAGCCGCCTGGCGATCGCTCCCTTCCGCACTTTCATCATTTGAGCTTACTTGTTGCTTGGGAGATGCCACTCGCTCTGCGCCGTGTACAGTGCATTATTCACCTGTACGCGCGAGCCCGGCGCCTCACTCAGTCGCCAACAGCTCTTACTGCATCCGCAGCTCATCCTGACGGTACCTGTGTCGCCGATAGACGCCAGTCACATCCTAAGCCCTTTGGGTTTAGAGCTAGGAAACTCCTTCAGCCCGAGCTGGTTGCGATATATCGCTCGGTACTGGGGAGATAACGCGACGTGCCCGGTTCAGAGACCGGATTTTGATTTATAGTGACTCACAAAGTCCCCTGAGTGCTCTCGTGGCATTGGAATCTCCGCATTCCTTGGTTCGCCATATCCGTGACGCCACGGTTTTGGCGAGCCGGGCGGATGTCGAGATTATCTTCTGCTGAGTTCCTGGATATGTAGGAATTTTGGAGGAATGTGGGCGCCAAAGAGTTCGCGAGGAACATGGGTGACCGGACCAGCGTTTCGCTCTTCCTCTCACCGACTACATGGCAGTAGATGGGAGATGGTTGAGGGGAACCTAAAGTTGCGTGCTATTGCGACTCGACTGTTCCTATGGGCCTATCCCCCAATGCCGCGACGTCTCTAGGTTGCTTTCTGTCGTCTCCGAATTGGACACTCGCGGGATCCACCGCCATTTGATGGAGCGCCCCCTTGCGCCCCACTGTGAAGACTGCGTTGTCCCCCCAGACTGTTTGGCACGTATTGAATGTCCCAGTCTGGGGGATCTTCGCGCACGTTACCTGAGCGGGGTCGCTACCGCTTTTCCCTTGTACTCTGGACTAGTTCGTGCACACACACTTGCGGACTTTACGACTTTTTGGAAGATGCCGGCCTCCTCCCCCCATCCTATTTGACTTATTTTTTTAATTATTTTTTTTAGGTTTCATGTTTCAGGAGCCGGGGGGGAGGCGGGCCTACCTCCAACGCCGGAGCGCGAATCCTTCTTGCTCTGTTTTCTTGTTATTTTTTTTTTTAGTCCTTGTCCTTTTTAGCGTTGTTATTTGTTATTTACATATTAGTTTTCTTGTGTGTTTTTTTTCCTCGTTTCTTAATATAGCCTAGTAGTAGGGTGTGTCGTGTACGGTGACCTATGCCCAAGCAGGCAGTCGCCAGATGGGCTTCTAAAATTTAAAAAAAAAATAAAAATCCTTCTTCCATGCCCCATACCTCTGTTCAGTCTTCGATGCCTCGTACCCCAGTTCTGTCTCCCTTGCCTTCTACCCCTGTTCTTTCATCTCCTTCTGACCCTGTTCCCTCATCACCCTCTGACCCTGTTCCTTCCTTTCCATCTCACCCAATTTCCTCCTTACCCTCTGACCCTGTTCCCTTCTCACCCTCTGTTCCATCTTCATCGCATCTTAGTTATCGTCCGTCTTTGCTCGATCTTCCTTTCCCTCGGGGCCATGAGCCGTCCACATTGGGGGTTCGGTCAGGCTCCCAGCTGTCGCCTCCTTCCGTTCACGCTTCCAAGTCCGTGTGATTTTTCTCTTGTCTCCTCTGGGTCTTCTAGTCGTCGGGAACCTTCGACGGTTTCCGTCACTAGATTCCCGACGTTGATGTCGAGACGACAGTAATGTCTGTCATCCTACAATGGAATTGTCAAGGGGTTCTCCACAAGTGAGAGGAGCTCCAGCTCTTGCTTTCTAGCGTTCGGCCCTTGGTTGTCTGTTTGCAAGAAAATAAGCTTTGGACTCTCCTCTTTCCGGTGCTTTCGCACTTCCGGGTGTTTAATTCCATCCCCCTCCCCCGCCGGGGGCGTGTCCCATGGTGGTGCTTCTCTTTTAATTTCCTCTTCGTTATTTTCTGCTCCACTTCCCCTCCGTACTACTTTGAGGCAGTTGCTACGAGGGGTTTTATTTCCAAGCTTTTAACTGTTTGTTCTGTGTACATCCCCCCAGATTTTAATTTGAGTCTCTGACCTTTTAGAGCTCACAAGTCAGTTACCTACTCCATTTTTATTACTTGGTGATTTTAATGCTCGCCACCCATCTTGGAGTGATACTGCCCGTAATCTCCAGGGCGGAGTGGTTGAGTCCCTCTTATTATCCGATTCCCTTTGTCTTTTATATTCCGGCGATTTTTACTTCTTACCATGTTCAAACGGATTCTTTTAGTGCTGTAGACTTGTCCTTATGTTCTCCCGACTGTTTCCTCGATTTCCGGTGGTCGATTCGGGACTACCTTTCCGGGAGTGATCACGTCCTGTCGGCCGCCCTTCCTGGCCCGTTCCTTTCCCTCCCTCCACCCTCCCCTAGTGGTCGAGAGATTACGCGTCGGCTATTTCTGCCTATAACATAACATAATTTCACGGATGTCCCATTCCCGTTATGGGCGGAACCTGACCGTCTCGAATAGGGTCCATCGGAACCGGGCTCGTGCCATCCGCCAGAGGACCCTCTTTCATCTCTTCGTCCACGTCGTTGATTTGGGTTTGGAAGCGGGCTAATAAGATCCGTGGTCGCTACGCTAGTCATGCCATCCCCACTCTGGATATCGGAGGTTCGCTTGTGTCGGATGGCAGGTTGGTCAGCGGAGCACTGGCTAACCATTTTGCCTCGGTGAGTAGCGCTGGTACCTTTCCCCGACGGTTCCTCGATCATAAGGCCGCTATAGAATCCCGCCTTTTAGATTTTACCACGTGCGCTACCTACTCTTATAATGCTCTCTTTTCCGTATATGAGCTGCGGGGTGCTTTGTCTCACTTTGGCTCCACCTCTCCCGGTGATGACTGCATCCACTACGACTTTCTCCGTCGTCTCCATCCCCACTCCCGAGTTATTTTTGGTTGTCCTTTACAACCTGCTTTGGGCCCGTCCTCCTGGCGTGTGGGGGTTCTACCCTTTCTCAAGCGCGGTAGGGACAGTTCGGTCCCCAGTCATAATCGCCCGATTCCTCTTACGAGCTTCCTCAGTAAGTTATTAGAGAGGGTGGTTCAAGTTCGCCTCGCTTAGTTTTTGGAGTCCAAAGCGCTCCTCTCTCCATTTGAGTGCGGTTTTCGCAGCAGCCGTAGTACTCTTGACTACCTCATCCGTTTCCAAAACTCCGTTATACGGGCTTTTTCCTCCAGGAATCAGGTGTTAGCGGTCTTCTTTGACATTCAGAAAGCCTACGATACTACCTGGAGATATGGTGTTTTGCGTCAGTTATATGATTGGGGTATGAGGGGCTTTTTACCGGTTTTATTCAAGAATTTTTATTTTCCTGTAATTTTAAGGTCCGTATTCGGGATGCTTTCTCAGGCTTGCGGGTTCAAGAGGAGGGTGTTCTCCAGGGGGTCTTTTAAGTTGGACATGTTTCGCCGTAGCCATGCCATTAATAGTTTGGTGTCTACTCTTCCGGAGGGAGTTTCGACTTCTCTCTTCGTGGATGACTTGGCGTTGTTTTGTTCATCTTCCCGCTTGCCTTCTACTGCCCGTCAATTACAGCTGGCAATTGCTGCCTTTTCGGGACGTGCTGTCTCCAAGGGTTTTCGGTCACCAAAACGAAGGCCATGCATTTTTATCTTGTTCATCTTCCCGCTTGCCTTCTACTGCCCGTCAATTACAGCTGGCAATTGCTGCCTTTTCGGGACGTGCTGTCTCCAAGGGTTTTCGGTCACCAAAACGAAGGCCATGCATTTTTATCGGGCTCGTGGGGTTCTTGGTTCCCCTTCCCTCTTCTTGGACGGCACGGCGATTGAGTATGTCCCCGATTTTAAGTTCTTGTTAACGCTTGATAGCAAGCTCACTTGGGTACCCCATTTGCTTCACTTGAGGGCTTCCTGTTCGAAGGCTATGGATTTGCTTCGGGTTTTATTGCACACTACTTGGGGTAGTGATAGGCGCACCTTGTGGTCCCTATATTCGGCGCTGGTTCAATCCCGGCTGGACTACGGTTGCCAGGTGTGTACTCTTCAGCGTCTCATTCGGCCTCGAAGTTACTTGACTCTGTTCGTTCGCTTGGGGCCCGTCTTAGTAGTGGAGCCTTTCGCACATCGCCTATCCCTAGCCTCTTTGTGGAGGGTGGTGTGCTTCCCTTGCGATATCACCGGCTGCAGGAGTGCCTACGATCCCTGTTTCGTGTTCAGCAATACCCTTCATTCCCAGTCCATGAGTGCCTTTTTGCCTGCCCTCTTCGGCATCTTTTGATCGGCAGCCATCTCTACCCCTGCCTCTGGGGCTCCGGTTGAGAACCATCTCGCCTCTCTGGGTGTTCCCGAGGTGTTGGCCCTCCCATTCCCGCCGTCTCCGTGTTGGAGCGTTCGCCATCCTGAGGTCTGTACTGCTTTTTGACGTTTCGAGAAAGGGTCTACTCACCCTCGTCTATTAAAGTGCCTGTTTCTTGATCATGCGTTTTCTTATGCGCACCAGCGTTCTTTCTATACTAACGGCTCGGAAGTCGGACCTCAGTATTGGGGAGGCCGCGGTGTCATCTACGTGGTCCCTTCGGTCCGCTCTGCCTCCTGTAGCATCTGTTTTTACCGCAGATTGACGGCCATTCTTTTGGCTTTTAATTTGATTTTATCCCTCAATTCTTCTGATTTTATTGTTTTTAGTGATTCCCGGCCGGCTTTATAAGCGGTTCGTTCTTTTACGTCCACCCACCCTTTGGTTACTCGGATTCCTTCCTGACTGGTTAGAAATGCCCCCCGTTACAGGGTGGCGTTCTGTTAGGCTCCGGCGTATGTTGGGGTGCCGGGCTACGAGGCGGCAAATCGGCTGGCCCGTTCGGCCGCCCTCGAGGTGCCGGATGCTGCCCCTCTGCCCTTTAGGGATTTCTACCCCGTAATCAGGGCGTATATCTTTCATTTGTGGCCGAGAGAGTGGGATTCGTTTCCCCCTTCTAAGCTGTCCTTTATTAAACGCTCTCTCTGTCCCTGGTCCTCTAGCTCTCAGCGCTCCGGTTTTGGTAGGTTGCTCTTTGCCGGTTGCGAATTGGGCACAAGCGACTCACCCATGGCCATTTAGTTTTGGGTTGAGGCCGAGTTGCCCCTTTTGCGGTGGCGAGCTGTCTGTGGCTCACATCTTAGTAGTTTGTCCCCGCTCTGCTTCTCTTCGAAATTCTTGCTTTCCTACCTTTTCTGTCGTCGCCCCCCCCCCCTCCTCCCCTGCTCGACTTCGCTTTCTTTTAACAGAGGCCTCCTTTCAGACGTCTTCCCTCCTTACATTTCCATCACGAAGTAGTGTTTTATCCCTTTTATAAATTGTCTTTCCATTTTTGTGTTTAGATTTATTGTTTTATCTTTTGCCTTGCGCCCTCCTGTGCGGCTGGCCCATGTCCTTTGTTTATTACCCCAGCCGCCCTTGTTTTTAGAATGTGTGCTGTATGCCTTTAATTTAAGTGTGCGTATGTGTGTATTGTACCGTTTTCTTTTCACAACTTTATTGAGTGTTTCCCACGCCACTTATGACCTTTTTCGGGCGACCCCGTTTTAACAGTGCTGCCATTGAGAGTCCATTAGGATTGGCCGGCTGCCACCTTATTTTCCCTTAAACTTTTTTTAAGTAAACTTTCACTTATTCTATATTCATCACACGTAAAGTGAAATACTTCGAGCCTTTTTATGTTTTAATGTTGATGATTATAGCTTTAAAGCTCATGAAATTCCTTAACTGACCTAGTTGAGAAACTTGCAGGCTCTAATCGGTATTAGCCGAGTGGAAACGCGTCTTTCGATTACAACGAAGTTAACTACATTGGGTGTGGTTATTCGCTGGATCGAGTCTCGATTCGGGTCGACTTCATGGCGGCCTCCATACGATGGAGACCCATGGTTCAGTTAGGTCCCGACTGAAAGATAAAAGACATCTTAAATGAGGGCAGCAAGTTCTCATTTCTGATCGGCAGTAACATTGGTATCCAGGAGGGTCGAAAGTATGGCATATAAGCAGTAAATAAAGACATCTTGCTCAAAGTTTTTGTTATTATTTATAGCTACCGGGGAGCAGATAGAATCTCCGATCTTAAAAAGTGGTACAATTAGGGGAAGGTAAAAACTGCAGCAAAGAAATTTAGTACAAGAAGCATTGACTAGTCGAACTTTTATAACTTTGCATTGACGCAAGTAACCTCTTGTTAATCTTTACTTTTTTCCCCCCGATTTCCAGGCGTTGCTGAACAGTTCTCTTCTACAAAGCCAAGATCTCATGACTGCAGCCATGGCAACCATGAACAAAGAGAAGCCTGTATTCGCGAAACTGTGATTCTGTGACTTGCCAACATTTAGAATTGTTATTTTTGTACAGATTTATTAGTCGTGGTTGGTTTAAGTAGGAAGTTTTTTAAGGGTGGAAAGGGCCTCTGATGTAATATTTTCTCTAATTTTGTATTCAGCGTTGCCTTGTTATTTCAGGAATTTTTCACACTTCCACTGATCTTCGTGAACACTTGTTTGGTGCTACCGTCTGTTTATCTTAGAATAAGTAGAAATAATCCGTCTTTTATTTTTAACCACACTTTCATTCCCAATTTTGTATTTCTTTTCTTCCATAGCGGGAGAGAATATTTAAATGTTCAATTTGTTCGTACATGTTCCTCGTTTTTGTTTTTTAACGCGAACCTTCCGTTCTCATCATCGGGAAACTACCCCCGAAAAGAGTGGCATATTATCACTAAGCAACCTTTATTGCGTAACCATAGGTCATTACGCTGGAGTGAACAAAATATCTATGTCCAAGAGACATTAAGGCCCTTGCACATAACTTAAACTATAATTTTCCATACCTATTTGATAAAAAGAAGCTGTTCACCTCATCAATAACCGAATCCCGTATGTAACGATCGAGCTCCTGAAAAATCCGCCGAGAAGTCTCCTTTCTCTTTATTTCCTTTATTTTCATGGAGCCTCTGTTCTGAAAAAATTACTGGATGAATTCCTCTACTTATAATTTGTAGGCCATATTCTTCCCATAGATATTGCGTCTGTTTCAAAGTCCAGATTCAGAAGTCATGAACATTCACTAAACTATGGAACAATCTGTCTATTCCTGACTCCTAGCTAACTCCCCCTCCCCCGTAAGGGGCACAGCGATTTGCTTTCCTGGCCGCCGTGCTGACGGGACTCAGCGCCCCATCCGACCCCAGTTTAGCCTCTTCTTTCTGACACCCTGTCTTCTTACCCTGCTTCCTCACTTTCCATACAACCTCTCCCACAGCTTTCTCTGGTCGGTCTCTAATTTCATAGAGACGGGTTCTGTGCCAAGCACAGAACCCTTGTCTGACCCTATGTAAGCTTCTTCTCAGACGGCTCGGGTTCCCGATGCCTCACAAGGAGAGGAGGGGGAATCTCCTACCCCGGCTGGTGCTCCTGTGACAGGCAAGACCTTCTCTATGCCGAGGCCGGCCCAACTAGCCTAGGGGCTCCTACCGGCGGAGAAGAGAAGCGGGTTGATTTCCCGCTCTCCTCTCCTATGAAAAAACTGACAAAGACCAAAATTGCGCATAGCGATGCCTCGATTATGTCGGGAACCCCTCATGTAGAGCTTACCTGGCATTTTCAAGCCCGCTGGCTTCAAACTCTTTCTAGTTATTCGCTCCTCTGATAGTATCATGTTGCTAATGGCAACATGATCCATAGAGGAGAGCTAATTAGCGAGATTGGTAGAGAGCCGAAGGTGACTCCTTTCTCGGATGGGAGCCTTCTGGCGAATGCGTCGGATACCTCCGAGGCGGCCAAGATTAGTGCCCTTCCGATACGATGGCATCCCGGTGAGTGTGACGCCGCACTCTACCATGAACTTTATGAAAGTAGTAGTTTATGCAAGGGACCTTATGGTCTACTCTATAGATGACATCACTTTAGAGCTGGCCGAAAATCTAGCGGTCAAGATCAAACGTGTGATGAAAAAATAGGCGCGGCTTCGAGATCCACCCCTATAATCTTCACGTTCGACTGTGAGAAGCTCCCTGAGAAGGTGCTTGCCAGTTGGTATCGCTACCGAGTGAAGGCATTCGTGCTACTACTGCCACCGCTTCGCTCATACGACCTCTGCTCCCAAAGCTTCTACAGCGGCAGGAGTATTGCGTTCGACCTTTTTGGAGCACACCTCTTGTCACGCTGGAACCGTGCCAGTGTATACGGATGGGTCCAAGTCCCAAAAGGGGGTCGGCTTCCACGCCGTATCCCCTCTGTTTGAATTCAGCGGGGCTCTGCCAGGCGCTGCGTCTGTAGTTTATGCAAGGCACCTTATGGTCTACTCTATAGTTGACATCACTTTAGAGCACGCCGAAAATCTAGCGGTCAAGATCAAACGTGTGATGAAAAAACAGGCGGGGCTTCGAGACCCACCCCTATAATCTTCACGTTCGACTATGAGAAGCTTCCTGAGAAGGTGCTTGCCAGTTGGTATCGCTACCGAGTGAAGGCATTCGTGCTACTACTGCCACCGCTTCGCTCATACGACCTCTGCTCCCAAAGCTTCTACAGCGCCAGGAGTATTGCGTTCGACCTTTTTGGAGTCAGCGGGGCTCTGCCAGGCGCTGCGTCTGTCTTCACGGCCGAGCTGTTGGCAATACACCACTCGGTACGGGAGATTACGCGACGTGCCCGGTTCGGAGACCGGATTGTGATCTATAGCGACTCACAAAGCGCCCTGAGTGCTCTCGGGGCATTGGAATCTCCGCATCCCCTGGTTCGCGATATCCGTGACGCCACGGTTTTGGTGAGCCGGGCAGATGTCGAGATTATCTTCTGCTGGGTTCCTGGACATGTAGGAATTGGGTCGATCAGGGCTCCAAAGAGTCCGCGAGGACTCTGCAACCGGACCAGCGTTTCGCTCTTCCTCACACCGACTACATGGCAGGAATACGGGCAGCTCTTCGGACTGCTTGGCAAAGAAGATGGGAGACGGTCGAAAGAAACTTAAAAGTTGCGTACTATTGCGCCGCGACTGCTCCCATGGACCTACCCCCCAATGCCGCGACAGCTTCAGGTCCCTTTCTGTCGTCTCCGAATCGGACACACTTGTGATGCTTCGCTATTTGATGGAGCGCTCGCCTGCGCCCTATTGTGACGACTGCGTCGTCCCCCAGACTGTTCGGCACATTCTTGTCGTATGTTCCAGTCTGGGTGATCTTCGCGCACGTTACCTCTCCCGGTACCGGGATGGGCGGGGTCGCTACCGCCTGTCCCTTGTACTCGGAACGAGTGCGTACACATTGACTGGTGGACTTGTTGACTTTTAGGGGGAGGCTGGCCTTTTTCCTTTTATTTAATTAGGTTTTGTTGTTTTTGTTATTGGTTTTCTTTGTACGTCGCACGCTCCTGCGCTGGGGGGGAGGGGGACCTCCCCCTCCCCCCTACGCTGGAGCTTGCTTTCTAATTGGCATCTTTCCTTTTTACCTTTTTTTGTTTTTAAAATCTTTATTTTAAAGTAGCCTAGAACTAGGCTGTTTGTTTGCGACGACTTATGCCCAAGTGGGCAGTCGCCAGATAGCCCCCTTAAAAATAAAATTGCTCATACGAATCACTCATGTAGAAGTGCAAAGTCAAGGTTACCCGAACTCTGTGTAAGTTGGTCTAAGGCCACACAGTAAGTCCAACTAGCTGTGTGTGGCCAAGTGGGTCAATTCCGGAGAGCCGCACCCAATTTCCTTGTAGCAATTTGGTGCCTATTTCCATGAGAATGAAATCTTGGCTCTTCATGCCCAGGATCGTCTCTAATTTCGCGAGACTATGGACTTTTTCTGGCTCTGCCTGGGACTTCATATGCCTCAATGTCAAGAAGGACACACTGCCCCTCGCCCATACAGGCCTACGAGCACGATCGATTCGGCACCCTGCTGCTGCTTCCCACCCTGAGCACTCTCCTGGTAAAGATGTCGTCACAAAGGTCCTACTAAAACCAGGGCTCCCTCATTACTTCCAGCATGACCGCTTCCCGTAAGGAGAAACGGCCGCGCGCCTCCATCGAGTCGTTAGACTCGCAGGAGGAAACACCCGGGAAGTTGGTCGTGAGTCCATCTTCCGCGGTTAATAAAGCTGCCGCTCGAAAGCAGGACACCACTAAAGGACTTACGCCCACACCTAGTCGGAGACTGTGGATACTCCAGAAGAGGGAACTCTGCATTCTTAATGTTTCGAGGAGTAGGGAGGAAAATACCCTTGGCGATCCAAACCTACCCCGTTAAGTCCTCAAAGGCGACAGCGGTTTGTCCACACAAGAGCGCCCCGAGTTCTGCTTCAGGCAAGCGTACGGCCATTTCCGTGAAAGTCTTCTCTTCGAAGAGGGCGCCCGCATGTCCTTCTAGCTAGGCCTAAAGGGCATATTCCTTCGATAGAATTGCAGCTGACCCCGGGCCAACTGGGAAGAGCTGTGGAGGCTCTTCTCCCGTTCCCCGTTAGCTATCTTTTTTCTAGGAGACTGCTGGGCGCGTGCCCCTTGCCCACTCTCCCGGGGTATAAGGGATTCGCCACACCATGGGATGGGGGCCGGGCGGGAGATGTGCGATTTACACCCGGCATATCTCCGTTCTTCTCTTTCCTTTAGATACCTTCTTTCAGGCAGTAGCTGTCAAGCTGCACCTAGATTGGAGATATACCGTTCTTTTGCGTACATTCTACCGTCAGTCTACTTCGATGTGGAGTACTTCCGCCGTGTCACAGTTGCGGAAGGCCCTTTCTCTTGCTCGGCGGTCTGAATGGTAGACCCCCTGCCCCCTTTGGGGCCACTACTCGATCAATCCCAGAGGTCAAGTCCTTGCCGACCTGATCGATGAGCTGGAGATAGGAGTCCTAACTGTGGATGAGTTTACGAAGCACTGCCAAAGAGCCGCTTCATTTTCCTTCCGGATGCACATCCTGATTTTTAGGGGAAGGCGAGGGTAATAGTCGATGAACTCTATGGTAGTGATCACTTTCCCATTCAAGTATTTTCTGGGCACCTGCCGTCTGAGAACCCGCCCCAGTGGTGTTGGCGGGTGGTCCGCATTTCAGGAAATGACTGATTTCTCAGTCGAGTAGTTTAGGTCTCGATGAGCGGTTGAGTTCTTCTCCAACAACCTCATCGCCGTGGGCCTACCTACTATTCCTTGAACGTCTGGCCATTTTGCACCGCTTTCGTGGTTGTCGGCCGAATGTAAGGCGGCCCTCAAACGGAACCGTTATACCTGCATGATCTATAAGCGCCGCCCTAACGATTTCGTCGAGCTAGGGCTAGCTTCCGGTATGTTTCGAAGTACACCGTCCGTTCTACCTGGAAAACATACGCGTCTCACTTAACGGGAAGACCCTTCTATCAGAGCAGCTGAAGATGGTCAAAAGAATTGGGGCAAGTTCTTGCAGGACATCCCCTCCTGTTCTACATGAGAATTGGAGCGCAATCTCGGACCTCGGTATGCAGTCCTTCGCGACCGCATTCTCTAGCATGATTGTTGGTCCGCCAGCATTCAATGCGCTTTGTGATGTCGCGGAAGGCCGCCAACTGGACTTTACCTCCAGAGGCGGATATACATTCAACGACAGGTTTACTTTGAGTGTGTGCTGCTTTCCGCTCTCTTTTGTGGACACCGCCCCTAGTCCGGACGATGGCCCGTACGCCATGCTTCAACACCTGGGTGAGCGAGGCATGGCCTTTTTGTTAGACTTGTTCAACAAGATCTGGGTAGAAAGTATCCTCCCAGACTCCTTGCGAATCGCTACTGTGCTCCCTTTTCTCCTAATATCTCTAACCTGGTAATTTTAGATTAGCGCTTTTTTCTGTAAAGTGAGGTGAACTGTCTTCTGCACAGTGCAGCTTTCTCAATTTCCACCTCACGTCGGATGCTCTACTCCGACTGGAAAATGCCGTCAGCGAGGTCTCCCTTTGTCACTACGCCGCGGTGTTTTTCGATCTGGAGAAAGCCTATCATACTGCATGGCGATAGGGCATTATGCAGACTCTACACGCTATATGTTCGACGGAACGGCTCCGAATCTTTATCTGAATTTCTGCGAGATCATCGATTCCACGTACGGGCGTGGGGTAGCCCTCTCCGCTAAATAGAGCAGGAAGTATTCTCAGTGTCACAATGTTTGTCCTGAGCCTCAACGGCATCACCTTGGTGCTGCACACTATGTGGACGAACTTTCGATCTTTTTTTGGCGTGGCCCACGTGTCAACTTCAACACGCATAAAACTGCATCCCTTGCTATGCCGAAGCGCACAGGCTTTGGTTTTCCTTGGCCCAGAATAAGGTGGTGCAGTTCTACCGCCAATCACGGCCCCTCCTTGAACCGTACTTTTTTCTAAATTGTGTTTGCCTGGAAGTAGTGGATTCGCACTCTTTCTTTGACCGAAGCCTCACCTGGCTGGCTCATAATCGCAGACTTATGGTCTCTTGTACCCGTACAATGGACATTCTTCGTCCAGTAACGTTCATCACCTTTGCGGCTGATAGGGCTACTGTCCTATTTTTTCATCGATCCTTTGTTCCTATGAAGCGACTACGGATGCGAGTTTTATGCATCAGCAGCCGAGCGTGCATTGTGGCAGGTGGATTCGATCGACCACACTGGCCTTCTCCGGGCGCCCTGTGCCTTGCGCCCCGTTTGTCGAAGGTAAGGAGAAGCCACTCGCTCTGCGCCGTGCACAGTGCATTATTCTCCAGGTACGCGCGAGCCCGGCACCAACAGTTCTCACTGCATCTGCAGCGGATCTCAACAGTGCCTATGCCGCCGATAGACGCCAATCATACCCCAACAGATTTGGCTTTATGGCTATCCTTTTAGATGTCGGTGTTGCTATTGGGCGATGGTGCCCTTGTTTTTACCCAGCACGCCATCCTGGTTGTACCACCTTTTACTGACGTCACGCCTCTGCTCCTTAAGCTTCCACAACTTCGGAAGTATTCGGTTCGGCCTTTTAGGAGCCCACTCCGTGTCACAATGGATTCGTGCCAGTGTATACGGATAGCTCCGCGTATCAGGAATGGGTTCGGTTTCTACGCCGTATCCCCTCTATTTAAAGTAAGAGGGATGGGGTTAAACGGACGAGCTGGTAACAATACACCGCTCACTACGGCAGATAACATTTCGGAGACCAGATCATGATATATAGCCACTCACAAAGCGCCATGAGTGCTCTCCCATTCCCCTGTTTCGCGATATTCGTAGCTCCACTGTTTTGGCGATCCGACCGGATGTCGAGTTTATCTTTTGCTGTGTTCCTGGACATGTAGGAATTGCGGGGAATCTGCGCGCCAAAGAGTGTGAGGACTAGGTGACCATACCAGCGTTTTTCTTACTCACACCGATTACATTATCATCAACTACTAGACCTCCACCTCATCTCTCCATGAACATATTGGGCCTACCAAAAAACTGAGTGTAAATCCTTTGTAACATCATCCTCTTCCATAACTGCATCTGATGGTAATCGGAGAAACGTATACCATTGAAGGTCAAGAGACACTGGGTCGAAGAATATAACTATGACTGAAAAGTGATACATGGTGAATCTTCCTTGAAGTAAAGGAATACAAATGAATTAAAAGAAATAAAAATGGAAGATAAATTCATCGTATACGAAAGATTACTTAGTCTAGCCATAACTGAGAAAGTCGAATAAATAATAGACAGTCAGAAAGCTCTAATTTTAAAGAAAATAGTTTCTTTTAAGAGGTCGCACAATTACATATGTATAGGAACAACGTTTGCCAACCATTCATCAACAGGAATATCAATGAAAGAAGGAGAGTTATTCCTAGAGCAGCATTCATTTCTCTCCTCTTTTAAACTAAGAGCAACATTCACTTTGTCTCCTCCTCTTTTAAATTATCTTAGAGCGACCCTTTTTGGCTCTCCATTCCTAATCTAAGGTTTCTTAGAGCAGCCACTTCCTGGCTCTCCTCTGTAGGATTTCTTCGTGGGTCGCACAGCAGACTCTGACCATTAACGGATTCAACTATACGTGATTCTCTGTTTAACACCTCCGCAAAAACTGACCCTTCCCTGTCATGACAAATAGTTTCTGCGACAAATAATCCTTTCTGTAAGCAGCACTTTGCTATGAGGTATAGCCCATCATCTGGTTCAGTAACTCTTTTAGTTAGCCGCTTTATTGTTACACTAAATCTGACTCTCCTGGCGCCTTATTTCGATGCCTTCGTAAACACATACTTCTATCCTATTTTTAGGTTCAAGTGCAATTGGAACTTGCGCGCAACCTGCAAGTTCCAACCTGCAGTTTTGGCGACAAATAATCCTTTCTGTAAGCAGCACTTTGCTAAGAAGTATAGCCCATCATCTGGTTCAGTAACTCCTTCAGTTAGCCGCTATATTATTACACTAAATCTGACTCTCTCTCCTGGGGCCTTATTTCCACGCCTTCGGAAACACATACTTCTATCCTATTTTTAGTTTCTAGTTCAATTGGAACTTGCGCGCAACCTGCAGCTAGATGATTGCTCTCTTGGCTCAACATTCACTTCGTTCTCTCGTCGCTCGTGACTGTTATTAGCTTCAAGTTTAAATTGAATTTTCATACAAGTTCTAGCTGGTCCACCATTTGCGCAGCTCGATGAGTGCTCCCGTAGCTTATCATTCCACTGATTCAGTCGTCGCAGATGACTTATTTTCATTAATAAGCATTTGTGGGACCTCTATATCCGACAAAACTGTATAAGGAGGTGTCAGTCAATTCGAATGCCTCTGTTCTCGAATACTTCTGTAGGTGCATATTCCTCTTTGGAGCTTGATGTGCTCATCTCACCAGAACTTTGCGCCTGCCCATCAACGTAGGCAGTGTACAACACGTATTTTTCTTCTATTTCTAACTTGTTTACCATCAGGGTATATTTGCCAAGTATTTTGGTACATGAAATCGATCCCTAGCAGCAAATCGGTTGACAATGCAACCTGTTTATTTATAATTTGACCTAGAAATTGACCTAGATCTCTCCTAAACTGGGGATCTTGTGCCTTGGCGCATCGACCAATCTCACATAGAGTCTGATTAATTTATATCGGTCTGGATACTGATTTGTCAACCTTTTCGCTAAAGCACTTGGCACTAATGAACTGGGTGCTCCGGTATCCAATACAACAGTAGTCTTACCCGCCATCTCATTGCCAAATCACGCCATGGTTCTCTTGGTACTAATGTTCAGACAGAGTGCATAAATGGCTGGCGAGATTTACTTGGATAGTCCCAGAGTATCGTTCAAGGTTAGTTAAAGATGAATTAGCAAAAATATAATTTTATTTACAAGCATAAAATAAGAATTAAGAAAATGGAAAAAGGTGATTATTTAAATTGAAATAGACTAGATAATTATTAAGAGGAGAGATTCTCAAATAGAATTAATTGATTAGCGTTACTAGGCTCAGATAAAAGGGGGAACTTTACAATACTAATAATGGAGGTCGTTTCAGTCTTACCGTTCGGTGACTTCGAGGATGGTCCTTCTTGTGATGAGGCGAGTGGGGAACGATCTGATGAGGCAGGTGAGGCACGATCCGAACCAACCTTCCGATGAAAATAGCCAAACTTCAAAGATGACGTTTGACGGGAAATGTCGGAATTCTAGTAATTCCACTGGAAGAGGAAACTTCTTTTCCTCAAAGGTAATCGATGGAGATTTTCTTCGGTTTGGTTAAACGTAGGAAGACATTTTTCGCAAATTCAAAGACTTTCCCTTCACATAAGCTAGAAATTAACTAGGGTAGAATCACAGCCAAGAAAGCCTTGTTGTCTGATGAACTCTCACGGGACTTCGCCAAGACGACGAGGAAGGCCTTGAGGTGCGTGCTGGACTCCTTCATCTCCAGTCAAACCCGAGTATTTGTGTGGGTAATTCTGAAGGAAAAGGGAGAATTTGGAGAAAGGGGTCACAAGCTCAAGACATCTTAATCCGGAGGCGGAGTCAATTCACCATTTAACAGAAAGACGCAAAAAAACCCCCGGCTCTTTCTCGCATCACCGCCCCCCAGGGCGGGGGGAGGCTTGGGACGATTTTGCTAGATTGGGGGATATTTCCCTCAATGCGCTCAGGAGTCGAAACTTCTCGAATGTTCACGAACAGGAAGTGACGTTGCCCATAGCGGGATGCAATCGCACTTGGTCTCCAATAAAGGGGGGGGGGGTCAGAGGTTGTTCTTTTGCACCCCTCCCTTCCATACGACGCTATTACAAACTCTCAAAAGAGATATTCAACGTTCTCTCGAGAATTCCTCGGAATATATCTCGCCTTCCACCACTTCCGCCATCATTTGGAAGGGAGTGAATTTACCATTTTCACTGACCATAAGTCCTTGGTCGGTGCATGTTTGTCTCGTAGTACTTCGTCAGTACACACTGCAGTTGACACTCGTGATCTTGACTTCATCACGCAGATGACGAACGATATTCGCTACGTTCCTTGTTCTTCAAACGTCGTACCGGACGCGCTCTCTCACATTTCATCAATTTCGGGCACGCAACTCTCCTACACTGCGCCCATCGATCGTGCAAAAATAGCGCTTGCCCAGGAACAAGATGAAGACACGCAAACGCTGCGTCACTCTTCTAAACTCGTCGTTCGCGAGATTGACTTGCCTGACAGTCCTTCCAGGCGCATCCTGATTGACTATTCAATTCCTGACTGTCCTCGTCCTCTCATTTGTCTCGCTTACCGTCGGCACATCTTCGACCAAATTCATGGCCTCTCTCTCACCCTGGCGCCAATGCCACTCGCAAGCTAGTTGCACAACGCTTCGTTTGGCCAGGTATGAATGCCGACGTGGCCAAATGGACTCGCTCATGCCTGCCATGCCAGCGTGCTAAAGTCCACCGCCACACAAGAGCTCCTCTGGTCCCTTTTCCTCTTCCTTCGTCACATTTTGACGCCGTTCACATCGATGTAGTAGGTTCTCTTCCTTACTCCCGTGGTTGCAATTATCTTCTCACCATGATCGATCGTTTTACTCGCTGGCCAGAGGCGGTTCCTATCTCGGACATCAGAGCTTCTACTCTCACTCGAGCTTTCGTCTCAGCATGGGTTGCTCGTTTTGCTGTTCCCTCAACGATCATGACTCATCGTGGCAGCCAGTTTGAATCCCACCAATGGGATGCACTCATGTCAGTCCTTGGATCCTTTCGCCTTCGTACTACAAGCTATCACCCCCAGAGTAGCTCTAAGGTAGAACGTCTGCATCGGACCATCAAAGAAAGCTTACGCTCCACCGATCCAAACATAACTTGAGTGGAAAAGCTACCTTTGATTCTCCTTGGCATTCGCTCCTCCTTGAAAGAGGATTTGGCTTGCTCTGCAGCGGAATTAGTTTATGGTACTCAACCTCGTCTCTCCGGTCAATTTTTTTCTTCCTCTGACCGAACTCTACCTTCTCACCTAGATCCTTCTTCATACGTACATAACCTTGTACGAGTGATGGCTGGAATTAAGCCAACTGTTCCTAGAGTGCCCGCTAATTGTAAAACCTTCGTGCCGAAGGAGATGACAACATGCTCCCGTGTTTTCGTCCGTCGCGATTCAGCTCGCACTTCGTTACAACCAGTCTATGACGGACCCTTTCTCGTTATCTCCAGGAAGCCGAAATTCTTCGTCCTAAAGCTTGGCACCAGGCAAGATACTATCTCTATCGACCGCCTAAAACCCGCTTATACCGAAAATGTTCGTTTAGAACCCCAATCACCTCATTCTCCCGCTACTATACACCTTTATGGTACAGTAATCCCCCCAAACAACCTAAACCCCACCTTTTTAACTACTGCATCTCCAACTCCACCTTCCGTTTTGCTGCATCCTCCTCCTTTGTTGCAGCAACCCTCGTTGGCAGAAGTGGATAGTCAGGAGCAAATCTCTTCCCCACTGGTCACTCCGTCAGCGGAAAACGGGACTCAAGACTACCACATTCCGCTTGACGCCATCTTGGAAGGAACCAGCAAGTGGATCTCCTTCGCTCCGTCAACCTTTTTTCGTGCCAGTGCTTCGTTCAACGCTAATGTCACTGCCACAGCAAATCTGTGTACTCGTACCCGCAGCCAAACCAATGGCACTGTCACATGCTCCGGTCGCGTCGTCAGGAGGCCTCGTCGGTACTCGGACTTATAATCTCAGAATAGTAAAAAGAAGGGGGGTAACCTTCTTAGGGGGGGGGAGTGTTATAGTAATGCCTCTGGGCATTCCTATAATAAAAACCTCCTGGGAAACTTAAATATATTTATCATCATTTATTATGTATAAAATTCATTCAATTATTTTACTTTAACTTTGTTAATTTAATCATTCAATTAATTTACTTTAACTTTGTTAATTTAATCATTCACTTAATTTACTTCAACTTTTGTAAATTAAATCATTTTATGTTGAACTTAATAATTAATTAATTCATTTATTTTACTTGTCAATTCAATTAACGTATACTGTTCCAAACAACATCTCTTAAATTTCACACACAAACAAACAAACATGTTCCCAGCTCGATCAAAATAGCACGCTATCCTGCCCATTCAACTCGCAGCTTTCTTCGTATAAAGCCCTAATTCAGTCCATTATAGATACTCTATATTATTTACTATATTATTCACTACATTACTACACTATATTGTATATTATTCACCTTATTGTTTCACCATATTATTCCACCATATTAATTTCGCATACTTCAATTCTCTTCGCATCGTGTTACTGTAAATCATATGTTAAAATATCTTACATTGTATACCTAACCTACTTATCTCATTGTACATTCGTTGATTTTATGAATATATTTATATTTGTGTAATTGTCTTTCTTAAAGCCCAAGTCATTATTCCAAAATTTATTTCGCTGTCGCCTTAGGCCTAAAACTAACTGCAGACAACTTCGATCAAACAAATTTATGGCTATGGTTTTCGAAACGCTATTTAGGCTGATTTATTAAAAAGATAAATCACATAGATAACCATACACTATAAGAGGGAAGAACAAGGGACATCGCAAATTTGGATAGGAGGAATTATTAATAAGGCGTCAGCCTGATAAAATAAAAATTAAACGGAAGGCTGAGGGGGGGGGGGGGGGGGTCCTGACCTGTATTCGACAGGCTTACAAAAAGGTTATGATATTAATTTGAAAAAAAATCCTAATGTAAATGGGTCGACAAAATAAAATCTCTTAAATTTAGGAACTAAATTAGAATTTTGCCCGAAACCATACTTCCGACAACTCGGTGTCTCCAGGTCGACCGCCGCTAATACGAAATCGCAATTCCCCTTGACTTAGTGAACATTATCTGAACAAAATTTTCCTTGAATGTGTTTGGTCATTTTGCATCGCTATTGCGAATTGATGTAAGTGTGTGTATATGAAAAAGGAAAAAATAAAAGGCGTGTGTGGATTGATAGGTAAAAAGAGAAAGAAGCGTGGTAGGGTGCAGAGAGATTCCAGGCGCCTGGTGGTCAGGCCTATCACTTTCATTAATGTTGTTGTCATGTGTTTCCTTTGTTGTTTTAGATATGGTTTTTATTTTTTTGTCTTAATAATTTTTAATGTTTTTGGGTATGTAATGTGCATTTACTGTTTTTTTTTGTAATATATTACTTTAAATATGTGGTTAGTGTTTATTGTATTTTAATTATTTTTTTGTTCTATGTGTATATCAGAGTTTTCTGTCTCTTCTTGTCTTCTTTCTTCACGGCAAGTTTTGTTTGCTAGTCTTGTTCGGTGTACGTTGGTCAAAATTGGTAATTTTTCTTGAATCGAGTTTGTTGTCTTGATTGGTTTATTGTCACATTTTAGATGGTTTTTGGTTTTTACATTCTCCTCATGCGTAGAACGGCACTTCGTCCCCGCCAGCCACAAGGTTAGCGGAGCTTGTAACTCTGGCGCGACATATAGTTCTTCTGTTCTGTTTAATCATATAAGTAATATCCTCATCCAGTTCCTGATTAACCAGTTCTTGCATTTTCCGAGTCTGTTCTTCTATGACTTTGTTAATTGGTGTTATCCCCGTCTCTCTGTGCAGATCTTCTTGGGGTCTTCTTTCCCGCCTATGTGTACCCGTAATTAGCTACACGCATTTATTTTGCACTGTTTGTAGTCTCCTTTTTTGTGTTCTTGAGACAAAAGAGAGGGCGGAAGCGGTGTATAGCAACATAAATCTAAAAAAAGCATTGTAGATCTTTTCTTGTTGTTTTCACGTAGACTTCTAAACATATACAGAGTCCTGACTGCGACCGAAGCTTTCGAAATCCTATCATTGACGTACTTCCTGTACCCGAATAAAGTAATTTTCATTCCAAGCGCATTGCACTCCGTGGTGTATGGATAGCGTCTATCTCTCACCCTGACATCTGCAAGTAGTCTCCTTCCAATGAGGATTACTTTGAATTTCTCTTGGTTCGTTCTGATCTTCCATTGAGCCTCCTAGTAGTTCAATCTTTCGATTTCTACCTCTGTCATACGAGCTTGTTACGACGGATTTCTCCATGGATTGAAATCATCTGCGTATTAAATGTTAAGGGAAGAGGGGGTACACAGGGGATGGGACATCCGCGGTTATATCGAGTGAAGCGTGGGGGGCAGACACCCCCTCCCCCACCTGGAGGCCCGCTTTGAACGGAAACTGGAAACTTTGATCCGTCCGTGCACCCTAAAGTGACCTACGCTCAGTCGCGGATACACGCCCCCCCTCCGCCCTAAAATTAAAAAAAACCTTATTAAGAGCGAAGCGAATTCTTTTCTCAATGTATAGGCGAAAAAACATTTGAGCGTCGCCGAGTGATGATAATTTCTCGCCCAGTGAAGGCAATTTCAACACACTGGGCGACATCGAATTAAACATTTACAATTTTACGTAGCAGTAATAATTTAAAAATTGTGCAATATATACTACAATTGGTCTACCCAACACATTCTCAGTGATAAATAAAACACTAAATGGCTAAAACGTTTCGGCATCGCTGGTTCCCTATCGATTTTGTTTATATTTATTGGGCCAAGTACGAAAAATATCCAGTGGAAATTTCGAAAAATACTACGCAATAATATATTATTTTATAGTAATGCAAGCTTGTTAAATACGTGAAAGGAAAGGCGCATCATAAAGTGGCAAGTTTATATACACTTGTGTTTATAATAATTTTCAAGTAGCATTTATTGGTCATTATATTGTGCGGTTGTACTATACTAAGTTATATAGGAAACATGTGTACGATTGTGATTAGTGTCTCACTCTCCACTTTTTAGTCCGTCTTATTATTGGTAAGTTTATCTGCCTAGTATCGAGTTAAAAGGAATTTCTCTCATACATTTTCGCACCCCTACACAGGTCCCTTTTCTAGAAAGCGGAGCGAATTTGAGGATTGGGGAGGAGTAGTACCCTCTACAGCCTCCGAGTCTGCGGGATGAGTGGAGCGAATTTAGAGGGATTGAGGAGAGCGAACGAAGTCTTGTCTCCGAAGTTCACCGCAGTACTTTTTCTTAAATCTCAAGTAGGAGGGCAGGTGCAGTTGTAACGAAGATCAGAAGATTGTTCGGCTGTTGAGGGTCACCAGTTATGGGCCATATCCTTTATTATAATTTTTATTTATATATTCTATTATTATTCTTGATCTTCTCTTTCCTTTGATGTCTTCCTCGAAATTTTCTTCTTCTTGACTGAATTTCCTTTTTTTTTTCTTTAAGTTGGCCCTTCAAACGGGTTTTCTTTCCATTTTCCTTGGCTTCCGTATTCTGGTTATGTTGGTCCTTAATCTTCGTTTTCTTTCTTAAGAGATGTTCATAAAAGTTTGGGGATTGTTGAGTTTCGAACGAGGTACATCTGGATTTGATTCCCGATACTCTAACAACATAACTGGTTTAGTCCGTCTTATTCTTGCTAAATTTATCGGCCATTTATATTATCGAGTTGGAAGGAATTTCTCTCATACATTTTCGCACCCCTACATATCTACATCATGTAGATACAGTGGTGTATTTAGGGAGGGGAGCATTGGGCTATGGTATATGGTTATTCATGTGATTTATTTTCTGTTAATAAATCAGCCTAAATAGCGTTTCGAAAACCATAACCATAAATTTGTTTGATCGAAGTTGTCGCCTGATAGCTTTAAGGCCTAAGACGAAAGCGAAATAAATTTTGAAATAATGAACTGGGTTTTAAGAAAAACAATTAAACAAATATAAATATATTCATAGAATCAACGAATGTACAATGAGATGGATTAGGTATACAATGTAGGATATGGTAAAATATGATTTACAGTAACGAGATGTGGAGAGAAATGAAGTACGTGAAATAAATATGAAATAATATGGTGGAATAATATGATGACTATGATGGACTGTGAATTAGGGGCTGCAATATGAGAAGTAAATATAATTAGGACCTACTTTCGTATGGTCGTTTGCAAAGAATTGTGAGAGAAAGTGGAATTAACTAAGTACGATTTATTTGGAGGTAAATGAATGATTGTAGAAGGAATGATTACCGACCTTTATACGAAGAATGGTGAGAGTCGAATGGGAAAGAATATTGTTCCAGAAGGTCGAGCTGAAAGCGTGTGTTTGTTTGTTTGTGTGTGAAATTTTAAGAGATAATGTTTGAAACAGTAGTACGTTAAATGAATTGACAAGTAAAATAAATGAATTAAATAATTATTAAGTTGTACATAAAATATGATTTAATTTACAAAAGTAAAAGAATTGCATGATATGAATTTTACATGATAATTAATGTATATATATATATATATATATATATATATATATATATATATATATATATATATATATATATATATATATATATATATAAGTTTCCCAGGAGGTTTTTATTATAGGAATGCCCAGAGGGAATTGCTATAAGGCCATGGCTTTCCCTCAGATAATGGAAACCAACCCTTAAAATTATCACAGGAGGCCAGGGTGGGGAAAAAACTGTTCTAAAAGAAACCAATATATATATCATTTCCTCTGATTTACCATCAAAATTCAATAGTAAATATGGGATCATATGAAGAACCTCACCCCAAGTAGGTTTGGGGGGAGGATCTTCATATGATCTAGCCTGGGGGGAGGATCTTCTTATGATCCATTTTTTAAAAATATTCTGAACTTCACCACTAATAATAATAATAATAATAATAATAATAATAATAATAATAATAATAATAATGAGAATAACTTGATTTTAGAAACATGCAAAAACATACCAATTTTATTCAAAGAATTCATATAAAGTTTGACAAAACAAAATGGTGAAGTTCAGAAATAGATGAATATCGAATGCTTTGGATTAAAAAAAATTAATGACCAGATTTGTGTTGGTATATATATATATATATATATATATATATATATATATATAGTCACATTTTGCCTATGTACTCAGTATCAAGAGCATCATGGACCGTGATACTTTCAAGACTGTTATGATGCCCTTGTTAACTGAAGATTCTCTGTTCGATATTAATTCTCTTAAGCAACGCAGAATGTTCAAAAGTGAAGTGAAATGTCCCTCTTATGATAGTAAAATGAACTGGATGAAGTATGCCAAATCCAATGATGGCTATGCTTAGAAATGCCAGACCAAAGATTGTGCCAAGTATACATCTACAGTATCTATAAGGACTGGATCGTTTTTTTCCAACTCTAGATTAACGCTTCAGACCTGGATTCATGCAATCTATATGTGGAGTGAACGTATTGGTGAATCAAGGGCAAGCCGTCAAGTTGGTGTTTCTGAGAAGACCATGATCGACTGCTACAGTTTTTTTTCCGGGAAGTGTGCAGTAGATATCTTCAGGCTAACCCAGTGCAACTTGGTTGTGTAGGAACAGTTGTGCATATCGATGAATCGTGTTTTTCTCACAAACCAAAGCATCATCGGGACAGAAGACCTCACACTCCTATGTGTGTGTTTGGAATGGTCGATACCAGCACAACACCAGGAACAGGATACATGGAAATTTTGGACAAAAGGGATGCTGCCACACTTCTCCCTATAATACAAGCAGTAGTGCAACGGGGATCGATAATCCACAGTGATGAGTGGAAGGCATTCATTAATATACAAGGAGTTGGCTTCACACACAGGACAGTGAACTATTCACTCAATTTTGTGGATCCGCAAACTGGTGTCCACACTCAGGCCATAGAATCGCACTGGAACAAACATAAAGCACATATCAGCATGATGCGAGGATGCAGGCGGGACTTCTTGAATTCCTATCTTCAAGAATTTATGTGGGGTGACCGTTTCTTCAGGAATGCTTTTGATAACCTATGTACTCATATTTCCTTTCAATATTTAGTGTAATAATTCTCTTTTTAAGAACCTATGTACACAAATTTCCTGCAATATTTATTGTGACAAAAGAGTAATCTGAATAATGTTTTATTATTTATTCCATATTTAGTTTATTTATATTAAAATGTTGGGGGGGGGGGATCTTCATATGAGCGCGACTGGGGTGTGTGGATCTTCAGTTGGGTATTTTTGGGGGGGAAGATCTTCATAGGATCCGTAAATATGTTTAATATTCAATTACTTTCATATTGCAGACAAAAATATGCACAGTCATTAAAAAAATGTGACATTTTTTTTCTGTCACTTTTTCTAATCGGCGGGAAAAGCCTATGTTTTCTATCCCATAATTTTTAGTCAGGCTGATGCTGTTCCTAAGATATTGGCTCCCCAGCCATATTTGAACTGAAACTAATCCCATAGAAATATGAGTTTAATAGAGTTATCAACATCAGTACGCTCTTCTGATTGTCAGCGGGATAATTAAATCCAATATGAACACGGAACAAAAGAGAATTGCTGGTCATTTGCCAGCTCTCTTATCATATCTTCCCCAAGATCGGCAGTTTAAAACTCCCGCCAATTCTTCGCTAGAAGAAACATCATTCCCTTCTTTCAGTTCAAGACAACCGCTTTTGGTTGTTCAGCGCTGTTAAAATATTCGTGTTTCTTGGTTTTACCTGATCTTCTCCGCTTAAGGTAACTAGTCACGCTATAATTTGTTAAGTTTTTCACTTTTTAGGGTCTTATTTTTCATTTTGGTAGGTACGAGGGGAGGTCAATAAGTTTTGCGAATCGGTAAGGCAAATCAGAGAAAGGGGGATAGCTGTTTGTGGGGGGGTTAGGACAAGGTTACGACAAGTCAGGACCTGCAGCCGCACGCTCCTGCCTCGTCTATTTAAGAAGCAGTAGCTGATCGCAGATCGTCAGTCACAAATTTTTCAACAATGGAGAAGGTTGAGCACCGCGCAGTGATCAAATTTTTGACCAAGGAAGGCAAGAATGCAAAAGAGATCCATGAACGCATGTATGTAGTGTACACCCACACCGCCCCTACCTATGCAACCATTGCTCGCTGGAATATGGAGTTCTGCCATGGTCGTGACTTCCTTGAAGATGACGCCGTCAGACGTGACCAACGAGGACAATGTGGCCCGTGTGGAGAGAATGATCCTCGAAAATCGACGGGTGAAGGTTGAAGAAATCGAGCGAGAACTTGGAATATCACATGGAAATGTTATCAACATCATCCACGATAATTTGTCCATGACCAAGGTCTCTGCCCGTTGGGTCCCTAGAAACCTCACGCCCCATGATCGACTTCAACGTCGTCAAAGTCCACAAGGCCAGAGTTGCACAAGTTTCCCTGTGCGAGTGCGGATTCGAGGAGCTCAACCATCCTCCCTACAGTCCAGATCTGGCCCCTAGCGACTACTTTTTATTCCGCCAGCTCAAGGGTGCACTGCGTGGAGGCCGGTTTGGGGGCGATGAAGATGTTCAGCTCGCCGTCCAGGAGTGGATTGAACAGCAGTCGGGAGATTTCTGGTTGTCGGGAATTCGAAGCCTCAGGGACAAGTGGTGCAAGTGCATTGAAGTCGAGGGTAGTTATATTGAAAAATAATAAAACACTTTTCCTCATATCTCGTTTCCTTATATCCTAATTGCAAAACTTATTAACCCCCCCTTGTTTTTAGTTAAGCCAGAGGTTAAATACTACGGCGATAGCGCGCCAACCGACGCTCTTTTGCAAGCCCCGTGTTTTAACGTAATCTCATTTCCTTTTATAGTTCATTAATTATTGTGTGAGTACTATTTTATGCATTTTCATTTATATCTATGGTTGACATCTGTGGTAAATATTTCGCTATTAGCCTTATGTCGGTAGCCTAGTAGGCTTCATGCGGATCACTTATTAGTTGGGGAAATTACGATAGCATAATCTAGTTGTTCCCTTTACCTTTTATGTATGTTTAGTGGTTTGAATGCTGCATACTTATTTTATATTGGTTAAGTATAAGCAGTATGTACAACAAGATATTAGGAGATATACTGCGACTGGTGATATCTTCTGGCTTTCACATTCATCCTAGGCCTAACCTGGTTTCTGGTTTATGTACCAGTGTATATATATATATATATATATATATATATATATATATATATATATATATATATATATATATATATATGACAGAAAGCCATATTTTGATACCAAAGCTTGGCTATTTTCTTACCTGATACCTGGTGCCAATTAATTATGCTATAATTGTGACTTTTTGCACACCCCTTACTAATTTACTTTTAGCTGTTGATGTCTTGCATTTTTAATAATTTACTCAATTATCAATATTAGGTTATACCTTTACTGATATTAGTGTAATGTATGGGGTTTTTACAATTGGCCCTGTGTCCCCTTTTTAGGCCCTATCTAAGTCCTTCATTGATATCTCTGTCTAGGTTAGGCCCCTCCCGAATCTTATTCTGTTATGCCTCTCTTAGTTCCTTTCGTCTCTCCTTCTCTTATCCTCCTATTTTCCTTCTTTCGTAACTAGAGAATGAGTTTTTCGAGCGCTGTTGCAGTGCCGCTTCAATGGTGGCGATGCTGAATTAGCGAAACTCCTAATGACATCCAACAAGAATTGTATTCTCATTAGCAAGACTACCCAAAATGAACTCATCGAAATATCAGGTAAAAATTGTCCATTTACTATTTTCACTGTTATTTTTATGCCTTTGCATTTCCATAGATATAAAGAATAATGCAATAAATATTTAAGTTTTATCTTTATTTGCAGGGAGACTGGTGCAAGAGAAGGTGGTATCTCAAGTTGCTGGAATCTTTGCTATCATGATGGACGAGACGACGGATACTGCGAAGAAAGAACAAACCACTATCTGCGTCCGTCACTTCAGCAACGACCAATTGAGAGATGACTTTCTGGGCTTCGTTCATGCCATAGACTTCACTGGAGAAGGACTGGCTCGTCTTCTCAGCACAGTAGATTGTGTCGGTCTCGACATGAACAGCTGTCGTGGTCTCTGTTTTGATGGAGCCAGTGCCATGATCGGGAAGTTTCGCGGGTGTGCAGCAGTTATACAACAAGAATATCCACTCGCGAAGGTGATCCACTGCTGCAATCATCGGCTGAACCTTGTGTTGCCTAAGGCTTGTGACACAAAAGAAGTCAAACTTGCTCCCAGACCCTCAACGAGGTTTTCAACTACGTTAATTCATCGAACATGCGTTCTATGAAGATTGCTCAGCTGGTGAAACCACACATCCTCGAAGCAGCAGAAATTACTAGGCCTCTGCGCTACTAGATGGGTTGAACGACACGATTTCGTCGTTGTTTTCATCAAACTGCTACCAGTTGTAGCCATCTTCCTTGAAGATGAGACAATTCGGATGCGACAGCGGGACTACTGCTGATCGTCATCCAAGAGCCGCGCTTTTTGATTGGCCTCGTCGTCACTGAGTCCGTGCTGGTTCACATTGTGGAACCAAGCCGAGTCCTGCAATTTGGGACGGTTGATCTCCTATCTGCATATGCTACGATCAGGGAAGTAATGACGCATCTCGGCCATGTCAGGGAAGATGCCAATACCAGATTTCGCGACATCTTCACGAAAGCAAAGGAGCTCCTGCACGAGATCGGCTCAATGCACGATACCATTCACATGCCCCGAGTTTGAAAACGACAGACGCAATGTGACAATGTACCTTTTCAAACAGCAGAAGAGTCTTTCCGACGATCTGTATACATACCGTTTCTTGATCAGGTCTTGGGTGAGTTACGGCGTTAGTTCCAGGGCGACACCGTTATGACTGTCTTTAACATCAAGCATCTGCTCAACGGCGCTGACGGAGATGTTGGAGCTTTACTGAAGGCGGCACAGGTTTACGAGGCTGACATCCAGAGCTTGAGCCTTGTCAAAGCGGAAGCAGAACGCTGGTTTTCAACAACAACAATGTTTGACTCTGCTGGAGATGCTCTAGCTCATGCCAAGACTCAAATGTATCCAAACTTGGCCAGGCTTCTTCAAGTTTGGATCACGTTTCCCGTTTCGAATGCGGAAGCGGAACGGTCATTCTCAGCCTTAAAGCGACTGAAAACTTATTTGAGAAACACTATGGGTCAAGAGCACCTCAACGGTCCAGCGCTGCTTCGTGTTCACAACGAAACTGACATTGCAACAAACAACGTGATCGATGCATTCGCCCATAAAAATCGGAAATTAAAATTTTTGTGAGCACCACGTTCTTCTTCTATTTATCTGTGTTAAATGGGGTGGTTTTGCTAGATCGCGGCGACTCATTTATCTGTGTTAGATGTTGTAATAGTGCACTCAAATGTATGTTTTATTAAATATTTATCATTTGCCAAATACTTTTCCAGTACAGCACTTGTAATTACCTTTATTGTTTTTTTACAGCTATTGGATGGTTAATATTCAATAAAACTGCTCCTCAAAATAATAAACATATTTAACTCTTTTATTGTAGTTCGAAAAAAATCTAGTGGACCCTCCCCCAAATTTTATTCCTAGATTCGCCACTGCCTACGCAGCTCTATCCATGACATAGTCACAGAAAGTTTTTTCTAAGTTTTTACTTAGCCCAGCCGTAGGATCTTAAGCTGCATACTCCACTGCTACACCTTATCAAACGCTTTTGAAACATCCCGACAAACAATGTCCGCGTAACTCCTTTCCCGTTTGGCTTCGGCAAACTTTTCAGTGATGACATTTATCGCCATCTCCGTACTTCGATTTTTTCTAAACCCGTATTGGTATAGGTTGTAGAGGGAGTGCTCATCTAGGTGATACACCAGTCTTCGGTTAAGGATCTTCTCGAAGAGCTCCCCACCAAATTCTAGAAGTGAAATTAGCTGGTAGCTCTAGGTCAACGTTGGGTCCTTTCCGTGCTTTGACAAGAAGATCATCTTTGCCGTTTTATAGGCATCAGGAACGTATTCTGTATTTAGACAGGCGTTGAAAATTCTTCTTATTACCTTGATGACGCGTGCTGGGGCCTTTTCGAAGTTAAGCTTCGTAAACCCCGGTTGTCCTGGGGCTTTCTGGTAGAATGAGCAGAGCGTGCCGAGTAGTTATTCTTCGGTGATCTCGGCGGATCCGTCGCGTTGTCTTTCCATCTGGTGGTGAGGATGCGTCCTATGTATTTGGCTGTTAAGTTCGTCTATAATGTTGTTCTCGAACTCTATCAAAACTTGGTTTTCTTCTTCGGATATACTGAAGAATTTTCCTCAATAACGTCGGAATGTTTCTTTTATTCTTCTTTCTTTTGTTTCGATGGTTCCGTCATCTTTTAATATTTCTATTTTCTTCTTTTTCCCAGTTGATACTTTGAGACGCCTGATTTTATTTCCCAAATCTTTGGGAGATGCATCTTGATCGAGGCGCTCGATCGCATCGTCCCAACGCCTCCAGTGTTGTACGAGGATCAACTGGTTGAGCTATTCTTTGATCTCTTTACTTCGCTGTATTAAGGTAATTGATGCATTTCTGATGTTGATTTCATATATTACTTTCAACGCACGATACAGTTATTTCATGTATCCAGTCCACCTGTAGGTTGAGATGAACCTATACTGGGTTTTCGGGATACAAGCTCTATCCGCGTTGATATGTTTATTAAGGTCGTCGAGTGCCTCGTTGATCTCCTCGAAAATTGTCGCATCCAGGTTGGGCGGATGGTAGGCCTCGAGAAGATGCGCGTACCGTGCCCATTCTGCTCTTCGATAGTATTTTCCATATATTAATTGAACGGCAGCTGACGATTGGCCAGACATATGTCTAGTTTTGTGGCACTTCTTCTTCGGACAAAAGTGGGAAAGTAAGGGCCTCTCCGCTGGACCATGATTCTGTCTAGCATAGTGTCTAGGCACCTTCCATTTCCATTGAAGGTCTTGTAGGCGGATTCCTGACATCTGGCGTTCAGATCCCCCATTAATATGGTGGGGGCTCTTCTGCCAAATTGGCCAACGAGAGTATGGATCGGTAAGTATCGTCTCCTCGGCGGCTGGTACCCGGCAGCGATGACCAGCTTACCAATGTCGAGTTCGACCTCACTCGCGAGATAGGATTCTTCGAGATTTCAAATTGGCTTGTACTTGATCCCTTTTTTTGATGGCAATAGCGGCACCGTCGTACCACTCTTGTGAGTGATTTGTGTTTAACACATCATAATTCCAGATTTTAATTTCATAATTACGAGTGTCGATCCCATGTTGTGAAATCAAGATGATATCTGCATCAATTTCTCTGAATAAGTTTTCGTAAAAAGTCCTTTTTATCGTCCAGCCGTTGGTGTTGATTTCCAGTATTCTTACTGCGCTAAATTCCATGATGATACGTAATTACCTATGTTTCCTCCTTTCCTTTTTCTTCTTCTTGGCCTGTGGGCCAGTCTTATCGTGCCTAGGCTTTTCACTCTTCTGTTGGAGGACTACAAGTTTTTGACTTAGTCTTCGTCGTTCGTGTACGAGTGTATGAGTCATCGTCACTGTCCGAAGAGGTGGTTTCATCGTCTTTTTGTTCTTTGTCTTCCTTAGCTTCTTCTTCCTCTTCCTCTTCAGAATCCTCCGATGAAGGTGCTTCCATTGATTCTTCCAATCCACACTTGATATTTACGTTTCTCCTAATGACTAAATACTTGAATACCTTGGGGCATTCAGGGTTCGCGTGCACAATGACCATAGCGCGTTTAGAACCTGGTTATAGCACCCAGGCTACGTCTGAAAAAGTCAATTATTCTGCAGCGCCGATGATTTAAACGTTAGTTTGTCCTTGAAAAAATTCCTTAACTGTGATTGACCAATTTTGAATCCCTTATGTTCAAAAAGAAAAATAAGCAGTGCCTATGTTTTGAACGTTAGTTTTTCCTTAAAAATTTCCCAAAACTGTGATTGGTAAATCTTGTATCCCTTATGTTTAAGTAGAAAGGTATTCATAGTGTAGCATTCTGTAAGTCATTCCATTTGGGATGCTGGACAGGAAGAATAATCCTGTAAAGTTTTGGAACAACATCCGAAGAATTAGGGGATTGCCTCCCAGACCCAGAACCCAAATGAAAGATGGAGACGACATCATTGAGGACCCAGAGTATCGAAAGAGGAAATTTAGAACTCACTGGCAAGAGATTTTTGCTATACCCCCTGAGACGAATGACGACTTCGACCAGGATTTCGAAGATCAATTGCTTGATGACCTCGGCACAGTGATTCATAGAACGCACCCACAACCGCAAGTATCTTAGAAAAGAGTGATGGTTGACTACGGATGCCCAATAACTGTCGAAGAGACCTTGAACACCATAAAGTCCTTCAAGCAGATGGCACCCGGCTGGTTTGGGATTACGAAGAACAACCTCGTAAATGCCCCAAGGCAAATTATTCAGGGTTTGGCGAACACAATGAACGCTCCCCTGAATCCAGTCTACTTCGCTGACGAGTACAAGATAGCCCAAATCATCTTTATTCCGGAGGAAAACAAGCCCCCAGACCAGGTGGCTAACTATCGCCCGATCTCTCTTCTTGAGGTACAAGGAAAAATCTTCGAGAAGATTATTACAGATAGGCTACAAGCTCAACTGAGCGAGTTAGGAGCGCATAACTTCCAATAACATGGGTTCCGCAGAAAAGGGGGCACATATACCACCCTGGCGCTCCTAACAGAGAAAGTAGCATATTTCCAAGCGAACGGGTTCTATGTAGACATTGTGTTGATAGAAGTGCAAAAGGCCTACGATAAAGTCTGGCTTGGAGGACTTCAATACAAGATCCTGAACCTCCAGCTAGACCCAATCCTGAAAAGGATCCTCTGTGACTTCGTCATGGACAAAAGGGCCTGTCTCATGATTGAGGGTTACAGAAGTCCTGAGTTCGAACTCAAGGCGGGTGTTCCTCAGGGAAGCTGCCTGAGTACTCTGCTTTACCTGGTCTTCACACTCGACCTCCCAACTCCGGTACACAGAGACACGATGTATATGCAATTCGCAGATGACATCACGCAAATTGCCCCATGATCGGAGCGGAAAGCAAGGGCACAGGCGGTTCGCACAATAGCAGAAATCAACAACATCAACCAGTATGAGAGACGATGGAAGATCAGGACCAACAGGGACAAATTCAAGGTCGTCCCGCTGAGTCACGAGTTGACATAGCCCATCATCATAGATGGGAGTAGATACGGCTACTCAGCCAAAAGCACCGTCCTGGGCAGAACCTGGCAAGGAGAGAAATCTCTAAGCTATACAGGTTTAGAGATCTTAGCTCGGTCAACATTAGGAAAATATATCTGATGTATGTCCGGGCTAAGCTCATCTACCCCGCAGTGGTTTCTCAAGCAGCCAGCAAATCCTCGATGGACAGCTACAACGTGTCCAGAACACTGCTTCTCTGCTTATCAACAAAGTCAGAAGGTGTGATCGCCTTAGGCAGAGAGATTTGCACAAGAGAAAATGTTTGGAGCCCATCACCCCAAAACTTGGAAAAAAGGTCTGGTCCACTCTAACAAATGGTGTCATTCCTGAGCCACAAAAGAACAGGCGGCAGGCTTAATATACCTGCGAGGCTACGGGCAAACGTCTCACGCCAACGTCGGTTGTCGAGCACAAAACTATGCACACAAGAAGACATTACACCAATTTATTCGTGGACGAAGCACAATACAACATATGAGAACATTTCATCAATACATACATAAACGAAACAGCAAACAATACAATTAATACAAAAATATAAGAATCACGAGGTAAATTGTTGGCAAATAGAGCTAACGAAGGCTTGAAAGCTGAATATTTGCAACAAAAAACGTACACCTAATCATTTGACAACAAACAAAAAGAAGAACACTAAAGCTCATGAAATTACACAAAAATAGGACAACAAGTTTAAACAAACAATAAAAGAAAAGGTAAAAATAAATAAAAGTAAAGCGATGCCCTCCCTACTAGGCTTTAATTTTCACCCACTATATTTTCCACTATCCCAACTTCTACTATAATTGAGTATATCATCTTCATTCCATTTCTGTTCATTCCCTGAAGATGACCGACCACAGTAGAAAGACGTCTCGGAATAAAATATGTCTTTTGCGAATGTTTTACCCGCCTACAAGACACAGACAAAAAACTTGTAAGAAAAATAAAGAGAAGAAGCTAAAATTAATATTGCTGCCACTGCTGTGGACTTCAAGTGCATACATATATATATATATATATATATATATATATATATATATATATATATATATATATATATATATATATATATATATATATATATATATATATATATATATATATATATTAGTGCTGGAAAATCGAATCGAAATTTAAACTCGAACCGAAAAGAATTAAAAAACTAGATTTCGAACTTGAATCCATTTTAAATATAAGTTTGAAGCGATAACATCGAGTATCATTAATAAAATAATTTAGGAATTCAAAGAAATGTATATTTTGATCTTTCGTCCTAATCCTAGTCCTAATCTTGTTTTGCTAATCACAGAATGATCCAAAGCTAAACCTTTCTTCTGTTCCGAGTTTTTAAATCCCTAAGAGATTTTAAATTTAAATAAATGTCAATTATATTCACCATATGGCTGTCAAGTTTGTTTTAAAAGAGCTAAAATTGTTCTTATAAGATATTATTCGTATTCTGTATGTTTATTGCATAATATTTCAATATAATAATGAAAATTTGTAATATATGCTTTACCAGTTTTTTTGCACAATGTTTTAATGTACAATGTTTAAAAATTATTCGTGGGTTTTGTATTTTTATTCTGTATTTTTATTGCATAATAGTTCAATAGAGAAAAAAAATATAGCATCCCATTAAAAACTTCCATTTGATTGCGGTTTTTTCATCCTTACATACGGTTTTCGTGCATTGGAACTTTGTTATAAATTTTATTTTACGAGGAAAAAAGATATAGAACTCTGAAATAATAGATGTAAGCATTTGAAATGCAGGTTGAACTTGAACTCGAATCGAATTCGAATCCAAATCCATATTAAAAAATCGAAAAGCCGAAAAATTGAATTAAAAAGAAAATATAGAGAACTCGAATCGAAATCCCAATTGATATTTTTTAAAATGCCAAACTCAAATCGAAACTCGAATCGATATTCATTTTCATTTTAGTTACCAGCACTGATATATATATATATATATATATATATATATATATATATATATATATATATATATATATATATATATATATATATATATATATATATATAAATGAATCCATTAAACCACATTGAAAGAGAAAACGGAATAATTTTCCTTGCAGTAATATTTTTATTACCTTTTTTTCTAAAAAATCCGTGCAGGGAAGCGATTCGAACCAGGCACACTGAGGCAGCGAGCACCGCTTTGATCACAGTTAAAAGTATGCCTTTAATGCACTATGCTACGCAGAGAACCAAAAAATTCTCTGAATAGAATAGCTTTTAAGGAACACTTTCGCAAGCTTGAACGGAGACTATGAAAGAAATAGAAAATTTATTGGCAATTCAAAGAATAAATGAGGAATAGTTAAACGCGTGGCAGATATACAAATGTATATATCTCTCAAAGTAGCGCGAGAGAATGATGAAAATGAATCCATTAAACCACATTGAAAGAGAAAAAGGAATAATTTTTCCTTGCAGTGTGCCTGGTTCGAATCGCAACCTAGGAGACTGCAAGCTCCTTCCCCACTCACATATTGGTATGAATGAAACAAAATTATCACGAAGAATGACCTACCAGCTGACTAATGGCGCCCCCAAAAACAATACCACCCGAAACCATTTAATAATTCTCAGCAGAAAAATGTTAGAAGAGAACACTAAAATTATTGACTCCTCACCTGATCGGCGACAATTATTATTTCTAGAAGCTATTCACATACAAGCAAAACAACCAAAAATTAATATTCAATTCAATTCAAATGGAATATTACCCAGCAACAAGAATCGGAATAGAAACGCACGGGAGTGCTAATCTCAGGTATTCAGGTCATTTATCTATCTGGATACGACCGCAAATTTAATCTACCTGCGCTCTTGACGTGCCCCACCCTGTCAAGGAGCTTGCCAGTGCACCCTACCTGAATGACCTCTATGTTTGTCTGTACGTTTATCGTCTATCCATAATATATAAAACAATTCTTATAATTTTCTCTTGTATTTTCTTGTATCTGTGAAGATGTTACAAGTTGAAACGAAACGCGTCGGATAAATAAAGTGTTTTTTACTTAAGGAATCTTCTATTCCCTCGCTATAATTTCGAAATCGTGCTATAATGAACTTTGCAGAGCTTATACATGGACTCAATCCAGACATAAAGGCAAATATAAGACAAATTGAAAAATGTGAAAAAAGAATCACAAACGCAAAATTAACAGTCGCTTTTAACAAAACTTGTTATGATGAATATATATATATATATATATATATATATATATATATATATATATATATATATATATATATATATATATATATATATGCGAAAAATCCCACAGTAGTTCGAAAGTACTTGGAATCTGCCTTTCATTTTTCTGTGGGATTTCTTGCATCTATTGCTTACTCACGCGATACTTTGTGAGTTTTACACACACGTACACACACACACACACACATATATATATATATATATATATATATATATATATATATATATATATATATATATATATATATATATATATATATATATATATATAATTTGAAGGATAAACGAAAAGACGTACTGGACGTACAGGAGGAAATTCATTTCATTTCCTGATAATAACGTTTCGGGTATTTTATGTTAAAATTTACATTCATATTATGGAAGAAATGGAAGATTTTGACCGTATATATTTTGATCAATGCAGAACTTACAGGTTATTGTTTTTTATGATGGGGAATTTAATTAGTGAAATCTAGCTATATATATTTGAGAAAACACTAGACGCACTTCGAGAAAACACTAACCTTCTTCTACAATCAGCTGTTAATGGAAGCCTGGCCGGAAAGCGGGAGGAGGGTAAGAAGAAAGAGAATATTAGGCGGTTTGTTTATATTTCAAAGCGAATGGAGTGGATGGAAAGTGGGATCGGAATTTAGAGAAACATAAAAATATTTCAGATACATTGATTCTTGAATTCTTAATAATACACGATCGGGGATGATTTTTTAGATTTTAAAATCATCTAAGGTGACATCGGTTTTACGATTCATGGAATGTTGCCGAACAGGCGAGAATTCTTTCTTAGAGAGAATTTTCCCAGTCCTGTGGCTAATTTCCATATGGAAAATAGCTAATACATGTAATGTATTTTAATACTAAATATATCAAAATGTATTTAAATTCAATAATAAATACATTTCAAAAACATTTTTAATTTTCGTTTTTAAACATTAAAATTCACTAATACATATTTTATAATGTTCAAAAATTAAATATTTATTCATAGTAATAATAATAATGACATTTTAAAGAAATTAGACGTTGCACCTTTTACCTGTCGTAAATAAATAAAAAAAAACATCCACACAAGAATTCTGACGCTAATGTTCCCGTTTCGCTACTTATTACTATTATACCAGAGAGTAAAGTTTGATTTATTGAAATACGGCATATATTTAGAGAAAACCCCCAATTATTTACTTATTTACATAGATTATTAGAGAATGCTGAAACATAGGGTGATGGAAAATACAGGAAGTTATTTTTACATGTCCTACATTTGAAGTTTAATAAAATCAAGAATAATTTTGTGATCATAATGAAACTTTCAGAAGTTGTTGGTATTTGTTGTAAGTTGTTGGGACTAAAATCGCTAATTGACAAATTTATTAATTTAGAGGTTATGCCAATTTTAGTATATCGGTGTTTTTCTTGCTAGAAACGGAAATCGTAAAAGGTTTGGTTAAAAATAGTGATTTTTGGAATGCTCGATTCTTAGCAAAACTTTCGCGAAAATTTTGAAGTAAAATATTTACTAGCATCATAGTCATTCGTAGACTATAAAAGGAGAAAAATTTCATAGCCAAAATCATTATTATGAAAATTTTCAAACTAAAAACTTGGAAGCTCCCGGAAATGAATAGACGAAAAAATATTTTGTTGAAACATTCTTCAGATGCAACTGTTCAGTGGTTTCAACACAACGACGGATGAGACGTGAAGGAGCTCAAGACGTACCATCACGACGAGTGCTATGCAGACTAATTAAAAAATTTCGAGACACCGGTAGTGTACAAATGGACGAAAATGGCGTGTTGGCAGAAAAGGCGTAGAACAACATAAAATTGAATAGTTGCTTCAAAACTTCGAACGGTCACCGCAGAAATCATTGAAAAGAAGAGCAGAACAAGTGGGATTGTCAAAAAGTGCAACATACAATGTAATGAAGAAAATTGAAACTTAAGCCATACAAGATTCAGGTTGTGCAAAAATTAGAAGACAACGATTTCGCGAAAAGAAAATCATATGCACAATGTAGAAACCTAAATACCGCGTACATAAGTGTACGCAGAGATACTCCGACACAAGCCGCGTGCCCTCTCGTATCTCCAAATGCACCTCTCGCCTCGAATTCTCTGTCGCCCTTTTTCGCGCCACCGTAAACTCCGAGATGGCTTGAAGGCGTGAAATATATACTGTCCGCCCAAAGATGAAAAAAGGTCTTTCGCGCGACGATACGGATTTTACGAGAATTCGATTCTCTCTCTAGATTTCTGCTCGCGAGGGAAATAAAAGAAAAACTTCTCCCTGGAATCAAGGAGAAGATCTTGGACCTACGTCGAGTTTGTGTGGAGTCCGATCCACAAAGGAAACTGTTCGGCCGCTGCAAGGAAGGAACTTCTCAGGGAATTGGTTGTTGCCGTCACGGTACTTGTAGGTGCCAAACTTCTCGCACCCCCCTTTCTTCAGAGTCTGAGGTTACACAGGAACTCCCTCTGCGGATTACCCTAGATGTAGCTAGGTAATCGGTTTTGGCTACCCACTCCAGGAGCCGAATAATCGGACAGGTACTTCAAGGAAGAAGTCCGATTTGAGTCACCGTTTGTCTCACCTTCGTCATCCAGCATAGGATCATTATATCACTTGTCTAGGATTACCTTCTCATTCGGTAACCACGGACGGCCGTACTAAGTGCGATCATCGTCACCAGAAGAAGATATTCACCGTCCCATTCAAAAATACTTACGAACTCAAAAGGTGTCGTTAATTGAATTATCCCCTCCACTAACTTCACCAATTTTTTTGTGAACTAGAATTATCATCCTGAGACCATAACCTCGAGTATTAGAAGTGTTTAATTCAGTGTTTAACTCAATAATAATATTCCCTTCGTTCTGTCTGGTGTCATTAAAACGCAAGCATCCCAGTAAGTAATTTTCAAGTAATCCCGACGACATTTTTGTAGATTTATTTATTCAGTGCAAGATTAATTCTATTTATATTTATATACGTTGTTGCTTATTTCAAATTTATGTACATTAAATATTATTTTTGTATCTGTGTGTTAACTAATTTGGACGATCCTTTGGCAATTATTAAGCAATCCACTCTGCTTAAATCTCAATATTACACCGATCCACCCATGGTTCGCTTTTACTGAGTGAGGGACACACTCAGGGGATCATCATCTTAGTTTTGATCAAAGGTACGCACCGGGGTTATTCTTATTCACCGGAAGTGGCTAAGGTAGGTGTATTGGATACGCTTCACCTCCGCTCCACCTTGGTGCGGTAATATATATATGCCCAGGAAGTGGGACTGGGATTACCCAATCACTAAACCTCGACACAGAAGAATTTGGACGAAATTTTGGGGAAGTTGATGTACCCCCCGTGATAATGTCTGACGAAGCGCACTTTCATCTCAGCGGATGTAATAATAAGTAGAACAACAGAATATGGTCGGATCACAACCCAGAAGCTATACACCAGAAAGAGCTGCATCCTGCAAAAACCACTGTGTGGTATACGATAACACCTCAGAAGATTATTGCGCCGTATTTTTATGAGAATGAAAATGGAAATCCAGTCACTGTGAATGGCGAAAGATACCGACACATGCGTGAAGAATATTTTTTACCGAACATTCGAAGGCTTCGAAATAGACGACAACTGTTTTTCAAGCAATATTGTGCAGAATCACATACATCGAATGAAACAATACAGTTGTTAAGACGAAACTTCTGAGAAAAGAATATTTCTCGAAACAGTGAATTTAAGTCGACTCCAAGACTCCCGATCTAACACCTTCGGATTTTTTCATGGCGATATTTAAAATATCGTGTTTACCGTAATAATCCTAGAATTATCCAACAACTGAAAAATAATATCGCTGATGAAATTAATTACATCAATGAAGAACTTTTGAAAAAAGCGATGAGAGCGACTTCGTCACAAGTAAATGAATGTTATGAAAAGAATGATCACCATTTGAAAAGAAAAATCTTCAAATAAATTAAGTTATTATGTTAATTATGCAAACTGGTTATTAGCCTTAGTGTTTTGTTAATTTTAAGCAAATAAAATTAGTTAAAATAAAATTGTTTTTAATAGTCGATTAATATCTGAAAGTTCAGCAAAAATTTGTTAAAAATCAATGCTTCACTAAAACTAGCATAACTTCTAGAAAAATAAATGAATCAATTAGCCATTTTAGGACCTAAGAAATTCTGAAAGTTTCAGTATGATAAAACAATTATTCTTGATTTTATTAAACTTCCAATGTAGAACATGTAAAAAAACCCTCCCTGTACCATTGCAGTTGCAGACTATTTATTTCCTTCCATTATGAAAAATTACTTCATTACACAATATTTTCCCTCTAATTATACATCAAGGTGACCATAGATATGCAAGTTAAAAGTATAATAACTCGATAGTGTAAATTACTCGTATAAAAAAAAATCCTGAGCAATTTTATGACAGCCCTCTTACATTAGATGAAATATGATTATTTAGTAAAACGCAGGCAAAATATGTATAAATATAATTGGGCTATTTTACTCATAAAGGCTCCAATAAAAAGTAAAATAGTTATAAGAGTAAACAATGGGTACAACTTGCGAACTCACGTGGTAAATGATAAGAAAAAAAATGTAAAGAACAGATATTGAGGATTTAAGGTTAATAAAAACCGAACTTATAATTGCAAGTAGTTTCTATTAGAGCGTAATAATATCAACTGGTCTTGAGTTTTGTTACCAAGTCTATTTATATAGGGTGTTGACGTCAGCCCAGTAAAAGAAAACAGCCTCTCCAATGGAATGGAGGCCGGTAGGAAATTGTGTTATATTGAAGGGACATCTTCAATATCAGAAGATGAAGTTTTAAGTTCCCAAGGCTCTTCTCACTGTCGTTGAGATAGGTCAGCACTTGCATTTCTGCCGTTGAGTCGCTATATAAGCTCATTTTCATAAAACCAAAGTATTTACCTCATTCTGATGAGCTTGCATCCTTTAATGGAATAGTATTACTCGAAAGAGACTGAAATGATGATGCAGAGATCAATAAGTTATTCTTCAGTGAAGTACACCTGCTTTCGCTATCCTACCTTTTATTAATATTTATCCAACTCAACTTGAAATAAGGATGTGTGGTAGCTGCCAACACTGCATCATGGACATCTGGCTCATCATTTAATTGGAGATACTTTTTAAATCTCTGCTGAAATCCTTGTCTGTTAAGAAGGAGTGCAATGCTTTAATGTTTCGATTTCAGTTCACCCAGCTTGCTTTGCACAGTGATCATGCTGGCAGGAAGTGACCGTAGTCTATGGCCTTTTGTCCTTGCATGTGACCAATGACTATAGCAATACGGGCCAAAACACTGACATACTCTTTCATAAATTCTAGCTGTATGTCGTGGTATGACCAGGTGTACGTGGTTTTACGCACACTAGCCTACTGGCCGACCGAAATTAAGGTTCCGCCTAGGGATGGTTCTAAGAGTGCTATAAATACACAGTTGCTAGGCTAAGAAATATTTAAACATGGCTACAAAAATATACTTTAATAGGACTAAAGATTACAGATACATATAGGGCAAGTTAAATGGCAATGCAATTAAATATTGACGGTTCAATGCTAAGATGATTAACACTATCAATTAAGTTTGAACCAGGGATAATTAATTAAGTAATGATTTTACAATTATGCAGGTTCTAGAGCAAAATGATCCTGAGGTTCGACGCGGTAAAGGTGGGAGGAGCGTGACGAAGCGGGGGTTAAATATCTTTTACTTTGATGTGCGGGCGTCTCACGGGACGCTCAATTCAACTTCGGGAAACTGAAGTTGGGAACCTCTTGTCCTTAAGAGGCAGACGGAGGGTGCTTCGGGGATGGCTGTTCCGATCCTCAAAATCCGAAGACGCGACTAACTATTTCCACGAACAACACTGAGTGACGACGAGCTCTTCCTTGGCTCTTCGACAATCACTCAACTCTTCTTTTGACGAGAATGTAGTCGATTCCCTCTCGACTAACGAATACGTTACAGCTAACGTACTGGACGGCCGCTTCAGACACAATCTGCATGTGAACTTCAAAGTCTCGAATATATACTCCAAAATTATCTAGACGGGGAGAGAGATTCATCACCAACATAATTCCTTAATTGCCTTGGGTCGCGATAAGGGCCCATAGCGAGAAGTCGCGATGCCCTCTTAATGGTCTTTCAATTGTACTAATTGTCGCAGTATATAGGGCAGACGAATTTAGAGCGCCCAACAGCAAACTTGGAAAGTCAGGGGGGGGGGGGATTTCTTCTCTCTCTCCTTATTCTTCCACACTGTATCAGTTCATTAAGATTTTGTTTGTGCTTCATTAAGAGAATCAATGCATCGTGGAGCTAATTCGAGCCCGTTGAAAAAAACAGACCACGACTTCAGTTGAGGACATCCCTGATGATTTCTATAGACATCAGAGAGCCATTTTTATTCCATATAGCTGGCCACTTACCCATCGTTGCATGATTACCGGTTGTAAATTTGGGATTTTCTCCGCATTGTTTACATCAGCTGTAGCCACAAGACTCAAAGTTTGAGAAGAACAACGCGCATGCTGTGACAGCGTAGGTCGGACGTAGTCAAAGTCACATTCACCTCAACGGAATTGGCCCGAAAAGTCACTACAGAAGGACTACAGGTTTTCAGCATGAGAGTCCCAGGAGAAAACATCGAGCAGGAAAATTTCCATTGCATACAAATGTGCTTTGTATGCTATAAACTGGAAGAACAAACATTCACCAACTGCCCCATAAAAGAAAAATTATGGTGTATCGAATGCACCATTAAAGGCCACATATTTAACAGCTGAAAATAAACACAAAAGAAGTGCCTCAATTGCAAAGGTGAGCACAGGACCATGGCCCTAAACTGTCCAAGAAGGAAGGAGATAATCAAAAAGGAGAAGAGGATAGAGGAAAGCGAAGCAAGTGAGCTACATAAGCGCTGTGAAAAAATGAGGAGATGCAACCAACAAGGGCATCTTCGGCAGAAACACGGATCACCAGTGTTTAAATTCACGCATCCTCATAGGCATTGGACATACAAATATAGCAACTGTAGTTAAACCCGGTTGCTACAATGAGGTGCCTAACTCTCTGTTAAAGACGAATAACTACCCAACAGTAGATATGCCAACCGACACTGAATGATCCAAAACATTCAAGGATTCAGTGACGTATAATCGTCAGCTACCTTTCAACTACTACATAGACCAGTCCAGGTAACATGTAGTGATCATATAAGGATTCTACTCACTATCAATAGGAACCCTATACAAGTCCCAGCCGTAGTTAGAAAAAAATACAAACGGTCTTACTGGGCACGGTATGCACAACTTATCGAGAATTATCATCCTCTCACTTTGGAGGAACCAATTCTCGAGGAGATTGACCATGCAATCGACGACCTTAATAGCCATTTAATTGAGGAAAATAGAGCTTGTATCCCATAATATGCGCATAGCTCCACCTCAACATATAGATGGACCTAATACGTGAGGGATTTGTACCGCAAGCTGAAATTATTATACGAGATTAACATCGAAGCGCATCTATTGACTCGATACAAAGAAAAAAAGAGATCAAATAGGAACTCAACCAGTTGATTCTCGAACAACAGTGGAGATGGTGGGACGATGCGATCGAAAGCCTCAACCAGGATGCATATCTCTAAGATTTTTGACAAAAAATCAGGCGTCTCAAAGGATCGACTGGAAGAGCGAAGAAAATGGAAATACAAAACGAAGACGAAAATATCGAAATGGAAGAACAAAATATCGAAACAATATTCTGAAGTTATTGAGAAAACATATTAAGTATAACTGAAAAAGAGAATGAAGAATATGACATCGAGTTTGAACACTAAATCATAGACGAGCTGAACATCCAAATCTATATAGGATGCACTCGTACCGCCAGGTAGATAGACATCGAGACGGAGGCACTGAGATAGCTGATGAAGAAGTACTCGGCGCGCTCCACTAATTCAGCCAGAAAGCCTCAGAACAATCGAGGCTAGCAAAGGTAAATTTTGAAAAGGCACCAACTAACATCATCGAAGGTCTGGGAAGAATTTTTAACGCTTCTCTAAATACAGGATACTTCCCTGATGCTTTCAAGACCGCTAAGATTGTCTTCTTAGCCAAGCACGGGAAGGATCCAACGAGGAAGTAGAGCTACCGACCAATTTTACTCTTGGAATTTGGTGGGAAGCTCTTCGAAAAGATCCTAAATCGAAGACTAGTGTCTCACCTGGAGAAGAACTCCGTGAACAATCCGTTCAAATTTGGCTTCCGGAAAAAGCAAAGTACGGAGATGGCGATAAATTTCATGACGGATAAGTTTGCCCAAGCCAAAAGGGAGTGGAGTTACGTGGATATTGTATGTCGGGATGTATCAAAAGCATTTGATAAGGTTTGCAAGGTGGGGTGATGCAATTTAAGATCCTGTGACTGAGATGAAGTAAAAACTTATAAATAGTTTTTTGTGACTATGCCATGGAGAGACCGGCGTATATCAGCTTAAGAAGCATGGGCGGATCCAAGTTCATGCTTAATGTGGCATTCTTCAAGGGGGCTTCGGTTCTCCACTCTTTACTCGATATACACCGCAGATGTTCCAGCCCCTGGCAGCCCCATTTCCTCAACATTCAATTCGCGGATGATTTCAGCCAAGTAATACAGTGCTCATGGCGGAACGCGCCGATACAAGCTCGGCAGAGATTGAAAGATTAAAAATCTGAGAGGCCCAATGTAAAATAAGAACGAACCAAGAGAAATTCAAGGTGGCTAGATTGTAAGGAGACTATTATCAGATGCCAGGGTGGGGGATATATGCTAGCCACTGAGTGCAATGTACTCGGTATGAAAATTACTTAATCCGGGTATAGGAAGCACGTATCCAATCGAATTTAGTAAGCTTGGCAGCAGTCAAAACTTTATTCAGGTTCAGAAACCTCAAGAAGAGTAATAAGAAGAAGATCCACAATGCATTTGTAAGATCTATGCTTCTCTACCTCGCTCCCGCTCTCTCTTGTGCCTCTAGGACGGAGACAAAAGAAAAGACTACACGTCGTGCAGAACCAATATGTGTACCTAATTACGGGTTCAAGCAGGCGAGAAAGAAGACGCCAAGCAGACATGCACAGGGAGGCGGGGGTAAGACCAATTAAAACAGTCAATGAAGTAAGGACTAGGAATAGGTGGGAGATGGCTAATCAGGAAATGTATCGAGATATCATTGAAAATATTAACTAGAACAGAAGAGCCAGAAGCCATCCGAGGTTCCTAAGTTATGCTAGACTTATGGCTAACGGAGATGAAGTGCTGTTCTACGAATGAAGGCATGTGTAAAAACACGGGAAAAGAAAAAAAAAACATTACCGATTAATGGAATTATCAATAAACTGAAAAACTACCCAATTACGACAAAAACTTACCGATTGTGACTCAAAAAACTCATCAATTTTGAACCAAGGGGAAGGAACGCGAAGAAAGAAAACGACGAAAACACAAGAAACGACATATACCAAAGAATACTTGAAATTCAAAACACTAAGTATTACATTGATAATAAAGTAAATAATTCATAAAACAACGACCAATGTGCATAACATCAACAAAAAACGCCGTCTAAAAGAAGAAAAACAAGCAAAAATATATACAAAGTTCAAAACAATGAAAGCGATAAGCCTGATCATCTGGCGCCATGCATCACTTTGCAAATCTTTTACACGATCTTCTCTGTTCACCATTATTTCATTCTATCTATATCACACATGTTTTGTTCCCTTCCATACACGCGCACACATTTTACATTCCAGGATTTTGTAAGAGTTCTGTAACACTCGGTTTTTAATCTTTCGAGAGGTTTACGTGTTTGTTAGAAAAGGTTCCGTCAAACAAAATAAAAGTTCTAGTTTTCTAGCACGTATCATTAAAACGTCTTTTCCATTTTTTGCAGATGTGTTGAAATGGAAGTGAAAAGAATCGAGATCTCTGCATTCTTGCACGCCGGCCATAACAAGCCCGACAACGCCAAGCGGCTCAACGTCAGCCGGATGACCGTTCAAAGAGCGCGGAAAGACTGAAGAACGGGTGAGGACATTAAAGACCGACCTCGTTCAGGCAGACCTCAATCAGTCAAAGGTTTGGCTGTGAGAAAGCCTTCGAAAGTGTCCGAAGCTCAAAATGACGGCGCTCGCGAAGAAGAAGAACATCTCGGTGGCCACGGTGTCCAGGGCCGTCAAGGAGGAGGGCGGCAAGAGCTTGTGGTGCGTGGAAAGGACTCTCCTCCCTGACCGTATTTCGAGAACAACGTCGGGAGCGCTGTCGTCGTCTTCTCATCGACTTGAAGAGTCATGGCAATTGAATTCTCATTTTTTCTGATAAAAACACCCTTACACTATGGTTTGCGGCCAGTTACAAGCTCACTGCGGCTGATTACAAAGACATCATGTCCAAGAAAGTCCTGCTCTGTGTGAGAAAGATCACGAAGGAGGCGGACTACGTCCTTCAGCAGGAGGGTGTCCCAGCCCACATGGCTAAGACCGTGCAAGAGTGGTTGGGGTCGAACATGAACTTCTGATCAAAGAACCTTTGGCCACTGCAGTCACCCGTTATTAATCCCCTCGGCTACAGCGTATGAACGCATGTCAAGGGCAAGGCCTGTATGGTCCGCCACAGCAAAGTCGGTAAGCTCAATTTCTCCTAGAACCACGTGTGGGCCAGCATGAGGAAAGACTTCGTCCGCAACTTGTGCGCGGCATTAGAGTCTCGCCTGGACTACATACTCACCGCCGAAGGCTGCTACATTGACTAATATTACAATTTAAACACATGCATATAGGTTAAATCAATAAAAATGTGACTAGCTGCATCAACACTATCATTGTGTCCTTTGCTTAGAGCATCATAATGAGTGTAATAAGACTTTTGCAATACACGGTAATTGGTAATTTTATCCGCTCAAAATAAGTTTAATTATTATATATTTTTTTAAACTGTCTTATCCTCAATTATATCCGGTTTTTATTAATGAATAAACTGTTAAGGATACGTTTTTTGCTTCGTAGATATGGAATAGTTGCGGGAAATCAACATTGGGCACATCATGATGAGTATATTTAGTACGTGGCGGAGACTCCGGAAACAACATACCTCTTCCCTTACACAAATTGGGGTACAATGTGTAGCAATGAGAAACCGCCGAATCCACTAAAGTTCGTGCGATGTTAATATACATTGGGTGTGTGTCTAATTTAAAAATGAGTAGCCACCATTACACTCAATTCGGTACGCCTGGGGGACCCTCTTCATTCACGCCAAGCAGGTATCCAATGGAACAATTGATACAGTTCTTTTAGGGCTGTTAGATTGTTCTCTTGGATACAGTCACTCGCTTGGGGTGGAGGAAGAGCGCCCCTCATGCGTGCCCGATGTAGTATGAAGGTGGATATTCTTCATTGCTCTATTAACCTCCTACCATCACTGCGTACATTGCAGTTTTCTTTACATTTGGTGTATGTCAGGGGGGAATGAATGAGGTTCCGGAAGAAATGTGCTAATTGAGAAGGGAAACCCGTTTCAAGATTAATAGGTGTCTCACCTGCTGATGGAGTTGGCATCGAAAAGGTTCGGTGCAATTCAATTTGAACTTTTCCTCCTTTTCGTTATTAAGTTGAGACGTCTCTGGTTTGGTATTTTTGTGTAAAAATGATAAATTTATGATAAAGATTTAGAAGGATGATGTATTAAATGAGTTTATTTTATCATGATAACGGCGCACGGGTATTCACATATGAAAAATTAAAACAATTCCATGTAAGAAATAAGTGCCTTCCATATCCAGACTTCTGCTCTCATTTGCTAAGCTAGGCCCGGGAGAGGAGATTTACCAACTATCCTTTGCACAATGTTTCTAGTTTTTAAAGTTTGCATTGTACATTGAAGACGAATGCGGGATATTCCGCTTTGTTGATTTTCTTTTTTCTTTTTAATATTTTTGTACCCTGACCTCTCCTGCTCATTTTGGATAATACCAGTTTCCTTGTGTTTTCACATTTACCCCTCCCTTCAAGTGTGGTTTAGCTTTGTCAAAAATCTTTAAATCCGCTCGTAAGTGAAGCTCTTTGGGAAATGTTTTCAGTGGAAATTAATTTTACGCCTCTTCTTGGATGCTGCCGCGAGGCCGCAACCGACAATTTCAGTCATTTCCAAGTTAAGTAAACTCATCTAAGAATTAATTCTAAACAATCAATTAAGCATGTCGGCAATAAATCGAACGAACCATCACAGAAATTAATTTACTTCCATAAATAGATTTGAGTGAAGTTTTTAGGCTCGTAATGGCCAATTTGGCAGTTAAGGCACAAATTACTGAAAGGTAATCAGAAACAAAATTGATGGAAACTAAGTTTGGTTCTAAAATTAAAGAAAAACAACGTCTTTTTTCACTGTTAGTTGGGTCTTACGGGACAGGAAAAATGATAAAAGAATGAAAGCTAGAAAAAAACCGTTGATGCATACAAAGGCAAAAACACAAAAATTACTGGGATAGTCAATTTAAATGCTAGTGTGGTAGTAAGGCAAGAAAATGAGATATGTGTAATCTAATAACGGCAAGGGAAGTACATACAAAAAAGAAGAAGAAGATAAACGCTGTAAATAGGTGCTATAATAACCACATGAGTCCTAATTGCAGACCAGAAAATGACTAGATTAAAGTCTCTAAGAGCAAATATATTTTAATAGCACAACCATGAATTCAACAAATTGCTTTTTATGATCTAGTGAAATGATTAACTTGATTTATAAAATTATTAAACAAAAGTATACGTTCTCTAGTACCTGTTTTCTAGTACATATCACTGCATTAACATTGCCTTGTGCTAAACCTATTCCAAGTAGTTTTTGTAATCTTCTTTCGGTCTCAGTATTTCGAATTGATGTGGTTTTCAATTGCTTTCATTCTGTACGTTCTTATTTTTTCACCTAAGGAATAAGAATATCCTTAAGTTACACCAGTTTCCTATCTTTTCTCAATTAAAAAGGCCCATCACTATGATGATAATCTTTAATTATCATCAGTAGTGTCGCATTCAGAGCAAGCATGATCTCATGGGTGACGTCATGCCTTGAAGGTATGAATGTAATATTTCCTTAATCAGGGAATTATTCTTTTTTCTCAGCCCAATTGGTACATTATTCTCAATCATAGTCATTCAAGTTTTTAATTTATTAAATCACATAGTTTTTTTGTAAGTATAATTTTATAATGATCAATTTTTACTTTAAAAACAATAGACATATCTACTGTGTATTGGGATTTTTCTGGTTTGTAAGAAGAATAAAATATTTTGGTGTGAGTTCGTTTGAACTGCAATGGGGCAATGAATGAATTGAGCTAGCCAAGATATAAGTTGTCGAGATAATTTTTCTTCGGAACAACCTGATATAACAAAATAATTCAATTTTTAATATTATTTGCTAAGTGGAGTTTGATGGAAATTGCAATTAAAAATATAGTATGGATAAGGGAAATGCAGCAAAACTCACGAAAATCTTGTTTAGGCTGAAATTGGGAGAGCCTCGTTGGATGGTCTGTTACTTTAAAAAAAATGGAAAGAAATAGAATTAAAATGAGGGATCGAAAATCATTTCGTAGAGAAGATAAAGCATAAAACTTGACATATTATGGTGTGAAAAAAACAGCTCATAACCTTGTTCACATGCGTACATATAAAATTATGCATATGAAATACACATAGTCAATGGTAAAAAAATATAAATATACTATTTTTTTAATCACCAATAAGCGGTCGGAAAAACACTAACGTTGTTCTCTTCAGAACTCTACAATTCTCACGAGCTGTCAACACTCATTGAGAATAAAACGCATCAAATACTTGATTCGTAAATTGGTTTACTGCCATATTATCTGATTAAGGCTTACATCAAATATTTCATACATGAACTCACCCAAACAAAACATGAGAGGGAAGAATATTGATTCTATTATATATTTCAATCTTTCCCACCTACAATCCGAATGCGTCCAATGTTTATATTGGTGATTTATAACCTTTATTTGTAGAAAATAAATAGAAGTATCCTCCGCATGCCCTCTCCCGGGGGACCTCTATAGACTCCCCAACGCCCTCTTCACCCAGATCGCAACATGTTTAGTGTGCCAGAAGGAGAAGGAACCAGAGGGTGTGGAGGGATAGAAGAAGTAAAAACATTAGTGAAAAGAGAAACCAGCAAAAGAAGTTGACCTAAGTTGACCTTTCTGCTAACAGGGGGATAGAAGAGAAAGAATGGAATATTCCGTTATTTGGACCTAATTATAATTAACGCGGAAACTGAGCCATGGTCCATAATTTTTCTATCTGTCATTCCTATTTTATCCATCCAGTCATTCAGCGCAACTTCCCAGTAGATAGCAGGAGAACAGCTACCTACGTTTGTGTTTATTTGTTTGTGGGGAGTATTTGTCTGTTTGTATCAGATTTGTTTCCTCATGTTTTTAATCTGGGTTTCCATTTGGTGAAATTTACTTTAGTGTAACACGTGACACTTTGTTCACTGTAGTTTTTTTTTTTTCACTTGCTCATTTTCTTGTTCATGTTCGGGATTCTTGTCCGGTATGATTGACTTAGTCGGGCTAATTGTACTAGCCGTGAAATTTTGTTGTACTCGGATTTATTTTCCTTTTTCGCTTAGTTTAGCTCCGTGGGATCTGGATCTTGTTTTGGACGCTGTCGCGCTTCCCGTAAAACAATGGCTCATCTCTTCTCCTCTGTTTGATAATTTTACGTGGGAATGATGAGCTATTGGCTGCTATGGGTCATTTTAATTGTCGCAGTGTTATACCCTCCACCTTCATGTAGGATTGCGGGGAATGAGCGCGCCGATTATGGCGCCAAAGTGTTCGCGAGATTTGAATGAGCAGTTCAGCGCGTTTCGTTCTTCCTTACACTGACTACATGTAAGGCATTAAGTCATCCACCCCGGGTTGCCTTGGAAAAAAAATATTAGAGGACCAAGGTGAAATTAAAGTTGCACGCTATCGCGCCACGACTATTCGCATGGACCTAACCCCAACGGATCTCAGGTCACTTTCTGTCGTCTTCGAATTGGGCACAATCGCGGGACGCACCGCCATTTGATGTAGCGCTCCTCCCTGCACTTTATTGCGACGACTGTTTGGTTCCATGGATTTTTTGACACATTTTTGTTGCAGCATGTTCTAGCCTGGGCTATCTTCGCCCATGTTACCTGTCCCTGTATCTGAACGAGCGAGGTCGCAACCGCTTCTTCCTTGTACTCGTCACGGGTTTGTGTACAATAAGTTACAGACTGTATGACCTTTGTCGGAGAGTTGCTTTTTCCATTTTATTTGACTTCCTTGGTAGTGTCTGTATGCTCAAACGCCTGGTTGAGGCTCGCCTCTCCCCGCCGATGTGCAGCTTCGTGAGATTTTGTTGTTTTTGTCTTTTTTCCAGTTGTGTTATTTCTTTTTTATATTAATGTAGCCTAGTTGATATGCTAAATTGGATTTCAACGATCATGGCTCTGGAGGCAGTCGTCATGTGAGCGCTTTTAAAATAGAGGCAAAAAATCGTGAATCCCATGTAGACTTAAAGAAAACTTCCCCCCAAACTGATTTAAAATCGCTTTATATCTTCTCTGATTTAAATATTTTTTATTTTTCTATAGATGCACTAACACAACTATACCATATATTCCTGCATGATATAAAAGCACACCTACTAATATTCTTATATTTTTAATTTAAAGAGGCACACAACCCGAGCAGCTTCAAGAGAAAATTTGCAATTAGTGATTTGTAAAGAATGTGGTGAAACTTGGGGAAGTGAAAATGTGTGGAAGATATGTCACTGGAGATCTACCGGTGGATGTTGTGGCATGGAGAGCACGCAACTGCAGGCATTGAGGTATGGAATGCACGCAATCAAGAAAATACATTTTAAAACTACGTCTGAAATAAAATAAAATAGCCTTTTAAGGATAATTGGTTTCGAGGTTGCAGGATGAGCGTGAGCGAGACACACACACTACGCAATCGTCATTGTTGGTGGATGTTGTGGATTTTCAGCATGTCGATTATTAAAGTATGTGAACAAGTGAGGAAATAGAATATAAGTAAATAATAGAATAAAGGTGGGTGAAAGTTAGTTTTATCTTCTTCCTCTTTGTGGTTATTGCAAGAAAGACAAGTGGAATAATGGAAAAGGGAGAGAGGTGATAAAATGAAAAACTTCGAACATGAGCAAGAATAAAGTCCTAAATTGCTCTGGGTCTTGAAAGGCACACTTGGGTCTTCCAAGGATATATCCAAACAAGTACATTTAATGAAAGAGGAGAAAATACTTCGTCTTAGTAAATATAATTTAGAGAAAAGATATTTAGGAAAATATGTATATGTATATGATATATAGAGTAGGTGTAGATTTGTATATGTCTACCAAAGGGTTGAAAATAAAAGGAGTGATTCCAAGAACTTTCTCCTTTACTCAGTGCGTTCTCTTCGAATTCTACTTTATTCCTTTTTCTATTTAGAAGGGACGCTTGTGTTTTTATGGCAGGGGCTGACCCTAAATCGACGATCACGTAGCACATTATCGCCATGAAGGGCTTATGGCACACCAGAATGGGTATCTCTGTATTTAACAGTGTATAAAGAGTTGTGAGGGTGAGAGTAACTCTAATGGTGTTGATACGGACCAACATTGATTTGTAGGAAACTGAGTGTAGTTGAAGGTTAAAGTATTTAAAGTATTTTTTTTATAATTTTCTCCCTATTGTTCTATTCTTCTTTTCTCTATTGCCATTCACTTTGAAATTGTTGGAATCGGGAATTGAGAAGATAGTTTTGGTCAAAAAATAGATGTTCTTTACTCGTCAAGGGTCAGTCATCGGATTGCTTTGATTTTTATCGAATGGGATCGTAAAGTAGATTGATTTCCAATATTTTGAATTTTATTAGTTAGCATCTTAATATCTGAACAATTTATTATCCGCCAACACTAAATTTGACTGTAAATTGTGTATTGAATAATTTAATTCTAAATAAAGTCCAGATAAATATCAATATATTCTTACTAAAATAATTTTATATGCTACATTAGTCCTATTTCAAATGTAGCTAAGAATTTTTGTTGTACGCTTTTTTCATTTCTGGGCATCATTCATGTTCTAATTGGATTTGAAATACTGAGGAAACGCTTTGAACTGCACTAGTTTTATGGTGTTGTTTCAAAAGGATATACATACTACTCACATATTTCTTCAGAGCTCCATTTATCTTTTTACAGTATTGCTAATTTTTATTACCTCACAAATAAATATTATATTGATATTTAGGCAGCTTTAAGTTTTTATAAAAATTGACTCTGCTATAATATTTCTCACACCTTTACAAATAATTATGAGTATGTTTCATTTCAATTTCGAGAGAATTATGGATACTGAAACATATTACACTGATGCAGGCGAAAAAGAAAACAAAGGTGAGTAGACGTCGGAATTCATTGTTCGGTAACTTAGGAACGTGAAGTTATATTAGATGTGAGAAGTATAGTGAGATTTGATCTAAAGAAGATAGTAAAAGAGCAATAAAAGTGTTCGTACCCCCATCAATAGGGATGTGAGGTTGTTTCGTTTAATTCACAACTATCAGTTGTTCTGAACGCATCGTTTCGAAGTATAAATTAACTACACGAGCGTTTGTCTTATCGAAAAAGAAATACTTCGACTCTAATAAACTCCGGATGCTTGATCCATTCTTTTTATGGTGGTTATTGGAAGGAATGATTAATTAACTGTAATTTCAATGAATGTTCTGTTCCTAATTTATTATATATTTTTTTTACTCTCTCAATGTCAACTTACGAGTTTTAAATTGTATAATTGTCTTCCTTCAAAAGGAAAACAATCTACTCAAAAAAGATTGATTAAACTGGTCTGCGTCAAAAATGTACCTTAGGTTTTCTGTAGAGTTTCTTAATTGACCTCCTAAATCCGAATCTAGCATCCGTTTTTCTCTATCAGGTCCAGTTTTTGCGATACAGGGGGGGTGATAATAATTTTATAGTTTATACATGTCCTATATTACATCAATATTTCAATAATATTTGCCATACTGTATTCGCAGTAAATTTTTTGTACATTTTAAGTAATTATGTTAATAAGTTTATATTTTTGCAGGTTAGAAATTGCTTAGCATTATAATAATAAGAATAATAATAATAATAGTGGTTGAGTTAAAAATGCGACAAAGTGACTTTTTCCGAGCAGCAATTTAGAATCGCTCCTGTAATTAAATTTTTGTATCATGCATATTTTGGAGTAAGGCGAGGAGATCAAGATAAAAGCTTTGCACCACATATCTGCTGCAAGAGATGCTACATAAGTTTAAGACGCTGGAGTCAGGGCGAACAGAAGTCTCTCTCTTTTGGTGTTCCCATGGTGTGGAGAAAGGGCAAGGACCACACTACGGACTGCTAATTTTGCATGACAAATCTTAAAGGTGAGCATTGTATCAAGTATTTAAGCTTTCTGTATTATACTGGCTCCTGAAAATGTCATTATTATGCATAGACTTAGCATAAAATTAAAAATTAACATAGTTCACTTCAGCATGAACATATCTTTTACTAAACATTTATGTACTATCGCAAACGCCAAATCAATTCCTTATGTAATATGCAATTATATTTTCCACAGGTATAAATAAGAAGAATACACATTGTGTGACATATCCGGATGTTCCTTGTGCCATCAAACCCCTGCCCCATGGTCCAAGAATTCTCCCCCTGAACATATAGAGGTTCATGAAGAGATTAATATGGAAGTTGATCAAGATTATAACACATCTGAGTCTTGTCAGATCCCTGACCAGGGATCTGGGGTTTTCAAAGAAGAATGCACAACTTCTTGGCTCTCAACTTCGTGAAAGTAATTTTCTCGCTAAAGAAACAAGATTTTTTGGGTAGAGAAATGGAGAACAAGAGTTTCGAAGCTATTTTTTACAGCATTCTTCCAGCTCTTTAGTATAGAGGTCCATGAAGAGATTAATATGGAAGTTGATCAAGATTATAACACATCTGAGTATTATCAGGTTTTCACACATGATATGGTCGCAAGACCATTCACTCAAGTTCATTTAAATGACCTGACCAGGGATCTGTGGTTTTCAAAGAAGAATGCACAACTTCTTTGCTTTCAACTTCGTGAAAGTAATCTTCTCGCTAAAGAAACAACATTTTTGGGGGTAGAAAAATAGAGAACAAGAGTTTCGAAGCTATTTTTTACAGCATTATTCCAGCTCTTTAGTATACTGCGCCAATATTAAAGGACTTGTTGAGGCCCTTGGAATTCCCTACAACCCATTAGAATGGAGACTTTTCATAGATTCCTCCAATAGAAGTTTAAAAGCTGTGTTACTGAATATTGGTAACGATATAGCTTCCGTTCCTATAGACCATGCAATCCAACTTACCGAAAGTTATAAAAATATGAAAAAGTTGCTGGATGCAATAAATTACTCTACCCGCAATTGGAGAATATGTGGTGACTTAAAGGAAGATAATTTCACACTTCGTATTTCTAAGCTCTTTGATATTGACACTTTCATTTTTAATTGGTAATACTTGTATACACCTTTGGTCAACTTACATTTTACAAGAATGCAAATCTGGAAATCATGAGTGATTTTTCAGTTATATTTCTTTGTTGAAGTGTGTGCCTATAGATTAATGCGTCCTTTTGTGTTAATAGGGAACTTATCTTAATTGGAAAGGCATACAAGATAACCCAATAAACTTAAAATAAGATGTACATATATCCAATTAGTTCCAATACAATGATTTAATGCATCGGCATACAGGATATTTCAGTACATATTCATATTCTTATTTTTTTAAGAAATATTACTTTGAATTTGTTTTTAGAAATATTAAACTTTGAATTTACATACCCTGCTAAATTTCTTTTCAAGTAGTGTCTCTTATACATGGGATGCAAACAGGCTACACGAAGCATCCCTCTTTCCTATGTTTATGGGACAGTTGTGCAGATAGTATGCACTATGAGAAGAAGGTTTGGCCTCCACGAGAAGCATTTAGAATTGGATCAAACAATGTGATAGCTAAACGTTTAGTGCCTCTTCACAAAATACTGCTTCCTCCACTGCATATAAAGCTTGGCATAATGAGAGATTATGTCAAAACCCTTAATAAAGAAGGCCAAGATTTTAAATTCTTCAAAAGTTTTCACAAATCAGTGACGCTAAGCTCCATGCGGGAATTGTTGATTGACCTCAGATCAGGAACTTGATGAGAGATTAGCAGTTTGAGGCATCAATGACGGACATATAAAAAGATGCCTGGAAAGCTTTCAAAGCTCTAGTAAACAATTTTCTAGGCAATAAAAGAAGTCCAGAATATGTTGCCCTGGCCAATCAGCTCCTAACAAGTCTCAAACAATTGGGAGCTCGAATGTCTATAAAGATACCCTTTTTACAGTCCCATATGGATTATTTTCCCGACAACTGCTGGAATTACAGTGAAGAACAGGGGCAAAGATTTCACCAGGACATAAAACAATGAAATCCAGGTACCAGGGTAAATGGGACGTAAGCATGTTTGCTGACCACTGTTGGTGTTTGAAGCGTGATGTACCAGATGAGAGGCACAAACGAAAATCGTCAAGGGCGTCTTTTCTTGGAAATTAGAATTATTTTCTTCATGTTGCATTCTTTAATTTTCTTTTATTAAAAGGATTATAGTTTACATACGTTTATTCCTTTTTCTATGATATAACAATAATAATGCATTATTAGATAGAGAAAGGTTTTCGAATTTTTTTTCAGGAAAAATGAGCTAATCTCCATGAAAATGGACTGAAAAAATCTGACCTGAGTAAACAAAAATACATTCATTTTTGAGCTCAGGAGGTTTGATTCATTAAGAAACCACAAAGAAATCCTGAGGAACATGAATTTTTTTTTCAAACGCAGGCCTGTGTTATCATTGAATCTCAACAATATTTCTTTGAGAAGACTTTTAGATTGGACGTCGTCGTCCTGTAGAATGGTATATAATAGGGGTGGCCAAGTTATTGAATAGGAAGAGCCACATAGGATATTTATCACACATATTTCAAAGTTCTCGAGCCGCAGAAAAAAATTATTTGAAATTGCTTTTAAAATTGTTAAAAAATACAGGTACCTCATGAAAATCGTACTAACCATTATCAAATATTGTTTAATCTTTGCTGGTTCATACGTCTCTGAATGTTCAATAACAAAATTTCTCCTTTAAATTTGTATTAATAAAAATGAATGAGGCAAATAAAAATTTATTGAAGTTTTACTCACTGATGAAAACATTTAATCTTTGCTCTTTGAAGGCTTTAGTTGAAATTTGATTTTTCAAGTAAAGGTTTGAAATCTGGCTGGAATGATGTTAAGGCTATTCTGAGAAGCTCATTGAAGTGGCTGTTAGTCAGGATCGTACGCTGTTTTTACTTAACAAATTTCATAATAGAGAAGAGAGATTCACAGTCATTCATGCTTTAGCGGGCAGGTCGATTATAGAAACTTGGGGTGACTACATATACACTTAACGTGCTGCTGCATTGCATTGCGGGAATGATTCGATGAGTTGAAATATATTTTAATCTTGAAAAGTTTATTTATTCGTGTAGGAAAGCAACACACTACCGTTTATTGCGCGCAATATCCGAATCATTTTATGTAGTTACTACTATTAAAATGTTAGTTAAAATTCCAATGAAACCCTAAAATTAATGTTTTCTCAAGAACCACACAAAGCACCTTCAAGAGCTGCATGTAGCCCGAGAGCCACAATTTGGCTATCCCTGGCATATAAGATCCCAGCATCCTTCTCTGAATTGTTTTGAAGAAAATGCATCTGCACAAAAATCAAAGAAAACCTGAAGATAAAACTTAAAATACATCCATTAGTAACCATCAAATTTAAAAAGGGCCCTTAAAAGCAATGATATATTTCCTGTCTCCATTTGTTTGTTAGGAAATATTAAATAAAATGAGACCTAGAACATTTTTTTTTAATACACTTGTTTAAGTGAAATATGGATTGCGGGATCTTAGAGTTACTCGTAAATATAGTATAAAAAGTAATCGGTTAATATCTATTCTTTTCAGCTAACACGATTGAGTTAGTTAATTAAGCCAATATTCCCTTTTCAATCGTGGATGAGATACCACAACTGGATAATCAAATTCATATATATATCAGAATGATATCACCGTCAAGACCAAGAGCCGGAGGGCTTAGTCCCCATTGGGTGGCGGTGGAAATGAGGAGCCGTGTTTGAATATCAATCATCGTGCAGAGGATCCTTCCTACCCAAAGGAGAGTCACCTATCTGAATTTGAATGTGTGGATATGCAAAACTCTTCGGTAGGTTACAGAACGGAAGAATGGTATGTGCGAAAGGCGGAGGGGGGGGGGGGGGGCGGTCAGCGGTGCTGTTATTGATTGTCTATAGGTGTGATGACGTGTGGGCTGTGGTTGGGATTGCCTGTACCCACGCGAATATGCGGCTAACTCCTTCAATACCCTGAAGTTTTTGTGTCCGCTCTTGCTGAGATTGAACCTAATACCTAGGCGTTGGCAGTCCAATTCCTAACGAAAACTAATTTATCATTTACCAAACATCCCCCAAAGAGCCTCCCTTTAGCCTACTAAATCTTGATGGGAGAATATTTAATCTATCAAAAGACGAATATAATCGATAAGCAACACTTTCTAATGGATACTATCGCAAACAAATTGGTGGGTTAAAATGCAGAGGGGCTGAAGGACCTTGCGAGGGAGTGCAAATCTAGACATTTTATTTCCATTAGGAGCCCTAGATTCTTTGAGCACCAAGATAGGTTCACAATAGTTTTACACTACTCCAATTTTTCCCCTTTGATGGATGGGTATTCGGAATATGTAGATTCTGTACATTTTTCCTGCTAACATCTGAACATGATTTTTTCTTCATTCAAATGTTGTTTCACAAAACAAGAATGCTTCGTGTACTATAACGAGATGAATTTGCGTTACATGCGTACGTCCTTATGTAAAAAAAAAGAAAAATAATAATATTTAGATCTCGTAAAAGTAAGAAATTCCTATTCATAATTCAAATATTTTATGGATAATAAATCAATTACTAGAACTTTGTTTTAAGACTGGGTATTTTCTAAATTAATTTGAACACAAAATAGCGTCATCAACCATTTTCCTAATAATTTATTTTATGAATGAAGGACAAAGGAAAAATATATAATTGCTGAATTGATTTGTTATTTACTAAGAAAATCGGAACGGTAACACGAGTATAAAAATATAAAAGTTCTTATTTCCTTTTTCTTCTTCCGATAATTATTCGACTTATATTGTGTTCGGAAGATCGTCTGAAATTGCGACTAACTGGCAACCGAACCATATTTTGCAACAATATAAAAGGCGTCAAGAGCCGCTTCCATGTCACTTATTCTTCGTCACTTAAAGGACTAACACGGCGTAGTACCTTATTGTCACCGACTGAACAGAAATCCGTCAGCCTCCTCTCTTGAGGAAGAACGTCAAGGTAAATAGATTCATTTTCACAAAATGTGATAGCAGGATTTGTCCTCATATAGTCACTAGAAAGTTCTCACGGATGCATTTGATATTCCCCCCTACTCTAGAATGTATCCACTCAACTAATATTTTTATGATTAAAATTGATAATAAATCGCTATATTTTCTTTACTTCATTATTGACACTCTTTTCGATGGTGAGTCAATATCTCGGAAAAATGTTTAAAATACAACAATCATTTTATGTGCCCCTATTTATTCGGGAGGAAATGACGCCCTGTAAAGGCGAAAATATCTGGGGAGAAAGTTCAAAATACAGCGATCTTTCGATGTACCCGTGAAAACTCGGGTGAACTATTTTGATTCGGAAATTTATTCCTCAGTATATTCGGGCAAATTCGTTAATTGCAAAAATATACTTTTGATAAAGTATTGATTTTTCTATTCGTACTCTTGAACACTTTTTGCTTAATCTTATTTCCTTCTGCTTTGTCTCTACCTTCACCACGCTTAGATTAATATAAGCCCTGCGGTCCCCAAAGTACGTGTATTTAATTCGAGGCATGGTCCTTAGACATGTTCACCCTACAGGGTAACCCAGCTACAGTTTAATCTGAAATATTGAGTTCACTCTAGGCCCCGCTGTCCGCATGTTGGTCGGTCTCAATCGAGAAGTGCCTCAAGTATTTCCCTCTTTAGAGCCTTAGGCATATATACATTTCGCACATTTTTGCTTGCCCCAACTTTTGCACTATCTTTACGAACCTCTCCTCACAAAAGCTTTAGTGTAGATGCCCTCATTGATCTTCCCTTTTTAGACCCTGGATAGACGGGACATGTTCTTTTGGTGCCTGGTAATGGGCGGCCCCTGTAAATTTGCCCTTAGAGTCCTTTTTTTCTCTCCTTGCGATCTATGGTATCTTTCTTTGGCATTTACTCCTGGTGTTCCTGGTATTTTTTCTGGGTCTCGCTGTGGTTTGAATTCAACTTTAAACTAAATGGTCCCGGTGAGCCCCTCGTAAATAAAGTAAACCGAGGGGGAAAACGCGAACCAAAAACACGGATTAAATTGTTAGTGGCGGGATCCAGTTATGTCATGGGACTCAAGGTGGAATATGGCATATAAAAATAGTTAACAAAGGTGGCCGTTATAATATAACACGCTGGCTACAATTTCTCCCCAAGAGATATGAGTAAACTATTCGTGTACTAAAAAGCGGTGGATATCTTTGTTAATATTTTATCACATAGGTGACATCAAACTATAGTAATAGAAAATTATTTGAAACTATTGGTATACCATCTCTTACCAAATTCGTATAGTAAACCTTCAAATGGTACGATATTGCCCCTGCGTTTGTTAAGAAAAGATATAAACTATAAATAAGCTATGCACAATTAATTAATTAATGCAGCAGCCAATATGGAGCTTCAAATTCTTAAAGAACGATGAAATTCCTTTAGAAAATCCGTGGCCTTAACAGCTTACATTGGTTCAAGTTCGAGGTTTAGCTGAATGAGTGTGAGACTAACAAAACATAAAAAAATGATCTTTTATGAAAAGGCTTCATGGGCCAAATCGAGTATGATATTTTGCGATGAAAGAATATGGGAAAAAATTGAGGAGGGGATAGACGAAGGATGATATTGGGATGAAACATGATTAAAACTCATAGAATTATGCAATTGTTAATTCTAGGGCACATCAAAGATATATTGAGAAGTCATTCCGATGAAAATCATATAGTCCGAGAGAGCTTTATCCAAATATAAGTTCCAGCATTAAGGAGAGCTGCGAACAAGTAGTACTTCACACAACGCTAAAAAAACTTTCTGTAGATTGAAAGTTACATAATTTTTTTAGTTTGAAGTAAAATGAACTTAACTCATTCTTTACGGATTTTCTGGGGTAAAGTAAATGAATCAAGCCTGAATAGATACAACCTATTGCAGATATTTATCTTGCAGTTTCACAGACGTAAATTTGTCTCTCATGTAACGAGGTAGGGCGGAATTCATTATTTACAATTAACTTTAAAGGGATATGGCATCAAAAGTATATCCCATTCAATTTAATTTTAATTACTCTAATACAGTGGTTCTTAACCTTTTGATACTCGCAGCACCCTTGCCAAGCTTTTGAGATTTCCCGGCACCCTTATTAGAAAATCTTGTTTGCCTATATTGTTTTCGACCCCTATTGCCTATTAAAGTGCCCTTCCTCACATGGCAGTGGTTCTCAATCTTTTTCGTATGGGGTTTTATTCAAGCTGTCAACCTTTCCAAGTTAATTTTCATCAATTTTAATGCTTCCATAAGTATATGTAAAACACACACACACACACACACACATATATATATATATATATATATATATATATATATATATATATATTTTATATATATATATATATTTTATATATATATATATATATATATATATATATATATATATATATATATATATATATATATATATATATATATATATATATATATATACTCTGATAGTGCTTTATTAATAATAAAAAGAACAGCATACCACACAAAAATGTGATTATCAGTAGTTAGATAACAAAATATACCACAATATGAGCCATGCATATAACAATGCAAAACCTGAGATGGCTGTTTGGAACAGAAACTCTTAATATTAGGTTTAATTGCTGATAATGTTACTCGCATATTGACCTCAAGAGATAAAAATTTATTTCTGGATTTAGATTGAATTGTTGCCATTGTAGAGAATTCCTGCTCACACAAATACGATGTGGAGAAAGGTGAAAGTAAATATATAACCTTTTCATCCAAATTTAGATACTCCTCCACTAGTCCACGCCAAAACATAGCCAATGATTCCTTACTCTTTTCGAATTTGAGTTTTAGGATAGAATCAGCACAGAAATCAATAAATTCGTCACGTTCTATTGCCGTGAAGTCCAGTTCCTCAGCCTTGTCAGCCAGATCGAAGGGTGATACAATCCAGCTGAGATTTCCTGTAGAAAGGGAAGGGAAATAAAAATGAACTGTTTCTCTCAGCCGGAGAAAGTGATGTACAATGAGATCTTTGAGACATTCAATAGTAGTATTTCCGGCTTGCTTAAGAAGAGAAGGAAAGTTTGATTGTTCATCTTTTTGAACATCTGATTTCCATGCATCCAACTTTCTCTGGAAACCTTTCATTTTGTTACTTGATGTAACTATTATCTCCAGTCTCCCTTACATTGGGAGATTTAATTCATTAAGCTTCATGAAAATATCTGCAGAGAATGACAGTTTCAAAAACCAAGTACGATTTTAAAGCAGACTGGAAAATGCATCTTGTTTCTCTTGTTCAAAAATTACTTCCAGTTCAACTCTGAGTTCAAGAACCCGGTTCAGCACACGACCTCGGGACAGCCACTTTTCATCAGTATGCAACACCAGTGAGATATTAGCTGCACCCATATCCTGGCATATCTTTTGAAAAACTCTGCATTTTAAGTAGCGGGATTTTATGAAATTCACCATCTTGACAGTCTGGTTCAAGGCGTCATTTAGCTCTTCACTACATGTTTTTACAACCAATGCCTCTCTGTGCAGGAAACAGTGGGCTGTAATAATAGATGGATTTTCTTTCAGTGCTATGGTAATGAACCCTTTGTAATTCCCTATCATCGATGGCGCACCATCACTACATATGCTACAACAGTCTTTCCATGAAATACCATGGTCACTGAGATACAATGTTACGGTTGCAAAAATGTCCTCCCTAGTGGATGTGGTCTGTAGTTCTCTGCAAAACATAACTGCTCTACAACTTCATCAATGAATCTGCAAAATCCAAACAATGTCTGTACTCTCATCTACCTGCAAAGCGAATATTGCAACTTTTTCATTGTTATCAGCTGAAAGTTCAGATATCCTAAGACTGATTATGCTATTGGAGAGAGGTACTTTAGAAATATAAATCTGAGCTTCTTTGCCAAGCGTTGTTTCAATAATTATATGGCATGCAGAAATAATAATCTCTTCACCAATTGTATGAGGCTTCATTTTCATTGCTATCATCTCTGCTACTTTAAATGAGGTTTCTGGGGCAGTGTCAGCTGCCATTTACTGCCTTTCTAACAAACTAGAAAAATATTGCCCGCCTTTCTGTGACACAGTAGTGTGTTTGGTAGTGAGGTGGCGTTTCAGCTTTCTAGGTACCATGGCTTCATTGCTGAGTGTATCAACACATACCACATACACAGCGCAGGTATTATCTTCATAATTGTTTGATACAAAACCATGTGTTAACTAGGAATCATCATATGTCCGTTTCTTTGTAAGAGGGACTTCTTTCACCTTACTACATTTTGACTCAGGTGGACGAGGAACATTTTCAGTATTTGAGGTCGAATCAGAACAAGCAATGGCCACTGGAGTGACTATTTGATTTTCATTTTCTTCTTCCTTGTCTTTTCATTTCCTCAGTACGAACTTATCCATAATTATTGACTCTCTTCTACTTTGCCACAGAAAACAGCAAAAACAAAAAAAATATCCATTATTCTACCTTCCTCAACTCAGGGCTCAACGAACATTGTGTGTACGCACATAAGATCCTATATTATTCTAGGGAGACACTGAAGGTGGTATGTGCATGGGTGTTGTGTACGTGGGAGGCGAGACACAGCCAGCTCATCATAACCTGCATGTGAGGAAGGCAGAGAGCATCTCAGTACTAATAAAAAAAATATATGATATTATTATGAGAAGGGGAAGGAGGGGGTGTGGGAGGAGGGTGTATGGGAGGTGGAAGTATGAGGCGCCTCGTAGTGAGGCTGTGTGTATGTGTGAGATTCCCTGTATTCTGTCATCACATGACTGTGATATGTCTTCCATATCACTTATCAGTTTGAAATTTGTGTTCGGAACACTCTTAAATGGCTAAATCTTGATTTATCACGATTTATGTATGCATTTAGCAGTATAATATTTTGTTTATATTCAATTTTTTTCGCGAATCTCGCGACATATGTGATCCTGTTTATAAATCTTCCTTCCAGTCTTCTAACTCTAATTATCTGGGAAAAAGGGGCTTGATTAAAAACTTTCTCATCCCTGGTTGTTGTCTTATAATTTTAACATTCGTCCCATTTAGTCTATTTAATCGCCTGTGATATCTGTGAATATAATTATTTTATTATCTCTGGGGGTCACCAATAATGTTGGGTGAAAAATGGTAAAAGAGCAAAGTTTTAATGGTGAACAACTAATATCTCCCCAAATCTCTGCTTAAAATGAGATCAGTAAAAGTGACGTCCAATCCAAATTCAAGAGATTATTTATCCCAAACTTGTTTTATCCACTATTCCATATATGGAAAAACCATTGAAATTATTTTAAATGGTTTAAGTGACTATTTATCAACATACTTTGAAATATTTATCTTTTCATTCATACTTTTCAGTATATTCCGTTTAGATCTCTAAAATTTCTATTACTCTACCGCCAAATATGGATTCTGTTTTAACATCGGTGTTAGAGATTTTGGCATTTTAAAACTTAGATGAGGTCAATTGCAGTCATGTTGTTTTGCTTAAATGCAAATTAAGTTTTCTCAGTTTCTCTCGCTCGAACTTGCATAGAAAATTGTGCATCAATTTGCACTCACAGCCTATCATCTTTCCCAACACTAACTCATCCTTTGGTAAGAAAAAATATAATAACTTACCCTTCTCTCCCAATTTCAAAGAACATAAAGCGCAGGTTATACTGTACACTACATGTATCCTCTAAACTGTTTGTATCTATATAAAATATATATTTAATTTCCATATAAAATTCTGATGTATAAATATTCCCCCCCACCCCCCTTGCTTTGCCAAGTCACGATGGTTTGAAAATCTCGGCTGCTGTTTACGTCCCCTACAAATATTTATTTTTTAATACATTCTACCACCGCGTGTAATTAATTCTTGGCGTGTAAGCCATACGCGTAATTTTTTTTTCACTTTTTAATAAAAAAAAATATATATCCTTCTCCTAAATGCCAAGAAAATGCGTTTATGTCGTTATGAAGTTTCTATCCTTGGAAAGCTTTGTTGTTTCCCGTGTTTTAGATGTAGTTTTATGCACACAGCCTCTGTTTACGAGGTTAAGGACTATTTACTCTCTTTTATTGTCTGTCATATCCTTCTCTTTTCAGTTTCACCTCCTGCCTGTAATGTGTACCGTAGTATCTAGTCACCTGCCTCTACCTGGATTATAGGTCAAAATTCTCTCTCTTAAAATAAAGTTAAAAAATACAATCTTAAAATCCCAAAGGGAAATATTTTTCTTAATTTTGTTCACTATTTTCTAATATCAATTTGAGGACATTATATTTCTTATTTTCTGACGTATGTCAAATAGCAACACAGCGCCAATTTCTTGCCAATTCCGCCAATTTAATGGAAGCGGTGTAAAAGGAGTCAACTCAGAGTATCCAAACCGGTCTTAGCATCGTGGAGGGTCCGGTCGGAGAGGGTCCTTGGTGAGAATTTCTGATGGAAGGGCAGAATAATTGCCTTTGAGATAACCAAGCGTCACCATTTACGCCCGAAAGGATGAGAAATTATCACATGACTCGGCCATTGCGCCCGGCCTTCGAAGATGAGTCGAACGTGGATTCTATTATGTTCTACACGCGTTTCCTCAGGTGATGTTTATGAGAACGATTTTTTCGGTCACTATTGGTTGTCAAATAACTTTTCTGCCTTAACAAACATAAATATATTTTTTTTATTGATATGTTCCTCTTTTTTTATTTGTTATACATAAAGGTTTAAACTAATAATAATACAGGGGCCGGCTCTGGTCCCTTCGAGTTCACTGTGATTATCATTCCGATCTTTGTGAATTTCATTATCTGGTCCACGATGTGAAGAGCAATGGAGCAACTTAACTACTTTCACTCAAAATGTGGCCGTCAAGCATTAGCGTAACACAACTTAGACTTCAAAACCCTAATTTTTGTAGGGGGTCTAACATATTATTGCTTCAATTAACATTTAGGTAGTATAGCGTCATCTAAACAAACATCCATGGTAATAGTTGTGGTTTCGAGTCCTCCCAAGTGGAAGGATTATTTCGCAAACTGCGTTTCCATCCACAACACAAATGACGCAACCCCCAATGTAGCCACTGGAAATTGATAAAGAACTTTAAAACGATAATTTTTTTTATCGGATGCATCAAACTATTGCCATGGTGCCAAAATATCATTTAATCAGGCTATCAACACAACATATACCCTTCTTGTAGTACATACTTTGTCGGTTGATTTCTACCCAGAGAGAAAATTTGAAAAGGAATGTGTGTGTTTGTGTGTGTGTGTGTGTGTGTGTGTGTGTGTGTGTGTGTAAGAGAGAGAGAGGGAAGGATAGCGGACTATATATATATATATATATATATATATATATCTCCCTCTATCCCTCTCTCTCTCACACACACAAACAAACACACACATTCCTTTTCAAATTTTCTCTCTGTGTAGAAATCAACGGAGAAAGTATGTACTACAAGAAGGGTGTATGTTGTGTTGATATATATATATATATATATATATATATATATATATATATATATATATATATATATATATATATATATAGCAAGAGAGAGAGAGAGAGCTACAAGGAGCTGCAAGTACAAGAAGTACCCAAGGAGACCTTACGGTCCATTCAAAGAGGGTACTTTTGGGCTAACAGTTGAGCAGGCACAGTTCTGCACAACGACTTAAGTACCCAAACGGCCACTTTTCAAGACTTTGTCCAGTCTTGACTTGAAATGATCAACAGAATTGCTGTTGACAACTTCCACTGGAAGTGCGTTCCAGCTACCGTAGATGCTGTATGTTAAAAATTTACCACACAGATCACGGTTGTAACGCTTCAGTTCAAGTTTGTAGCCGTGATTTCTCGTTCTGCCCTCAGTAAGTTGGAAAATTGCCGTGTAATCTACATTATCGAAGCCTCGAAGTATTTTAATCGCTTCGATAAGCTGACCACGTAGTCTTGGGTTTCCAACGAGAAAAGATCTAATTCCATTAATCTATCATCGTAACTTTTTTTTCTAATAGAGAGAATCAGTTTGGTTGCCCTGGCTTGCACATGTTCCAATCTCGCAATATCCTTTCAAAACGAAGGACTCCAAAATTGTACGGCATACTCCAGGTGCGGTCGGACAAGTGAGTTGTACAAACAGAGTACTCTTTCCTTGTTCCGATATTCAACTGGCGCTTTATGTTGCCTAGTATCCGTTGGGCCTTTTTCTCCGCCTCAATGCACTATTTCGAGAACTTGAGGTTACTAGCGATTGTTACATCCAAGTCCTTCTTAGTGTCGGTGGATTCAATAGCGGTACCCTTAAGGATATACTGATATTGGGGGTTTCGGTGGCCGATATGCATCACTTTGCATTTGTTCACGTTAAATGGCATTTGCCACGTGTCCGATCACTCTCAATCTTCCGAATATCATTTTGAAGGCGGGCAGTATTTCCTTCCTTTGCGACGTTCATACCAAGCTTGGTATCATAGGCAAATTTAGAAATCTTCGCAACCATGTCACCGTCCATGTCGTTGATGTATATGATGAATAGTAGTGGTTTCAGGGCAGAACCTTGGGGAACTACCCGTTGCCGTCTGCTGTTTAGCCAGTTCTCTATCCAACTTGCTACATTTCCGTCTACGCCCAGCGCACGCACTTTCCAAAGGAGGCGGCTATGTCGTATTTTATCAAAGGCTTTTTGAAAGTCTAAGTAGATAACATCTACCGCCTTATCCCGGTCGTGCTCACTAAAAACAAAGTGGAAGAATTCCACAAGATTCTTTAGGCATGACAGGTGCCTTCGGAATCCATGCTGGGAACTCCTCAATCGCAAGTTGGACCTTAAATATGACGTCATTTTGTCCACCAAGATGCTTTCCATGATTTCATCTACTATTGAGGTCGGTAGTTCGACGGCTGCCTAGAGTTACCTCCGCTTCATGACAGTCTCTAGGAACGCATCCGGTCCGGATTGACATGTTGAAGATTGTGCTCAAATGTCGTGACACTTCATCGCGCACATCTTTCAACACTTTAGGTAGAAACCTGTCCGGGCCAGGGGACTTATTCTTCTTTAGATTAGTGATATTTTTTACTATTTCTTCTTGAGTGAAGTCCATTTCTTCCAGCTTTTCACCCAAGTAAGAATCTGTGGGCTGGTCGATAGGACCACTCTCTTCAGTAAGCAGTGAAGAGAATTAGTCGCTCAGGAGGTTAGCATTTTTAGCATCTGAGTGCTTTACTGCCCCCTCCTCGTTCATCAAAGGGCCAATCATGCGATGGATTGGCTTACGGCTGTTTACATAATCAAAGAACTCCTTGGGATTCTCCTTGCAAAGTCTCGCCACTCGGAGCTCCTCGGCACGCTTTGCCGCCTTTATACTGGACTTCACTCTTCTAGCTAGCATACGGTACTCGTCAAAGAGAGGCTAGAGAGTTGAGACAGTTTTGGCACCTTAAGTTGCCATTTCAGTATTGAGCCGAATTTTAGGCCGTGTATTTAAAGGGAAATGATCTACAGCCTTGCTACAGAACATTCATCTGCCCGATGAATGTCAGGTAGTGTATGGTTTCCATAGGTGCAGAAGTTCCTTAATATTTTATTAGGTTTTGAGAACCTTAACTAAAAGGTGGAAAGTTTTAATATATTTTAGTACTTTTAACGACAAATGTGGTACGTTTATAGTCTACTATCATGGTTACCCGGTCTTGCCCGGGATAAAAAGACCTGTCGCAAATAAATACAGATGCATATTGTTTGCAATTCTTATATTGTGGCACGGAAATATCTGTACTTGCTGATTATTATTATTATTTGTAGAGTGAAGGCAGATTCAAGAGAGTTGCGCACTCTCCCTATCAAATATCATATAATATTAACGTATAATATAATATCATATAGTAGTAGTAGGCCATCGATTTCGACGATGACATCTTTCTGCACATCTCATCTGTTATGGATTCGGGGGTGGTTGTGAAGTCCAAGTCTGGAAGGGCATGGTTGTTGACAGTGAGGGCAAGGTGATAGCTGTCCAGGCTATGCAGGTACGGCTGCTGCGGCCTTCCTTCTCTCTCGGGCCTCAGTGACACATGACCGTCGCTCCTCTTCAAAGCGGTTATAGGCTTTCTTTATCAGATCGTTATTGCCAATGAGCGAATAACGTTGCGGGCGCAGGAACATATCCAGTTTCTTATAAATACAGGTACAAAAGCGCAATGTGGTACAATACACGAATGAATGCTCGTGCCATTTCGTGTGTATATAATGTGCATATTATGCATATATGGTGTCTATCTAATGTATTTATGATGTATGCATGGCGATTATCACTGAGAATTTTGTATATGATATATATATATATATATATATATATATATATATATATATATATATATATATATATATATATATATATATATATATATATATATATATAATCTGTATACAGCATATATAGTGTTTTGTGATGATTATTATATGCTGTTTGTACGGCTTATATTTGCCTGGATATGGTGTGGACCGGGTGAAAATTTTATGTCTTACGGAAATTCGACTTTTTTTTTATCAATGGTAATTCTAAAGTAATTGAATCAGAATAAATGATTCATAGAGTACACATGGTGATTCCAAATTCAGTGGTATTTAAGGCCTAATACTGAGAAATTTATAAAAGGGTAATTATATCTATGTTTTAAATATAAATGTTTTTATGGGCCGTATTTTATATGGTATGTGATAAGAGAAATAAATACACTTGTACAGTACTATTAAAAGCTTTAGTTATAAAAAGGAGGTAGTTTGAATTAACTAGAAAATGCAAACATGCCTGAAATTCATATAGCTTAATCCTTTTATATTGAATTAAATGTAATGTTTATATATGTGCGGCCAAAATTCGAAACGGAGAATATTACCAACTCATAAATTAGTCTCTGCTATAACGGCCTTAAGTTGTAGAAAACAGGAATTTTCTACGGTGGTGCGTTTAGGAATTGGACTATTTTCTTCCGCCGTTCAGAGATGTTAATTGGAAAACAAAATAAAAAAAAGAGCAGGCACTCTCCTGGAAAAATCACAAGAGTTGGGAAGTAATGAGAAATGGTGGTTAGAGGAAGAAACGGGGGATTAAACGGTGAAAACGAAAGACTATTTCCTACCTAAAGCAGTGACTGAGTTTACCTTCGTACAAGCCCTCCAATTGTGAAGTTTACCTTGATTCCGAATTGGTTTTGCGAATTCGTACTAAAACACCCAATAAAAATTCCAAAATATATTTTTTATCCTGACTATTACTCTCCAAATAGGTAGGATCTACACGTATCAATGTCAGAGTTAAACGTACAGATGACATGGCACTCTGGGGGCGAAATCCCAACCCACGGAATTCAAAGTTAAAGAAAGAATCGGATAGTGAAAATATCTATTATGAGCCTCCCTTGAATAGGATTTTATTTTACTCGGTCTGGTCGCAGTCCGATCGTACACAATGGCTGACAAACCACAAAAGCTTTTGTCAAGAAAACAACAAAGAAATTTCTAAGGAAAAGAAAGGTAGCTTTTTATTCCAGAGAAAACATTCGATATACTTTAATCATTGTGCTTCCAGAGACGCCCTTTTGCATCCGTAGATGTTTATAATAAATTGTGCTTACTTTTATTTTGGTCCTGGAGTGATGTGGTGCTCTATCGGATCCTATTTGACCAAACAGTTTTTACACAAACAAAGATCTTATGAGTTGGCTTTATATAGTGTGTAGTTTACTATGATTTAAAAATCTTATTATTGAATTAGGCAAATCCTTTCATTCGTTCATTAAGTATTAAAACACGCATTTAATTTTTAGTCGTGTGCACCTGATTCTATAAGTTAGTATTGTCGATCCGTAGGTCGATCGGTCGGATGGTAACCATTATACTTTTTAATGAGCCTTTTGGCAATAACATCGTAACTATTCAGCCGATTTTAACGAAATTTAGATACATTTATTATTGTTTACAATTCCTTCCGAATGATATAATTACCAAGGTCCTCTCAAGGCTAGTCCGGGAATTATTAAACGAAAACTAACGGGTCGGATTGCCTCCCCTTTGTTGAAAAACAAGCATTGTTTTCATAACAACTAACTTTAGTTCAAGTTCGTGTAGTTTAGGTAATTTTCTTCGCAGGTATCGTCAAGATAACATGCCTAAAAAATAGTTCACACCTCTCTCTGTCCGCTGGCTGATCGTAAAGCTGCGCTGCCAAGATGGTCTTTGAATTGGAGCCATTGCTGAGAATGTCAAGCGCTCTAAAAGTGTAGTCAATGATATTCTGTCAATTTATGACAAAACAGATGTTTGTTAGGCTGGTAAATCAATCAGTAGGTCAAGGAAGACCTATAAAATGGAAGCCCAAGTCAATACCCAAATTGTAAAAATGGGTCTTTTTAAGACGGCTGCAGGAGTTCCTAGACAGATTATTGAGATTTTGACCATCATTGTCTCAAGGTAGATTGTATCACGTCGGCTGGAGGAAGACAGTCTTCAGGCTTGCACACCCGAATTTAAGCCATTAATCAGTCCGAAGAACAAGAAAGCTCGTCTTGCATTAACCAATGAACAAGCAACATGAACGGATGAACAATTGAGTCAAGTCCACTTAAGTGACGAATCTAAGTTCATTTTTGGATCCGATGTCAGGAGGTTTGATCGTTGCAGAGCAAACGAAAGATTATCTGTCAATTGCACCAAAAAAAGAATTAAGTTTGGCAGAGTATGTGCCATGGTCTGGGGCGTGATTTCGGTAGAAGCTTCTGGGCTACTTGTGTGCTTACGGGACCTAGTGAATGCACAAGTGTACAAGGAATTGCTGCAACGGCATGCGTTGCTTCATTTTCAAGCCTCCGAAACTCAGCCGGCAATTTTCATGCAGGATAACACCACGTGCCAAAAGCCCATGCGAGTGAAGACCTTCCCAGACGACGAGCACATCAGTGTTATGAACTGGCTTGCACAGAATCTTAACCTAAATCCCATTGACAATGTTTGGAAGACACTTGAAGAGGGGGTTAACACGAGGATATCCAAAAACAGTTAAAGAACTCTAGGAAATAACTCAAAAGGAATAGAGCGAGATTACAAACTTTTTACACTGATAATTTAATCGTCATTTTCCAATAGAAATTGTTTGCGTTCCTGTTCATACAATTTTGGATACTTCAAATTTTTCTATTAAATTGCTTATCTGATGATAATTTCCTTTTTATTCAGCGAAATTTGCATAACCTTTACCCGTACGTACTTTATACCTGTGTGTTAGCGGACACCAATTTTGGAAATCTTGGAAGTTCGGGAAGATGGGATCGTAGAAATACAGGTGTTCTGATCATTTGGGACTGTATTGTAGATTGACGCTTTATTTTTTAATAAAATCCCTAAATACCTAAACCACTAACATATAAATACAAATACATAGAATAGTTGAGGTACAAATGGGCAGGAATTAAGGAATGTCCATCTATATTATCAAAAGCCCCAAGAATAATAAAAAAATTAAAAGTAAAGAGGAAAATATCCAATGTATCACGCCTGGTTGATTGACTTGACACATGTGTTTGCGTTCTTCAAACATTGATTACTAAAGAGCCTGGTGGTAAATAGCCGCAATCGTGATCTAAAAACTCAAATTCATCCCTCAAATGGCCGTAAACATTCTTCTTCTGCTTGATTAATATGGACTTAGTATTAAAACTGTCTTTTCCATCCAACTGTTCTTCATATCCTTTATTTAGTACCTTCGGAAATGCTGATGTAAAAATGGAATTTCAAGGGCAAATAAATGGTTCTCAAATTATTCCGAAAATTTTCGCAAGAAAAATTATTACTGTTAGCTAATTAGGGCGGCACACCTATATTTGTTTATTAAATCTTAAGAGGGTAAGATATAATTTTATGACTAAATACATAGATTAAATTTGAGTAATCGGAAAAATCGGCAGAAAAGTGATAACTTTTCTTTTGCCGATTTTTGTCGCAGTGGGGAAACCCGATTTTTCCTTTTTCATTTGAGACATTTCAGAAATCTTGGGAAAATCCTTGCATTCCATTGGTCACATCCATGAGACGAGGGACCCCAAAAGAAAGTTTTGATAATTCTCTGTTGAATGAGACCAAAAATAAGTCTCTAACTTCAGTAGTTTAGCCGCGAGGATGTTTTAAATCTCTTTTTTAATTCCAGAAATCATAATTGGATTCTTGTTTCAGTTTAACTGCCATATGGGTTTTTTTTTTAGTTTGACACTACCACCACCACCAATACTACTACACTACATCCACCACCACTACCACTACCTCTACGCCACCACTACTACTATACCTACGACACCACCATCACCCCCCAAAACCATTATTACTACACCACCACCACCACTTCGACTACACCAACACTACTACTACGCCACTACCACCACTACTACTACTACTACTTCAACATTTCCACCATCACTACAACTATTACTACTAAATTACCAACACCACTACCACAATTACTACTACTACTTCACCCCTTCCACCACCACTACCACTATTAATACTACACCACCACCACCACCACCAGTACTATCACTACCACTACCACCACCAGTAATACACCACCACAATACTACCACAACCACCATCACTTCTACAACACCACAACCACCACTACTACTACGCCACCACTAACACTACTACCATTACTACTATACTACTACACCACTATCTCCACTATCAATATTACCACTATCACTACCACACCACCGCTACGAATACACCATCATCACCATTACTACTACACTACTATCACCATTATTACTACACCACCACTACTACTATCACCATTATTACTACACCACCACCACCACCACGAGTACAACACTACCACCACCACCATCGAAAGAGACAGAGAGAGAAAAGAAACAGAGCAAACGCAAAAGAAGAATGCAAGAAAGCAAACGGTTCCATTTTGAGGCCGATTTTTCACACGGCGACGACAGCCGCTTCATATCGGTATCATTCGAAAGAACTTTCTTTTGTAATAATAATGAGGTGGGTAAACTGAGGAGATTAGCAATGCGCCTCTGGATTTGAACTACACAACTTTCTCTAGTTGAGTTAAAATTTGCTCACCTTTGATTCAGTGGACTCATAAAGAGATTAATCAGTAAACAATTCGAGTTTAGACCTAACATTAGAGTTAATATCATGTAATTCGGAACCCTTTAATTGTACGGTGACTAATTTGATTAGGTTACTTAAGTAGTTCGCTTTTTCTAGAACCTTCCATTTTTTTTATTCCTTCTCATGCTGGCCTCCAGTCAATCGTAGGGTCTTTGCTGGTCTCCAACCAATGAACAAACATGATAGCATATATTATGGTGTGTGTATCCAGGTTTTAAAATCCGACCATTAACCTCATTTTCACACTGTAAAAATATTATTTTATCCTCAAAAGCGAATGTCATTAGGGAAGCACGGCCTTAAGTTTTTAAAATAGGTTCAGTGAAGTTAGCTTAAATGAAAATATGTCAAAATGTCCATGTCGTTTTTGGCAAAAGAGACATCTAGAAACTAGAAGGGTGCGCGATTCTCAAGTTCTTGTGCTCGTTCTACAGTAAAGACATGTCACGTTGAAGGAAAGCTGGCAAAACAAAAGACGAAAAATATAAAGTTTGAAAAGTGTATATGACAACTGGAACCAATCCAGCCCTTGACAGGAACGCCACAAAACACTTGTAGGCAATGAAAGACTACGATAAAGATCCCTCAAATGACCAACACCATTATAAATTAGACTATTCGATGGTGAGTTGCAGCTTTTAAACCAAATAAATAAAAATCAACAAGGTATCAAACACTACATGTAATCCTCATTGATCAAAGCTCTTATTTTATTATGTCCTTTGTGATAATTTAATATTTTTTTTGTGGGGGGAGAAGGAGGATTCTTTTATAATTTCTGTTTTGTTTGTTATTTTTTAGCTTTATTCTGATGTCTCCTTGCACATATACATACACATCTCATAATCAGTAGCTTGTCTAATGCCACTGGGAAAAGGCTTCCCTGATATGTCGATCGAACAGGGCGCGGCGTTTCAAATAGACCGACGCAAGAGCAGTTCTTATTTCTGTCTCAATGCTCATTCACAGTCAAACTCAGTTTTTTTTCGTGAAATATACTATATAGTGTGTAACACCATGCTTTTTGCAATTTGGCTTTCAGATATTTTGAAAACGGAAATAAAATGGCGAGACCTAGTTATTAGTTGTTTATTACCTTCAGTTTGTCTGCAACTTTTATTACACAAAGGACACTGGAAGAGTTCAATGTAGGATGTTAACCACGGTAGGATATAAAATACATAGAAGTGAAACGTGTTCTTTTGCAAACCTGTGTCTAGAATTCGTTCAGGTAAGTTACATATCTTTAATCATAGGTTCTTACTTAATTTTGTTCATTTATGTTGATGATGTGATCTATCTATGATCTAACATTTAAGATATTAAAATGGTTTTGCTCTTTTAAATAGTCTTGTCTTCTCTCTCAAATTCACCCTTGATATATGTAATAAAAAAAGAATCCTGCTTCTCTTAACTTGATAATTCAAATGCCCGTCCCCCCACCGGACCGGTTTCAAATAAAAAGAGAATCGTGAACTCACTCATCAAAATAGGTGTTTCTATTACTCTTCGAAGCACCTCACCCGCATTAAACTTAACACATTCAGTTCAATATTTGTACAGTAAGTACTCTGAAGATTAGCTTTCTTAAATTTACTGATAACTGAATCTTCAACATTTATGGCAGGAGTAAAATCTTTTTACCTTCTTCACTTGATGGATAATTAATTTGTAAATGGCTAACGGAAAAACGTTTTATCGTCTTAGCGATAATATATTGATTCGAAACCAAAATTATCCACTGTAATCCTATCACCCAATCTTTTATTCACCTTCTCCACATTCTCCGAAATTTTAATATTAATATTGCTTTCAAATATTCCTTATTTATAGATTCTCTTTGTATAAAAATTATATATATAAAGCTGATATTGTATATTCCATTATATGCAAAAGTTTAAGTAGAGCAGCCAAGTAAAGATCTTTTGTGTGTAGGTCAAAGAACATACAGTTAATGTTCGTAATTATGCTTCATAAACACTTTGTACTCATCTTCACGATGCATCACACCATTGGTAGGGAAAAGAGCTGTTCTAGCTCAAAATATAGAGGTATAGTGTCTATAAGTAATTTCTTATGTGTTTGCATTTATTTCATCGATAACCTCTAAGAAATCCTGGTCTATTCTGCTTGACCCAATTATCAAGCATTTCATTAATGTTGTCGTAATAATCCCTGGGATTTGTCAGTTCCTTCACCTGACACAGAGGGAACCTGCCTCAGAAACTCCCCCCGCGTGATTAGACGAGTAATCAAGACATTAACCCTGATTCGACCGTTGCCTCAAAGACTTCGTGATATAATAAAAAAAATCCACTCCAGTAACTCATTGACCGTCGTGTTCCTCGGGGGCGTAACTCTCGAGCAATCTGCTTCCATATGAGTCATCTGGTGACCTTAAATCCAAAGGGGATTGTCGTAAAACGGCCAAAATTTCAGTTAGACAAGGTGAAAAGCAGCAATCAGAGTGGATGCGCCCCCAAATATTAGCAGAAAACCTAGTTTTGTACTATTTATGCCCAAATTGACTTTACTTACTCCGAAGGAGCAACATACATTAAAAAATTCCAATAAATATTTTAAATCAAAACCAAACAACAAAGAATAAGATAAATAGGCTTTCGTTCCAAAAATCTCAACTTGTAGGGAAATAATTAATTCTTAGCACACCAAATGTAAAAGTTAATAAATGCTCATTTTACCCACAAACAAACTATACAAAAGTAATGAGGCTATCGCATGCACAATCAAAGTGATTAAACAACCTATATCCGAACCTCGAATGACTCCCCCTCCCCCCGAAAAATCTAGCATGTTACAGACTCAAGATTTCACACTGTATCCCAGATACCCAGAGTACCACCAAGTTGCTCCAAAATAAAGATCTGGGTACAGGCGTAAATTGTGAGGCTTCAGGTTGAATTAACCTCCTTGGGTTGTTATGACGTACGAAACCACTGAAAGTATGTTCCACTTGAGGAAAACATAAAAAATAATTATATTACCTATAAAAAGGTTTGATAAACCTAATATGGTTCAGGAGAATGTTCAAGACAAATTAAACCCGTGACCTCGACAAGGAAAATTGCCGCAAAGTTATCCGTGAATGGATATCGCTAAACATTAAGGCAGCAAATTTAAATGAATATCAAACTTAGTCTTTAAAATTTTTCTGTCCCTAGACCCCCCCAAAACATCGAAGGCATTCGTTCCACTGCCCAGCTTCGCACTAAGTGTGTCTAATTAACTTCAAGAACAGGGGAAAACTCCCAGTCAAATTAATCCTTACAGATTTAATAATCTCAAATATGGGAACAAAGTGTTTTTCAAAGTTCTCCAGGGGAGAAACTACTCACGGCATTAATCTGGACCCCTAAGTTAAAGAAACCATAATTACTTTACGATAGTCCTCACTGGATTACGGAGACTTCTCAAAAAAAAGACAAGGCATGGGCAGTATAGGCCCTTGAAGAGCAAAATCTAACACAGTATATCAATTGCGGAGAAATGAAACGATGATTCAGGTGACTGGTCTGGGCTGCCGACGTAGGAGAATGCCAAAGAAAGCTCAAACTCCGGTCCGCCATGAAGTAGACCGAAAGTTTTGATGCGATTTATTTTTATTAGAGCGGTAGCGGAAAATTCATAATTTCAATCCTCGGAAATTTAGAACATTAAGATATACTCCCAATTATAAAGAGATTCCGACAAATCTCAAAACCAGACAAAAACATTAATAATTATTTATTAGTTTTCCATCGGCTTCAATTCTAAAAATACACTTGTTATTCTCCTATATAAACCTCTCCCTAATGTCTATTAACATATTTATTGAAAAGGTCTCTGCGAATAAAAATCAAAGCGTTTTGAATCTGCCTTATTTCCCTTCTGACAAGTTTTTAGTCATATTTTTGTTTGGACATATATGGGTTTGTATAGGTTGGCGCGTTCGAGGGGGATACTTGTATTTTTATACTGTTCAGTGATTAATATCGTAATCTTAGACTTAATATGATGGGAAAAATAATAATAATCAAACCACACAGACAGGGGTAGTCCTCAGGTTCCTCAATGAGTCAATGGAATGTGTTTCGTGCTTGTGTGAAGCTAAGGCAGTCGAGCAGGTGTGTCGTGGTATACGGCTGAGTACGTATGTACATTTGCTCCGTACATGGGTAACTCCATTCCACTTTTCTCTGAGTGCTTTACTTTAATTTGGTTATTCTTTAACCAGGGTCAATTCGTGTTATGATATATTTATTGCCATTTGCGGTGTTTCGAGGATCTAATTAAACAGCTTGGACAAAAATATACTTTTAATTACATAAAAAAATAAAATATTAAAACTTTAAATATACTAATGCTATAATAAGAGGATCTAATAAAAAATAATACTACCAAAGTACTACGCGATGGTTTACGCAAATTTAACTTTCGCACGGAATGGTAACTAACGAACATGAATAAGTTTTGGATTCCTTTTACCTTTAACTAAGAGGGAGTCTGGAGTTGGATGACCTTGAACGAGACCCTCTTTAATGCAATGATTAGAGACAGAGTTGTACGGGAACCTTCTCACTGGCGTGAGACTGGCTCGAAAAACAGCTGATCGTCTCTCTGGGTGAAGGAGCCGCTTGAAGAGTCAATTCGGGAAAACCAGCTGATGCTTATCCCGAGGTAGGTGGGGAGCGTATGGCGATGCTTATTGACTTGAATATATAAGCGAGGGGATTAGAGATGTACGGGTTATTCCAAACCCTGTGTTACACTAGCGGGCTTCTCGATGATGAGACTTGACCAAAAGGTGAATATTTTCTCGAGTGGAACTTCACATTGATATTCCTCAATGGGGAGGGGTATCTCTGTTTTTATTCAGAAAACTGAGATAGGGGATTTCTTTGTACGAGATTGGTATGAGAGTGGGTCTTGATACCACTGGTCTACTCTTCTAAGTGACCAAAGGAATGGACTCGGGAGGAAAAATCCCACTCGATTCCACTGTCTTCTTGATTCTCCGTTTGTCTCCGGGACTCCTCTTCTTTTGTCGATTGGTACTCCGATTCTCCTTTTTATTTCTCCAGATCGAACTATATATACGTCGATTATCACCTGGGGGGAGGGGAGGGGAGACGAGGGCCCACCTTTAAGCCTCTCTCCTAGAGCATAAATTTTCAACGTTGTGACCATTCGTCCTTATGGTTAACGTACGGAGGAGTAAAATTTCGTCTATTTGGTGATGTAAAGGCTATCGCGGAACCCGGTTCACACAGCCCAGAGTAAATGCACACATAAAATTTATAGAAGACCAGAGATCTAAAGGCCCACCAGAAATTCACCAGAATTTATCAGGACGGTGCTAAATTACAGGTATTCGCAAGGGGTTTAATAAATACACACATAAAAAGTATTTACAGTATTATTTACAGCAAAATCCAAATGAAATAAATTAACTGTTAGCAACATATACGGGGGTCATCAAACAATAACAGAAGTCACAAATTCTTATCACCATCGAACGACCGCAAATCGTTTTAACCATAAAGATATTTGTGCCTACAAAAATGGGTTCTATGAAAAAATTGTTTAAAGCCGAAACGACACACGCCGTTGAAGATGAAAATAGGCTTTGCTACTCTAGTGACAGGTGTTCCCGGAATAACCTTCCTGTCTTATGTCCCTTACCCGAAGGCCCAAAGTTACAAGAATAACACTTAATTAATGTAAAGGGGACGTAAGAAGAAATAAATACTCCAAAATACCTGATACCAGAGCAGTGAAGAAATAACCCACGTCGGAAACCCAAGCGAAAGAGGCTCGGCGAGGATGAAGGAATTCGACCCAAGTTGACAGGGGTGAAGGCGAGGACGGTCTTCGGCGAGGAGGAACCCACAGACGGCGATATCGTGGCGAAAGGCATCGAGACCACGGGGAACGATGATTCGAAGGCCCAACAATCCAAGAGAAAGAATTCCAGATGACAGAATTCCACAAAGACGAGATGGCAAGGTGACTGGGGGAGAACTTTCACGTGCCCAGTATGAACGGCTTCCCAAGGAGAACACTTGCGAACGTAACTGGAAGAGCACAAATCGATGCAGCCGACAGAGGGGCAGCAACAACGCTGGCAGGAATCAATGGCAGAAAATCCTCGCTGCAAGAAGGAATCCAGTACGGGTCTCCCCAAAATTAATAACGTAAAGGTAAGTGACGGACAAAGATTCAGCGGAGCAATCAGGCAGAATTCTCGCAACAGAATAAATTAAAAGGCCTCACGGCCCCATTTATATCTTTCAGTCCGAAGGGGGAAAAGGAAAGGGGGGCACAAAGGATGGGGGAGGGACAATCAGTCACTTCCCCTACGCAAATTAGACTGGTAAGTTACGGAAGTTTAGGCCAAAAATGGTAGCCCCGAAGCGGGTCGACCTGCGATAAACACCGTGAGCTATGATGAGAAAGAGAAAGCATGGGAATCCGAGGGCCTACCCTTTACAGGCAAAAATAGACATAAACAATTGGAGGGGACAGTGACCCTGTTCATAGATTTTTACTCTAAAGGCTATCCCACCCTCCTATGTTTATATTAACGGACTACGAAATTTGCTGATTGTAATCCTTCTTTGTAAGCGACCTCGAGGATCTTTGGGGCAGCAGTGCAAATTGGAGGGAGGGAGGGTAAGGTATCGGACCATATGAAACGTAACTGTTGACGCTGTATAAACAAACTAGCGTCTGTTTGTCCTCCTGATATTTATTTCCCCACAAGGTGTATTGAGTCATCTTAGTTCTGGTGACGTGTAATCTATTGTCTCCTATTGAGTGATTACTCTGATTTGCATATTTGAGTAGGTGTTTAATACATGGGAAGTTCCCCCCCCCCCAAAAAAAATATATAAATAAATAAACGGGCTCCAACTTTCAATAGCCTTCATTTTTAATTCGATAAGCAATTAAGAAATGAAGTCTATTAATAGTTAAGGCACATTTTGGGGGGTCAACTTGTATATGTTTTCAGGAGATTGTTTTAGTGTCTGTAAATGATTGTAGAGTGGTGGTGTTTTCTTTAGTTGTGATTTGGTTAGGTATAAGGTTATTATACTGTTATTGGAAGAACTGTACTGGGGATTTTATATAGTCGTGGGGGGGGGGGGATGTTGTTGCAAGGTGGTAGTTGGAATCGGATTATTTTAATGCTCCGCTAAAGTGCGAGGTTCTTATTATGCTAATGTGAACCCCAATTGGTAGTATTTTGGTTTCTGCGTGTATGTTTGGGATATGAGTGGTTTGTGTGCATTATTTAATTATTAAAATTGATATTTGTACTGTTTGGAGCTTATCTGCATTGTTTTAGGAGAGTGTTGGTTGGCAAGCGGGTGCTGTGTAATTGATAGAAGTGCAGATCAATTATGTGTATGTATAGTGTATACTGTGGTTAATTTTGTAATCCTTTCTTCGTCCAAGTTTGATGTTTACTAGTATTTTTAGGGCGTCGAGTTTCATTTTAACTGTTTGTTATGTTACCTATATATGAAGTGAAGTTCATGCAAGTGTGGAGTGTAATTTCTAGGAGTGTTGTTTAAAAGTAGGACTTGTCCGTTCATTGTGAATTTTGGGTGTCTCTTTGATTCACAATTGTCCGGTGCGAATAGTGTCACTGATGATTTGAAAGCAGAGGCTGTCTTTCGGTTTCGTGTAATCTACTGTTCCAATGTGTTGATGTGTCATTGTAGTGTTATGGTTCCTGTTTTGATTTGTGAATATTGTTCTGTTGTCAAGATGTCGTCTTTGTAGGCATTTTCTTTTTGATAATTGGAGATTGTGGTTGTGGAATGTCGTAAACCAGTTGAAAAGTAAGGTTTGAAAGAATGACACCTTAATAAAAATAGAATGGTCCTAATACAGTTCCGTATGTAACTCCATTAGATATACCTACCGCGCTGATACAATCCTGTTAATTATTGTTCTTTGTTTTACTTCTTGCATGCCAGTCTTTTATCCATGTGAGCAAGTTTCCAAAAATGCCCTGAATTTCGAGATTTTTCGAAAATGTAAGTAAATCACCTCTAATTCTTAGTTTGCTTACTAGTCTTGAACTGTTTTATGAAAAACTCAACCATGATAGTATGGCACGATTTCTTTTCGAAAACTGTGATATGTCTAGAATTAGTCCATAAATGTCAAGATGTTTGATTATTTTCTTTTTCACCATGGATTCAATTAGCTTAATATAATAAAAGAATTTAGACCAATTGACCTGTATTTTTAATATTCACTGGATGGTGCCTAGCCTACGAATAACGTCGAATAAATCAACCGACTTTCCACTCACATAAATACTCCATAATTATAAAACTATCGGTGTCTATTCACAGAAACAAAACTTCGTATAAATCCTGTATAAATCACATAACCCTCCCCCTAATTTCCTCCCCTTTAATGATTTGTGTTTTTTCCGAAAGCTTAAATCTGTATAAATTAATGAATTATCTTTCATGTCACATATTTAGAAGACTCTCTACAAATAATGAGTAATCTGTAATATTTGTTTTTGTAACACTTAAAATATTTCAATGAACTTTAAAAGTATTTCGTGATATAAAAGATATTGAAACACTTTTAAATGATCATACCAATATAGCGTCTCATATCCTGGGAAATATACAAAGCTTTTGGTGACCAGAATTAAGAAAATATAATTTTGAGTGTGATAAATGTTATTTACATTTTTAGACGTTTTTTAAGATGTTGACTGAGAAATAATTTTTGATTTTTTTTTAATTTTAATAATTTTTTAATAGTATCTATCTCAAATTTTTACGTTTTAACCCCCTCCCCCAAACAAAAAATCGAGATATTTTAAACGGACTGATGTGTTATAATCCATGGAAGTAATGATAAAAATAATAGGAATATTAGCTAAATTTTCTATAGAAAAAACATGATTTCGAGTCAAATTCCTTTAAAGGGGGCAAGCGAATACATACATTGCTAGCAATTCTAATATTCTGGGGGGCTTCAATGCTTATTACGATCATTGATGCCTAAACGTCAAGGAATATTATCATTTAAAACTCTTAAGAACTCATGTTTCCGTAGTAGTGTTATTAAGATGACCAACCCTTTTATTGTCTTCCATTTATACACCACTTTTGTGGTTCTCGGTCTGAAAATAGCCAGTTACAAGAAATAATTCAGTTATGTGAATACAATAAATTAATAAAATCAAATTTACTAATTTTTATTGACTAGTCTGAAAAATTCGATATCCTCTATGAATTTACAATGTCAGGAAAGAGTAAAAAACCTACAGCATTGTTTTACATGACTCCTAAGCCACTCTAGCAAATTTAGGTTTATCGGGACTAAAATCTCACCAATTAAGAGATATCACTTTAAGTTTTGAATTGACCTCTAGAACAACTGTAGTGGAATATAGAAAAGGAGAAAGACTTTAGCCTAATGGTTATCTTTGGAGCTGTTTTTTAAGAGAATGGTCCGATAGCTAGAAATTAGCAACCACCTGATCCAACGACTCAACGTCCAATCATTTCTGTGTGCAAGAATGATTTGATTTTAGTGTCCACTCCATCTAATCAGGATGGGAGAATACCGGACAGAAGAGACAAAGTCCCAATTAGTCGGAGGATCAAACTCTCTTAAAGCCATTACAAAGTAATTCCAACGCAGTTCATCCTCTTAAAAATTCTGGGTCAGGGCCTAAGTGACATCCCCTAACGATGTTTTTCTCATTCCCTTCCCCGCATCCCTTCCAGGGGTTCATACAATCCTCGACTTTGTTATGGCAGAGAGGAGGGAATAGGACACAGAAAATTTCCTCGTGATGCTTTTTGCTTATGATTTCATCCCCTTATCTAGAATAAAATATAAACAGCAGGATTATGGATTCCTCGTTTATCCCTATGACGAGGATATGTATATATATATATATATATATATATATATATATATATATATATATATATATATATAATGTATATGTGTGTGTGTTATTTGTATGATTTTCACAGCTATTCTTGTTTATTAGTTTTAACATTCTGATTAAATTTTATTTATATCAGCTCAAATTTTCCAATTAACAATTTTTAATTACAGTTCAGATGTAAATGGTTTACTCAGGAATATGGACCATTTATTTTGTAATTATTGATATGTATTATGCTGTAACATGTCTCACCTCTTTTCAGCAATCTTTTAACGAAAGTCTTGAAGATTTTCATACGAAGTTAGATCTAAATCTGTTCTCTCTGCCTCCTTTACTTTTTGCTAGTCATTGAATACAGAATTGGGGGTGAATTTCCGGAATTGATGTTTGGCGTCGGCTTGATGGCCTTTTTTATATGTAATTTGTGTGTGAAGTTTACATTGGTTTGAAAAGTTAAAGGATTTTCTCAAGAGTAATAACCGTTCTACATCTTTTCCACTAAAAATAAAGTTTAATAAAAAAATTAAGAGATTATTATAAGGAAAATTAAGGGTGATTTATTAACATTATTTTCTACCTTTCATTCTAGGCTATCGGTACATACGAACACACTGCGGATTTTGGTTATAATGAATATGAGGATAGTTATTGTGACTTGCTACTTCGTCTCATTTTCCTTGATTTACGATCATTTTATTTAACTAACTCGTTATTTCAGTCTATTTACGAAAGTATTTATTATTTTTTGGCAATTTAATTATTGCACTTAAACAATATTCTTTTAAATTTCATTTGTTTCAGATGAGAATGTGTGAAGGTTATTCAATGTTCTCATTGAAACGTATGTCACCTTCCTTACAGAGAAATATTATACTGCTTAAGTGATTAAATGGACCTTTTCAAAGCTTCAACTCACACTCGGTTCAGAAAACATCTTTTAAGAACAATGTTTTGGTGTTGTTGAAACATCAAATTTTCCAAACCGCTTTTGATATTTTGGAAATAATTGAAGCAGTTGACGAAGCGAATAAAAGCACGGCACTTGTAAGCTTTGCTTTAATGAAGTCTTTTTAGAATTAAAGGTGCTCGATGTAGGGTGGGAATTCTTGCTCGGTGTTGTATTAAATGTGGATGCAATGTTCTGAATCTCTCTACTGCTCAAATGAACATTTCTTTCTTTTCCACCTCTTCTTTTATTCTTTCTTCTTAATATTTAGCTTTAGTATCAGTTTCCATTTAGCTTAAGGGTACACAAATATGGGAACGGATCCCCTATTTTAAGGGATTTAATTTTAAAGAAGGGAGAATGTTAATTTCAAATCCTAATACAAATAAATGCCAAACCACTGGTGTGGAAGACGTCCTGGACGAAACGCAGGTGGGAGGGAAAGTGAATCTGTGTGGTTGAATAACTGAGAGAACCTTTCGCTAAATTTCATTCTCATACAAATGTGAAGGGAATTTCCCGCCTCAATTTAAAATCATTTCTCTTTTAATCTCTTAATTACTCTCCCTTAAAAGAGCGTAGATATGTAAATTTGGAGTCACCCTTTGGGAACAACAGATTTCCCCTCTCAAAAGACACTTTTTGAAAGCAGGAAAAAATGATTCCTGATTAACGCAAACAAGAAGACCTTGAAGCAACTCCGTTGGTGTAGGGCGCGGGCGCCATAATATAGAGGTAGAGAAACTGCCGAGTTTAATCAGTTTTACTTGGAAAGAAAAAGTGGGGATAAACAGATGTGGAGAACGACGTTGCAGATGCCTTTCAGGGGATTGGGGACTCTCCAGGACCAAATTACCCCAGAGGAATCTGCCATAAATGTGGATGGAGTTTGGACAGGTTCTTTTTTTTCTTTTTTTAGTACCCATCTGGCGACTGTCTACAAGGGCATAAGTCACCATATTTATCTTAGAACCTAATGCTAGGCTAAATTAAAAACAAAAACGAACAAATAAAACCAAAGAAAAAAATAAAAAAATCAAGAAGAAGGAGGAGCATGCGACCAACACCAAAGAGAGTCAAATAAAATGTAGGAGACCAGCCTCCTCTGTGTGTACGAACCCTTTTTGATCGAGTACAAGGGGCAAGCGGTAGTGACCCCAAGTATTTCTCCCGCCCCACCGATAAAACTCGAGATATATACCCTCTACATATTTTCACTACTTCATTTACGAACCTTTCTTCAAAAGATTTCTGGTAACGATGTCCTCCTGTTTTTTTTCCTTGTAATCTAATGTTAAATGCATAAGAAAAATCCTTAAATCTTCGGTAAGTCTTTTCAACCATTCCCCTTTAAATCCAAAAATACCAAATCGTTTCATTTAAGGTTTTTTTTCCAAACTTCTCCCGTCTGTCTTCGGATGAATGGTTCTCGGATCTGAATATTTTCATCGTTGATGCGCTCTAACCATACCTTGTGGGAAGGTAGTTGATGATGTCTTTTTAGGGAACCAAATCTTTCGTTCATTTTCACCGCCTCTTCGGCCCTTATTTAGACGTCCTTAATCTATGGAAATTCCCTACCTGTTCTAACAGCGACTAAATTTGCGTGTATTCGAATCCACATGAATGCAGGTGTTGTGTAACTATAATGACTGACGAGTGGTAGCTCTTCCCATTTTTCTAAAGTTTCAAAAGTTATCTACCTCCCAGAATAGATACAGTGATGATGTGAGTGTGTGCCTATTAACTGCCTTAAGCTATAAATATGTATAGCCATCAGCCCCATACTGAATTTTCTCCCTGAAAGGAGACAGAAGATGTTTACAAAATACCAAATATTCTCTGGATCGCTTTGTTTTACAGGAGTCTAATTAATTAAGGAAAACGCAATCTACACGAACAGTTTTTCGATGGGTAATTCTTTTTACATTTAATATTTTTCATTAGCTGCATATGAATTTCTATCATTATTCCTTACAATTCTTTTTACCTTTTGTCCATTTTGTTCTCTTGAAAGACCAAAATGTCCAACCAAAGACATGTTTCCAACAATCTCATGGGCGCCTATCTTCAGTGACTAAGTACATGAAATATTCATATTTATAATAGTATAGATACGTATAGAAATACCTATTCAGGGAAAATTAAAGACTTATGGTAAAAATTACTTCAAATTAATGATAAAAATATGTACAGGTAATGATTTTTTTTTAAAAATAGTACTAAATTAAAACATCCCTCACGTGTCTCTTAATGACTTGATAAGTAGGTAAGTTTCATCATTTGTCACTCGCATGAAGGACAGAATTCCCCCAACGGATAATGAAATGCACATATAAATCAGAATGACAATCGTTGATGAGGCCGAAGGGACCAGTAGTCTGTTCTCGTTGGGTGTGTGTTGTTCGGGTAGTATTGTGACCACAGCGAAAGGAACCCGTTCCGCGTCATGTGCATATGCGTATTCCATAAATGTGATTCTCTTACCTCATCAGCAGGGTCGTGAAACAGAGGGGAGAGGGGATATGTTGCGCTGTGTAAATAATAGAGGAAATCATAGTGGTATTGTGCTTGGCTCTCTACTCACTTACCACGTGGGATAGGTTCACTGCTTCCTTCCAATCGGCAAACAGTCTATCAGATACAGTACCGTCCATAAAGATCAGAACGTCTGTATTTCTATGATATCTTCCAAAACTTTTACCAGACTAAACTAAGGTTTCCAAGATTGGTAAACTATAATTTATAAGGAATTTACTAGAAAAAAATAGGTATCCTAAATGATCTGAACGCTTACTTCTAGAGAGGACTGGAATTGTTTGCATTGCAACTAACATAAGTTCAATCTCGTATGGGTTAGTCTAGCAATCTATCTTCAATTCAACATGCCTTAGATATCTGTCACGTTTCGTTGTGTCAGTGAGCTGATCGTAAAGCTGCGCCACCATGATGATCTTTCAATTGGAGCCATTGCAGAGACTGTCAAGCGTTCAAAATGTGTAATCCATATTATTCATTCAGCCTATGACAAAACAGGTTTTTTAAGGCTGGAAAATCAACAGGTAAGCCAATTAAGAAATAAAAAATGAAGAAATAGCCATTACCCAAGTTGGGAAGCAAGACCGTTTTAAGGCGGCTGCAGCAGTTTCTTGAGAGATTAGTGAGATTTTGGTCACCAATCCTTTCAAGCAGGAAGCGTCACGTTGGTTGGATGAAGACAATATTCAGGCTCGCCACCGACGGTTAAGCCATTAATTAGTCCGAAGAAGAGGAAGGCTCGTCTTGCATTCGGTACTGAACACGTTACGGACGGACGGATGATCAATGAAGCTAAGCTCACTGATGTGAAGAATCTAAGTTTACTTTGTTCGGATCCGATTGCAGGAAGTTCGTTCGTTGCAGTGCAAGCGAAAAAGCTTCTGTCAATTGCAGGAAAATGGGTGTGAAGTTTGGCGGAGGAAGTGTAATTGTTTAGCGCGTGATTTCGGTTGAAGGGATTGGGTCACTTGTGCCCTTACGGGGTACAGTGAATGCACAAATGTACATGAAATTGCTGCGACAGCATGCTTACCACATCTGCGAGCCTCTGAAACCCAACCTGGCATTTTCACGCAGGATAAAGCCCCTTGTCACACGGCCAAGACGGTGAAGACCTTCTGGACGACTGACGGGAATTTCACTGTTATGAACTGGCCTGCATAGAGGCCGGACCTAAAAATCCATTGAGACTGTTTGTAACACAATCGGAGAATCTAAAGCGAAAAATCTAAACAGCTCAAGAACTCAGGGGAATAATTCAATATTAATGGATAAAGATGACAGCATGAGAGTGCAACAGTTGGTTCGTTAGTTCACCAGATGTCAAATAGTAATCAAGACTTTAGGCATCCACACTAACTAATAATTATTATAACTTGCCTAAATGCTTTACACTGAAATTTAATCATTAAATTTCAATAGAAATGTGTTTCCGCCCTCATTCGGATCTTTTTGAACACTTCCATTCTTATAATAAGGTTGCTTATCTGCTGATAACTTTCTTTTATTCATAAAAATTTTCATAACCTTTACTCATACGTAGTTTATACCTGTAGTTATCGTACAGAAATTTTGGAAACCTTGGATACTCTTTGGCAAAAGTTATGGAAGATGGTATGATGGAAATACAGGCAATCTGATCTTTTGGAGGTTATTGTATGCTAAAGTCTTATGTCCGCATTTGGTGGGATTGAAACTGAAACTATACGCCAGAAATCGAACGCCGTATCCACTAGGCTAGGTGAAACTCCACTCTTTGTGAGTTGAGGAAATCACTCTCTCTCTCATATATATATATATATATATATATATATATATATATATATATATATATATATATATATATATATATGAGGAATTAAACCACATTCTCCGAAGACAATTAAATTCAGAACAGTTTCGGTGTATCTCACACCCTTTTTCAACTGACAAAGGGTGTGAGATACACCGAAACTGTTCTAAATTAAATTGTCTTTGGAGAATGTGGTTTAATTCCTCATCTTTTCTTGCGATATTGCATTAATTTTCATCATATATATATATATATATATATATATATATATATATATATATATATATATATATATATATGAGGAATTAAACCACATTCTCCGAAGACAATTAAATTCAGAACAGTTTCGGTGTATCTCACACCCTTTTTCAACTGACAAAGGGTGTGAGATACACCGAAACTGTTCTAAATTAAATTGTCTTTGGAGAATGTGGTTTAATTCCTCATCTTTTCTTGCGATATTGCATTAATTTTCATCTGATCTTTTGGAGGTTATTGTATGCTAAAGTCTTATGTCCGCATTTGGTGGGATTGAAACTGAAACTATACGCCAGAAATCGAACGCCGTATCCACTAGGCTAGGTGAAACTCCACTCTTTGTGAGTTGAGGAAATCACTCTCTCTCTCATATATATATATATATATATATATATATATATATATATATATATATATATATATATATATATATATATATATATATATATATATATATATATATGAGGAATTAAACCACATTCTCCGAAGACAATTAAATTCAGAACAGTTTCGGTGTATCTCACACCCTTTTTCAACTGACAAAGGGTGTGAGATACACCGAAACTGTTCTAAATTAAATTGTCTTTGGAGAATGTGGTTTAATTCCTCATCTTTTCTTGCGATATTGCATTAATTTTCATCATATATATATATATATATATATATATATATATATATATATATATATATATATATAATAAAACTATTCAAGGGTTGGATTTTGTTTTAGTAAGCGGGTATCATAATTTAAATGTGAAATAGTAAAAAATGAAAGCCCAAACAAATTTTATTAATAAATACAATCAATTAATTCGCGCTATCAATATTTAGAATGATGTCCGTTGTTCTTCACAACTGCTCCAATTCATTTTGGTATGCTGAAGACCAAATTTGGGATGAGATCTCGACTGATATTGCTTCATTTTGTTCAATAAGCACCGCAATGGCCCTCAATTAGATGGCTTCTCTTTATCGATCGCCAGTTTGATTATCCTAACCAAAATTCTCTATTGGCTTTAAATCTGGCCAATATCTCAAATTTGGAAGTCATTTTCAGCCAAATACCTTAATATTGCTTTTTCTCTGTGAAAAAGAGCGCCATCATGCTGAAAATACAATTATCATCCCCAAATTGGTCCTGAACCTTGGGAAAAGATGCTGATGAAGCACGTTTGGTACCATTAAGAGTTTATGGCAGTGTTCTTGCGCAAAATGTCCCCCAGTTACCTAGAGTGAGAAGCAGCCTAGGAGATGGGGAGTGTAGAGATTCTTTACCCTGGGAATGAAAAAACTTTTTTTATTTCTCCTCGTAACGATAGATCTTCTAGAAGCTCTAAACAAGTGGGAGAGAACTTAATCAGAAAATATCAACAGTTAATATTTTATATTTCTTACAAAAGTGGAGACTATCTGTAAGTTACTTCTTGTTGAGATGAGGCTTCTTCGCAGCACTTCTAGACTCGAGGCATTTGTTGAAAAGTCTACTACTACCTATGCGTGCCGAAGCGTCAACAGCTGCTCCTTTTCAATCGTGAGCAAGCTTGGCACTGTAGGCAACCTTGTCATTGATCTAAGACCTTAACAGATGTTGATTTTAACGTACATTTCAAGCACTTTGGCATCCAGAAGACCTCTTCACAGGAGTGTAAGCAGTTTTTTTAAAGTCGTTAATGATTCAAAAGATGGCGCTCCCCAATGTACCCCTTAGCAACTTCTCGTATCTCCTTACATTTTAGGCCACTTTGGTATGGCTCCTGCGGCCTTCCTTCTCTTAAAACTCCTAACGGATTAAATAGTTAATACTAATAAAATTCTCATTTCACAAATTCACCATAATAATCTTCATTTTAAACTTAAAATTTTTGAATTTGGAATTTTATATATATATATATATATATATATATATATATATATATATATATATATTAAGCAATACATTAAATGTAGCTTCTCTAAAACATGTAAAATGTCTACACATATTTACTATTTATACTATTGAATTTCTTTAAATTTATCAGAAGATGACCGAAAAGGTCGAAAGGTACCTCGGGACAATAATAAATAAGTTATGAATATTCGAACCCTTATTCTTAACCTTTCTTAAGACAAAAAAGTTTAATAAGAAAATTATGAAAGCAGAGAATAAAGTTAATTAAAGCTCAGCTGGACCTGGTCTTTAATAAAACGCATAACAGAGGAACTTCTACCTGGATGTATATATATATATATATATATATATATATATATATATATATATATATATATATATATATATATATATATATATATATATATATATATATATACATATATATATATATATATATATATATATATATATATATATATATATATATATATATATATATATATATATATATATATATATATATATGAAAAACTCACAAAGTATCACGTGAGGGTAGTAAATGAATGCAATGTCCCGCAGGAAAAAATGAAAAGGTGTTTACAAGTACTTTCGAACTTTATTAAGTTCCTTATCAAGGATAACTACAAGAAATAATATTATATTAGAGGTATATATACGAAAGAAAAGTATGAAAGACCACCTTGATAAGGAACTTAATAAAGTTCGAAAGTACTTGGAAACACCTTTTCATTTTTTCCTGCGGGACATTGCATTCATATATATAAATATATATATAACATAATTTTCTCTATTATCTGCACTATAAAACCGGTCCTTTTCTGATTCTGCAATGAGGCTATTATTTGTTTTAGAATTTTTAGTTTCGCCATAGAATTTGAGAAGAAATTGGATATAATAAAACTACATATATATCACTCCTTATCTCTTTTGTCCTCGGTCATGTTTTTGTGGCTTTTGAGAAACATTTTCTTGGAAGCAAATTTTTTCCTTTAATACAAATATTCCGCTTTTCTAATTCTGTTTCTTTTTGGAAACATTTTTTGGCTCTTTTATATTTCTTTCTATTCAGAAAGATGGCGCGAATAGGTACTATAAATTTTAAGTGATTTCAGGAAAGAATTACCTCCTTGCAAATTATTATATATCTTCAAAGGATTGATTCTTTAAAACGTCATAAAAGGACAACTTAGAAAACAGGTATTAACTTCTTCAATTTTCTCATACCGTTCTTTCCGATCTTCAGTAATCAATGGAACAGAAATTGCTAATAATGGAGAAAGAGATCGATGATTGTTTATGGAGTATTATTGGCTATCCCTTGAGGTCGAAGACTGTTGTCTTCGATCAGATTTTCTGTTGAATTATGAGCCCAAAGTTGAGTTTTATGGTCTTCGATCTTGAAATGGATGTATGATTACATAGCTTATCAGTCTAAATTTAAGTCTCAGGTAACGTATGAGCCAAATGCTGGCTTTGAAAGCAATAATAAAAAAAAAACGAAACATAAAGGCACGGGCAAAAAAGAAGACCTTATTCCCTAAATATTAATTTAATTAATAAATATTAACCTTCACAAGGAAAGGGAATAGAAAAAAATAAGATACAGAGCGAACAAGTAAGAGTAATAAAATGGAACCCATTTCGTAGACAGTAATTTTTTATCTACTATGTTAGGTAATGTGAACCACTTTGAATATCAAAAACCGAGTGTTAATCCCGATATAGCCGGTGATCAGTCCTTCTACCGATTTTGTTGCTGCTACAAAGCGCCATGTTTCCTAATATATAGATAGCATCATTTTAGTCACTACGTGGCTTTTGAATCTGGGACGAAGTTTGCATATTCCAACGTATGCCTTACAACCTGCGCTTTGCTCACCCCGATGTATTGTTAGGGGTGTCCAGAAACATTAATAAGAGGTTTTCACTAAAAAGTACTTTGAGATCTTAGTTCAGGGACGGCTAACAAATCTCGTGAAATTACCCCTGTTAGACCACGGATGCGTCACCTTTTAGGGGTTATTGCTGAAGGCTGCATTTTGTAGAGACGCAGAAGGTAGTAAGAAAATTACTGCATAGGTGACCAAAATCACATCGATTAGAACAAATGAATATAAGGGATTGCGTAGATATGATTGTGGATGATTAAGTTAATAAAAGATGAAGGAAGAAACTCATCTTTGCACGCTGCGTCCGCCCATGACAAACAGAACGAACTAAGTCATCTTTTACTGATGGGGGGAATATTCTAGGCTTGTACATGTGAGGCATGGAGGGCAGGTGAAGGAGAATGGCGCACAATTGAAACGAAAGATGAATGTAGGACGAAACTTCTGCACATGGACCCCTCTTTAGATCTAGACCTCCACAAAAAGAAGGCTTTGTGTTTGCAAGCGATATTTCTGTAATGACGTGATAATGACCATACTATGTTACATAAAATCCATAGTTAAAGAAATTTAGCTTCAATTCAGTTCCAGCTGCCAGTCGTCTGGTGGTATGGTTGTTTACAAGACCATTTAAATAGGCATCTTTCTGGTAGCCTATAATAAAAATATCATTGTCATGTATCAATTTGGGAAAAAATTTAGACAAATAGTAGTTGTATGTGGTAGGTTGAAATTTTAGTATGTACCCAAACTCAAGAGTATCTCATTACTTGTAAGTGGGATGAAATAACCTACAATTAGTAAAACATTTGACACATTCATTCCTTAAAAAATAACAATAGAGGTACATCTCTGTAAAGCATCACTGTAAATGGAAAACGCCCTTAACGTACCATAAATGAAAAAAACACTTACCGGAAGGGACCTGTAAATGTAAAATCCCTCTACAGAAAATATCGGTAAATGGAAAACTCCATTATCGGAAGAGACCAGTAGAAAAGTAAGATCTTCTTCTGAATTCCAAGTTGTAGGAATGTCCTGGTCGTCACCTTTGTAATCCGATTTTGTTCTTTTAGTCCCCATGCCCTGAGTGAGCATGGAAACAGATTGACTTCTCGTGTGGCAAGAGCCCCCCTTCCCCTCCCTGAGCTGGCTGAGCCTAGGTAGGTACATGTGAGACCGTCCGACCGGTAGACATCAGCCATGACCACCTCGGTAACCCGTAGGCAAAACCTTCCCGCATTGGGTGCCGCCGAGATTTGAACTCAAGGATAAAACAATGAACATAAAGGGGTGGAATGACGGAGGAAGGAAGAATAGAGACATGTTTAAAACCACCAACCACAAACCGGATTCAAGAAGAAGGGATTAAGCCTCACCCTCATCCAGCCCCGCAAAGGAATGGATGGACGGAAGCTGGTTGGCGACTAGCCGGCAATATTTAGCTACCAGCAAAAAAATAGGCGAGAAAAGGCTTCTAAATAACGTGGCGAAAGAGAGTAAGGGGGTGATGTGTAGATGGAATAAAGTCCAAGTAGCTTTAAGTTACCCTACTACACCCTTCTTCTCCCTGTGGGGGTTTCCGTAGCCATAGAAATTGCCATAGATACGGCAATTAGGGTTACATCAGTTCTCTTCAAGATCTCCGTACTTACTTCTTTCATTCCATTATCCTTCTCTCTTATTTCACTTATTTTCTTTCTAAAACCTTTTTTTGTTTTCCCCCAGTTTATAGTTGTAGTCTTGTAATCCCATATCTGATCAAATTAGTTTATTCACCATCATAATGTTGGAGTATTTTAAGATATTTTGAGTATGTTGTCGGGTGCTTTCTCACAATTCTTCTCGGTGAGTCCTGCTGTTTCTTCTCAAAAAGTGAGATCATGGTCTTCACCTCTTACCTGGTGATCGATAAGTGACTCTCCTTACATCTACAAAGTGGTGAGCATGTGTTCTATTGATTTCCTCGTTAAGCGAGTCTATTATAGTGTGCTCAAAATTGATGTCAAATTCTTCATTTTCTTCTGCACTTATGTCGAAATTCCTCGTCCAATTTTCAATGAATATCTGCTCAATCCTATCCACGTCTTTTATGTTGTTTCCTTGATTGTCTTTTATTTTCATTTTTTTTGTGCCTGCCTTGGCTTTCATTTAATTAACTTTTCCTCAAAATTCCTTAACAGGTGCATCATCAATCCTTCATATTGTTTCGTTCGAATCTTTACTTTGTTTTTACGTTATTTCCGTAATCATTTCTCATTTCGACTTTATGTAGCTCCCAAGTTGTGCCGTTCCTTCTTATTTCTTCCGATATTTTACCTGGTCTTCTGTACTTTTGAACCATTTCGGGTGTCCAGGTAAAGTTGTTAATCGTTTTGTAGCCGCTTTTTGGTATTGCAATTTCGTCTGCTGCTTGCATCGAGCGCCTTAGTTTTCAAATTTTGTATCTATGTATTCTAACATTCCTTCTTGTCGAGGTTTTTGTATATAATTATTTAATTATCTTCTGCATCTTTCTTAGTCCACTCTGTGGTATGCTTTTTTTACCTTCACAGGGATCTGTATTGGTCTTTGGTTGATAGTGAGGAGAGTCGTGTGTCATCTCTGCACGATATATCTTCCGGCTGCGTGTAATAGTTGTAAAGGAGATACGAGGGGCAGTCAATAAGTTTTGAAAATCAGTACGGTAAAACAGAGGAAGGATGATGGCTGTTTGTGAGGGTGTTAGGACAAGTTATGAAAAGTCAGGACCTGCAGCCGCACGCTCCTGCCTCGTCTATTTAAGAAGCAGTAGCTGATCGCAGATCGTCAGTCACAAATTTTTCAACAATGGAGAAGGTTGAGCACCGCGCAGTGATCAAATTTTGACCAAGGAAGGCAAGAATGCAAAAGAGATCCATGAACGCATGGTTGCAGTGTACATCGACACCGCCCCTTCCTATGCAACCATTGCTCGCTGGAATAGGGAGTTCTGCCATGGTCGTGACTCCCTTGAAGATGAACCCCGTCCAGGACGCCCGTCAGACGTGACCAACGAGGACAATGTAGCCCGTGTGGAGAGGAGGACCCTCGAAAATCGACGGGTGAAGGTCGAAGGAATCGAGCGAGAACTTGGAATATCACATGGAAATGTTATCAACATCATCCACGATAATTTGGCCATGACCAAAGTCTCTGCCCGTTGGGTCCCTAGAAACCTCACGCCCCATGATCGACTTCAACGTCGTCAAAGTTCACAAGGCCAGAGTTGCACAAGCTGCCCTGCGCGAGTGCGGATTCGAGAAGCTCAACCATTTTCCCCTACAGTCCAGATCTGGCCACTAGCGACTACTTTTTATTCCTGTACAACCAAGTCCCGGGGGTATTCGAACACGCAGAGTGACAGGTGAGGAAACGTGGGTCCATCACTGGGATCCCCTAGCGACTACTTTTTATTCCGTCAACTCAAGGCTGCACTGCGTGGACGCCGGTTTGGGGACGATGAAGATGTACAGCTCGCCGTCCAGGAGTGGATTGAAGAGCAGTCGGGAGATTTCTGGTTTTCAGGAATTCGAAGCCTCAGGTACAAGTGGCGCAAGTGCATTGAAGTCGAGGGTAGTTTTATTGAAAAATAATAAAACACTTTTCCTAATATCTCGTTTCCTTATATCCGAATTGCAAAACTTATTGACCGCCCCTCATAGTTATTGACTAGGCAGATGTCCGGTTTTGAGACAGTGGCCCATGTTTCCGAAGTTTGGTAATCAGGTCCTAGTTGATGGCAGATTCCTCTTGCGAACAGTGCTGATAAGTGCCTTCCTCTTGTTTTGATTTTTATATCCATTCGCTGCAGAATTGACATTATATAGCCCATGAATATCACTGGGTTTTTATTATAAAAATGTTTATAAAGTTATTAATCTTCAAATCATTTCTCCTTGAAGTTTGATATTGTGTAGCTATTATTATGTTATATATCTCAATTTTTATTTCTACAACGATATTTGTGTTGACTTAGTGCTCCTTTCTGGCCTTGTAACTATGGCGCCACTGAGTCTCAGTCGGTAGATGGGGCACAGAGTCAAGGTGATCAGGCAGTCGGCGCAACGGAATCCTTCCTGAAGAGAAAGGACTGCCTGGTAGTTTAGGGCACGGTGCAATCTCACGTTAAAGGCTAATTCTTGCAAGGGGTTTGATCGTGAAAGAAGGGCGGTGACCATTAGTGATCACAGAAATTCAATGTAATTTGCTTGCCCGTCTTCGAAGCCCGGTACGACGCAGTGGAGGGGAGAAAAAGTAGCGGTATGGCTTAGCTGTATTCAAAGTACAAGATTTGCTAAGAATGCCTCTGAGATTTATAAGTGGATTTACCAATTACTAACCTAAGAAGAGCAGATGGATTTCGAACACAGCCTTTTTATTTGCTACTTTCACGACCAGAGGACGGGCATACACTTTTCCTAACCTATCTTATAAAGTGGGTGGCACTGGAAACGTATGACGTCAAGCAGAAAAGGTTTTTGACCTTATAACAAATTCCTAAGCTTTTGTAATTTGAGAATTATTTAAGAAGAGGCAGTTTTTCCAGTAATACCTTGGTTTTAATGCTTGCACGGCACGATTTCTGCTCTGAAATCATTGAGATTTCGGGAAAATGAAATACAGAGTTTGCTCAGCAGATGAGAGAGTCGGATACAAACAACAGTTGAGCTTTTTTGAATAAACTTTATTAAACTACTAAGCGTTTATTTCGTATCTATTTGTCTAAATATTATCTATCTAGTTACATGCAAATGTATGTTTCTTAAATACGAAAGTGAGAGGCGGGCTTTCCGTTTCATCTAACTATGCTATAGTTACTTTGTTGTTCAGGCAGTTAACACTACTCCCTTTCAAATGAAGTGTGGAAACTCGGGTTCTTTGCTTCGCTTCGCACTTCTATATTAGATATAAAAGTAGAAATTTATATATCCTATGATTTTAAAAATATGTTACAAGCGGTTAATCAATAATAAACTCAACGTATCCGATAGTTTTGTACAAATTAATTGAACAAAACGATAAATTTGGGAGTAAAATAATTAACAAATAATTATCTAAATGATATTCTAATACTTGACTTTGTTTTAGATTGATAAGTTTAAGTTTCGGCAATGGGGTTTTGAGCCCTTTGAAGTGGTATTTGGTGTCTATTTTGAATCCTAGAAGCCTGACCACCTCAATGTTTCTGTATGGGGTTTCGGGAAGAATGAATTGAGAATAATCATACGTTATGGGCTCTATATCATCGGTGTTATTTTGTATAGTTAATACCGGGTGTAGGGCCTGTTTGCAAGCTTCCTGTTTTCGGTAAATGATGATTACTATTGCTACGATTAAAACAAAGGATATAATCACTACAGCGGTAGTAGAGTATGAAATGGGTTGCATTATGTCAAGGATTTTGACATAATGGTTTTGATAGTGATTAAGAGTTTCAAGACTTTCGCTTTCCAAATCTATGGCTGTAAATGAGTAAACAGTTAGAGGCTTAATCGACAAATTAATGAGTTCGGTCTGAAGAATTGGGAGATCCACTTTGGTAGATTTATGGAGTTCTTTTGCAATGAGATGCATGCGTTGGGGATTATATACTCCGGTATCTTCAGTTTCTATGGAGCATCTAGGGGGAAGTTAAGTGATGTATGGAAGTATGACTGTGGTTCTATTCGAGGGTCTGGAGAAGGAAATCCAGGTAGCCAGGCCGATAGGAATTGAGACTGGTCGGTTTGATAGATATTCCATAAATTCACAAGCGGTGGGGTGACGGTTTTCGATTAAATCTAATAGGCAAGAGTTGCTATTTGCGACTTCTAATGTATGAATAAGCGGACAGACAACAATGGATTGGCTTGCAGGGGGTTTACAGAATGGGGTTTTTACCTACAAAACCTCTGAATACAAACGGTAATCACTTGAAACAAATGCGTATGCGGGCGCATTAGAATAGTACAGGTGACTAATACGAGTATTATTTGATAAAGGCGTGGGGAACGGTCTCAGGCGGTAAACAGGGTAGGGGTGGTTGTTGAAGAAGAGGATGATGAGATGGAAGGTGTAAGGCTCGTTTCCATGGAAGGTACAAGTATACTCCAAAAACAGGGGTAGGTTTCCTATTGTGGGAGAAAACACAGGATCCAGTTTCAGCTGGTTAGAAGCTGTAGTAACCAAGCTAAACATGGCAGTAGAGGAGAGAATATTAGCAAGAGTAAGTTGTTTTGAAGCAAACTGTTCAGCTTGTAAAACCTTTCTCTGAAAAAAATTGAAATTTTCCACATATGTGGTCATCAGTGTAAGACATATGTTAATAATACTGGTAAATTCTGTTTGCAGCTCATTGTTAGATAATTTTGTACAAGATGGTTCATGTTCGTGAGATCTCTACTGAGGTTTCGGAGATACACTCCTTGCCTAATGGTGTAGTTCACTAAGTTATTCACAACGTGTTCTATTTGAAGTTGTTCGCTTGCGATGACATGTACCCTTAGTTGTATTTTTTTTGTACGTCCTTCCTAGTAGCAGTTTAGAATAGTTCTTTCAGTATTTTTCCACTTGAGTCAATTAAAGCACGTTTTTTTGCGAGTCTTCCCATGAGCATTTTTAATCCAGGGTTTATGGCTATGTGGAGAATTTCGTTTTACACCAGTCGGAGGTATTCCAAGGTGTGTGTCATCTGTTGATGGTTTAAGTAATCCAAACCGAATGATAAGTTGTGAAATAGAAATTTATGGGAGCAGTTGTCTTTAGGGTGAAACTTCATTCCTGGGTAACAGCGTCTGTGGTGAGTCTCATTAATCGCTTTAGTTAGAGTGTCGATGTTCTTGAAGAGGTGTGTAAGTTGACTTCCAATAATTTGGGGGGCTCTAAGGCTTACGAAAACATTCGCAAAGCCTTTTACCTACACATAAATAAAATAAAATAATTGCAACAAAATTTAGCAAACCTCTAGAAGAGGGAAGGTTGTGTAATCCAATCGAGGAAGGGAATTTGGGTAATTCATCCGAGAAAAGAGACATAAATGAAATAGCCATATCTAAAAAGTTAGTTGCTGAAGCCAAACAATAAATATTAAATGTTGTTATATATAAAATAATTCAATATTTAAAGATATTATATATATAGTTAATATATATCTATATAAATATATATATATATATATATATATATATATATATATATATATATATATATATATATATATACTAGTATGAGATAAGTTTTCGCCAGATGAATTGAATCAAATCCTAAGGAGATATAAAAGAGAAATGAAAAAAAAATCATCGAAAATAAAATTGTAATGTAATGAAGGTGGAAAATGTTATAGTAAGCAAACAAGCAGAGGTGGCTCGAAGTGAACGAACGCTTTGAACCGAAATTCAATAATATTAATATAAAAAAAAACGAACGAACTTAGAGGGAATGGAATGCATCAAGGTCACTAAAATGTTGACTTAAGTACAAAATAAATCGACTGATAAACTTCCAATAATAGGAGTTGGAATTAACACGGTGATTAAAATAAAACGTTAAAATACACATATGAAAGGCAATTATTAGAGAATGAACCGACTAAAAAAACACAGGAAACGGTGATATAAAATAAGATATAGTGAGGAATAATGAAATATCCATACATGTGTTCATTGGAATAGGAAAAAACTAACATAACTATTAGTTTTGGAAAGAACGAATAATCACGGATAATGGTATAAAAGAAGTTAGTAAGGGAAGATTAACTCGGGTAGAATAACGTGAATTGTGCTTACTGCTAAGGAAAACAGACAAAGAAAACGAATGAAGGAATCAGTGCTTACGAGGGGACTTTTAAAATAGAAAGCGAATCAGCTTTGCAACTTGAGCCAATGATTCAACGAACATATCTCGTTCAAGGTCACGAGAGAGTGAGGAGAGGGATAACTCTAGTCTAGGGCAGAAAACTGATATATGGAGAATCTTCCTTAAAGTAAGGGAATTTAATTGAAGTACAAAAAATAAAGAAAATGGAGAGATTACTTAGCCTAGCCAAAATACAAGAAAGTGGGACAAATAAAATAGTAGACATTCAGAAACATCTAATTTTTCAGGAAAAGAATTTCTTTCATATGGTTGTACAAGTCTCATGTGTATAGAAACAACGAGTGCCAACCATTCATGCTCAGGAATATCATTAAAAATTGAAAAAAATGGGGTTTAATTTTGAATCATTTGAGAGGGAATAGTTATGGTTGCAAACATCCAAACCACTCTTTACATTATCGAACAGAGCATCTTTTTCATGGATTTAAGCGTATCTTGTCTCCGAATTACTGTTCTTCGGCCATCACCGGCCTTGAGAACAATAAATCTTCTGGAAGAACACTGCTTTTGCCAGTCGCTAACATATTTACATTACCAGGATTAGCATTTATTTGGCTCTCCTCTTTTAAACTAGAAATCTTTAGAGCAGCCCTTGCCGGTCTCTCCATCCTTAAACTAAAGATCATTGGGGGAGATCTTTTCTGGTTCTCCAAGGGGGTTTCTACTTTAATCGCAGAGCTTACTCTCTGACCATTAATTAACTCAATTAGACACGATCCGATATTTAATACCTCACCAAGAATTGACCCATCATCGATATGACTGATTGTATCTACGATAAATAGTCCTCTGTTTATGTATCCCTTTTCTATAACATATAACGCATTCTCAGGTTAAGTATTTCTTCCATTCACTCCCTTTATTTTCACACTAAAACGAGCTCTTTCTTGGGGCTGGATTTCTACATTCTCTGGGACACACAATTCTACTCGGTTTTTAGTTTCCACTGTGAGCTCTATTGGTACTTGCACCCAACTACAAGCTAAATTATTTTGAAACACAGTATCTTCTTTGTTGCAGCTCATCACGCGTCCGTAATTTTCTATACTCCTATTAACAGGGGTCACCACATGACTCCCTTGATTCAACCCTACATCTGAGGAATTTGACGCTTTATTTCATCTGGGACTCAACTCATGGACTTCAATTTGTTCCATAGACTCAACACGACCTGTCGATGGCTCTCGTAGCCCATCGTTAATAGAACAGGGTGATGATGACTCTCTTAGCTTATCATGTAACACATTCATCTCGTTTAGTCGTTGCACACGACTGTTAGTTTCACATTCGCGGGAACTCTATATACGGCAAACTGTTGAAAAAGCATCACTCAACTCGGGTGCCTCTGTGCCTTCAAATAGCTCTGTGGCTGCATCCTCCTCCTCCTCGAGGTTCGATGCACTTGACTCGCGTAAACATTGTGATTGACAATTGCCGTCGGTCAACGCATGTGTATTTCTTCTACCTCAAACTCGCTTACTGGCTGGTTATATTTCCCAAGCATTTTGGTTCATAAAGTCCATCCCCAATAAATATCAGTTGAAAAGGCAACCCTATTATCTACAATTTGAACTAGGATTGGGTACAGCATCATCCACACTTAAATAAAACTCTAATTCTCCAAAAGTAGGGATTTCGCTTCCTTGCGCCTCGGTCAATCTAACACAAGATTTGGTGATATGATACCTGCCTGGGTACCAACTCAGCAAAAGTTTGTTTTACTAAGGAACTTGCCGCTCCGGTATCGAACATAGTGGTAGCCGGCAATTGCCTTACTCGTCGTCTTACTACTAGTTCTTGTAATGGGTTTATTGGTACTAGTCTAATGCGAAAGGATTTAATACTGAGGAGGTCCTTCGTCTGGCGGAAGGCCTCTTCCCGCAAAAGGTTCCGTATAGTACGGGCTCTTAACCTCCTGGAAAAGCTCAGGATAGCCCAATTCTACTTCATTAGCAGTAAGAATATTCTTTGTACTGGACCCTGCAAATCGATTCCCTGTTCGATCGGTACGGGTTCGTTGTAGTGGTTTGGATGGGAACCCCCCTCGCATTCCTCAGTGCTACAGGTGCTCGGCTGTAGCTTTCACCTCTCCTGTGTCCGTTCTCATGGCATACAGCAGATTATAGGGGATTCCTACATTCAACAGCAATGTCCTTTGACCTCACAATTATGACACCTAGCACTTTCTTTGCATTCTATCATCCTGTGTCCAACCCTATCACAGTTAAAACACCTCTCTACCCTGGGAGTGTTAGCAGGTTTATCATTTCTAGGTATACTATCCCTCCGCTTATCAGTACTATCCTTTGCATACCCGGGTTCGTATCTAGCAGCTTGGGTTCGTTAAGCGGGTAGATGAACTTGCACATGTATATACCCAGTACTTGCAACTAGGTAGATAGGGCTGTTTGGTTCTTATGGCCGTTGGCAAAAGGCCTGTGGTTTATCCTCTCTCATTTTGATTACGGTAATGTTAACATCCTCATCTAACTTAATTTCATTCTGGAATTTCTTTTGTGCAACAGGTGGAATGTTTGTGAAAAAAGCAATTGAAGCTAATATATTACATAGCTCTTTCATATTACTACACCGGAGGTTTAGTGATGTTTCCACGGCTTTAAGGGCTTCCCCAACTGTACTATGTACCCTGCATGTAAAAGTTTTTATATCCTCTTTCTTGTCTTTATTCTACTTCAGAGTGAATACCACAGCTAATCCAGTGAAGGGCTGTTCTTCACTAAATTGTTTGTAATGATGGCGGAGCGCCTCTTTGAACGCTTGCCATGTTGTGGCAGTTTTTAAACTAGGTTGGTATTCAACAACCAGAAGGGCATTTCACTCTGATTCGTGTAGAAACCGTTTTGCCTCTGTGATTTTGTCTTGGTCAGTTGGAACTAATGTGGGTTCCCAGCGGAAGTATCTTCTAGTTGATTAAACCATGTGTTTAAGTAAGGTTCTACCCATACGCCATTTACTGTTCCTTTTAGTTTTCAAACTGGATTTGGTAATCATAGTAGACGTGTTATATTCAAAGTGTATGGGTACATAGTGTTTGAGTTGGGTGGAAGTGTGGGATTCGGTGGGTTTGTAGGAGTTTGGTCAATCGTCTCAAAAGAAAGGGGTTCGGATATGTGCTGCCCGAAAAAGAGAGAGTTGGGAGTAAATGCGATACTATGGTATCGTCACTGTTACTATGATTACTAAGAGTAACTAAAGGGGAAACTCAAGCTGATTTATTAACCACAAAGTGCCTGACCAATATTAGTGCGTTTCCACAAGAAATAAACAATGCCGACTCTAACTAAAATTGCTTCGGAAATATAAAATGAATTTTAGCTCAATTATTTCGATAAGATATATCGTAAATGTTACAAATTCTTTAAAGCTCAGTACCCTAATAATTTGCACTAAAACTGCTCAAATGAAGCCTAAATTTTTCCTCTTCAATATCGTACCCGAACGATAAAGATTGATCTTAATTACATACTAACCAAAAATGACTTCGTATAAATTCACTAATAATTGAAAAGTAAGTAAAAAATCCTTCGTTAAAATGAAACATTAAGGTGCCAACACAAAATAAAGCTAACAGCCTAAATGCCCTTTACGCCCTAAAGGTCGTACTTGCAAGTTGCGTTGTTTCCTTGACGTATTCATTGTGGTACGTGATGATTTGATTTCGTTTAACTTCAGGCCTCGGAGAGTCTTTTAACGGCGTCTCGCATTCCGCACTCGTGCCGTGCTCTGGTAAAAGGCCACTATGTTCCGTGATGGATTCAGAGATGTAAACATACAGTGTTCTGAGCTAGCATCTCACTGTTGCTCCCACGTTTAGGATGGTAGACTAGTAGTCAGTTATTCCCATACCATAACAATCAAAAGGAAGAATTTTATTCTCTTTTCTGACTAATCAATGAGCCAGGCCACTAAGGGGATGATGAATATGACGTGGCAGCAAAAATTTGCAGAGGCTAGCTCGCCAGTGTTGATTTAGTGCTCCATTCTGGCCTTGTAACTATGGCGCCAATGAGCTAGTTGGTAGATGGGGCACAAATTCAAGGTGATCAGGCAGTCGGCACAATGGAATCCTTCTTGATGAGAAATGACTGCCTAGTAGTTTGGTACACGGTAAAATCTTACGTTAAAAGATTATTCTTGCAAAGGGTACGATCGTGAAAGAAAGGCGGTGACAATCAGTGATTACAGCTATGCAACGTAATTTGCTTGCCCGTCTTCGAAACCCGGTACGACGCAGTGGCGGAGAGCAAAAGGAGCGGTATGGCTTAGCTTTATTCAAAGTACAAGATTTGCTCAGAATGCCTCTGATCTAAAGATTACAAGGGTTTATATGAGAAGAGTTGGGCCCACTTCCAAAGGGGTTTGCCAATAGGATACTACTCAGGAGGAGCTACGAGTATTTGCTAGTTTAATGGAAGTCTTCCAATCCTATATTAGGCGGGAAGTGTTTTCACAATTCTTTAAGTAGGTTTACCAATTACTAACTTAGGAAGGCAGGTCAATTTCCAACACTGCCTGTTTATTTTTTTACTTTCACGACCAGAGGGCAGGCATGCACTTTTCCTAACTTATGTTAAAAAGTGGGTGACTCCGGAAACGTAAGACGTCAAGCAGTAATTCTGCAATGTGCATGAATTACGAATGTATGTATTTTGGCATACATGCCCCCCGCTATGTTTGGTAGTGCTGATGTTGCTTTGCTTGGCATTTCTGTACTCATTGCATCTGCGTACGAGGGGTTTGCACTAATCGTTTTCTTCTCTTGTTGCTTTCTTTCCTTTCCCTTGAAAACTTCCTTTCTTTTTGGGTAGAGCATGGCCATTGTCTGAGTTTCCTTCGTTGTTAATGCATTCATTGTTGGTTTGTGAAATGTATGAAAGTGTGCCGTTCGGTGATACATTCAGAACATATTACTAGTCCTTTATAGGGGCACTTCGTCGATGTGTATTTTTCTTTTGCGTTACATGTGAAGCATATTTTTATATTCACAAATACGTCTCTTTGTATGCTCGTGGGGGGTAATTAGCATATTAAATGCAATAGATCGTTTTCTTATGCGTTTGTTGCCATTCTAGTAATTTCGCATATGATCTTGAATAAAATGAGTGATCTGTGAATTTGTTCACCTCTTGTACTTTCTTTTACCCATGCTTCTACTTTTCGGCATACAAATCCTGTTTGAAGTGATCTGCGGTGGTGTCTTCGCTTCGAGGTCCAATTTTCTCTGTTATGCTGCCAGCCTTTGATAACAGCTGTTCTACATCTTTTCCTTATAGGCAGATGACAGTGAATCCATTCAATCTCGATGCACTTAAATAATCGTATTTCTAGGTCTGAGAAGATCGTCTAGGCAACTTGTTGTAGTGTCCGTTTTTTCCCCGTTCGGTATTAACCGGAGTGGCAATCTCTTACCTTCATCAGGGAGGGAGGCGCCATTTTCCTTTCCTAGAGTTCTAGTGTGCTGCAGTTTGTGTGCAGCTCCTAGTATTTAACTTCTGAAAGGGAAAAGATTACCTTGCTCTTTAAGTGTGAGAGCACTTATATATATCCTAATATTATCTCTCTTACCTTACGTGGTTCGCACTCTCCTTGGTCACCCTACCTAGCTAGACCTAACTCCTAAGCAGTCCGCAGTTGTGTTCAGGCTCGTGGCCGATAATCGGCCTCCTTTCTGGCCCCCTAATGAGGTCTCCTACAGGGGTTCACTATTTCCTAGTACCAACTGCAACTCAGAGCGTGTAGCATTCATAGGCAATCATACTGATGCCTCCAACGGATATCGTCAAAATCAAATTTAATTGTATAATATAATAGTATAGCGAGCGTCTCTACCTGACGTAATAGCAAGTAAATCTTAAATCATACTATAAAAAGTAGTCCCACAAATAGCGTTCAAGAGACTTTCCATTCAAATTAGGATTGACAAAATTACATAAAAGATTTCATTTGAACTGATCTATTTAAAAATTTCCCTTCGCTTTGCGTCTTGTTAAGCTTCAAATTTACTACGGGAGAAGCGGCAATTCGCAACAAATATATTCCTTCTTTTAATGGATCAGATGGATTTAACAATAGGTAGCGATTTACCCACCTCGAGAAGTGGATTTGATTATGCAGATAGAACAAAAATTACAGGACTTGTAAGGCTTTTATGCAAATGGACCCGTATAACATTGATTCCAACAACGTCTTCAATCTCGCGGGACTTTTCCAGTCTTCAAAATTTCGCCAACTAGACAGACTCTTAATTGAAATCTGTTACGTTTCATCGTTCCATTCAAAATGACTCCTGAGCAATTCATTATTCTCAGCTCCCTGTTTCACTCATGCTTTGGCAAAGACTTATTCAAGAAGTTTCCACTCATCACGATCCATTACTCGAGTTTACCACATTACTCTTACCATTGAGCGAATTGTACACTGTAAAAAAACTATTGTAAATTTTACAGAAAATTTACTGCCAACGAGGTTGCCAAACTTTCTGTGTAATCTGTAAACAAAAATTTCCGTAAAATTTACAGCTTTCTGTAAATGATGCTCCGTTAATTTTACTTTTTTCCTGTTAAATATCTCTAAATGCTATACACATATTATCCCGTAATACAGGCTGACCCCCCACCCCCCAAACGGGCCCCAACTTTCAAAGGCTAAATTTCTTAATTATCTGCAAAGATTATATGTGTATACAATTTATAGGAATTTTCTGGAATAAAAAGGAGGAAAAAGTATTTCTCAATTGTATTGTATTTCACTGGAATTGCAGTACTTGCTAACATAATTTTAGGTTAATAAGAACTTGAACAATATAAATTTGTAAGAAATTTCTAGTAATTTGATATATTGAGGTTACATCCTGAATCAACAGCAATGTTTTTATGACAACAATAACCATAAAAAAATGCAGTAATCTCACCAATATCTGGATAATGACTGGCTGAATAGTGACACCGTCCCAATAATGAATAATCCGGATACCGACACTCCGGATATTGGAGAGATTGTTGTACTGCGGAAAAATGATTACTTCTACTCATGAGATTTTGGTAAATTTACTAACAATATAACTACATAATTAATTAATAAAATAAAGTTCAGGGGGTAGAATAACTTACATCTAATAGTGCACTTTGAAGACCTTTTATGAATACGAAGTATTCTTCTCTTAATTAACAGATCTTGAATATCACAGAACTACCTGATGTGTCAATATACAAGAATACAAAAATATTTTTCTACCTCGGTAGGGAAATGATCACCTGTACCAAAGTATATTAAGATGAATTCAACGATCTAGTGTCTTGAAACGTCCTTATAAAAAATATAGAAGGTATTATTTGAACTCTATATGTTTAAGAAAATGGCATAAAAGGAATGTAACAATTTAAATATACCAGGAATGCCCGACAGTTTAGTTGAATACCTATAAAATAAAAAGATTTAAGTCATCCTTTCAGAGGAAAGAGGGCATTCAAGTTATAGGAAACATGGGAACATGAATGCTTAAAAACTAAAACAATATATATATATATATATATATATATATATATATATATATATATATATATATATATATATATATATATATATATACTACGTAGTCTATAATAAAATATACATAAATAAAGGGTGTTCCATTAAGACTGATCGAAGTTAGCAGTAAATAAAACAGTGTTATTGGTAAAAATTTATTGATTTCACTATTGGATCATGATATTTGAGTTATGGCAATTATGTGCGAAAAATAATATCGCTTAAATGTCCACCAAGGCTTCAGGAAGCACACCTCCACTCGATGGTCAAAATTTTTGATGACGTCTCTGCATAGTTGCTCCTCGATCTCACCAATATGCCTTATTATCTCATCCTTCAGCTGTTGAATTGTTGTCGGCTTGTTGGCATAGACCTTACTTTCGAGATGACCCCAAAGGAAGAAATCTAAAGGCATCAAGTCACACGATCGTGGTGGCCAATTGACCTTGTTGTTTTGAGAGATGATGCGACCTGGGAACTTCTCATTCAATAAGCCATTGTTGCATTGGCTGTGTGGCATATGGCGCCGTCCTGTTGAAACCACAAATCTCGACATCCAGAGAATTCAATTCAGGCCATAAAAAGTTGGTTATCATGGTACGGTATCGCTCGCCTGTCACCGTAACAGAATTCCCGGCATCATTTTCGAAGAAATACGGCCCAATGATTCCGCTACCAAAAAATGCACACCAAACAGTGACCTTTTGTGGATGCAGGGGCTTTTCAACAATCTTCCTGGGATTTTCATCAGCTCAAATGCGACAATTATGCTTATTAACGAATCCACGGAGATGAAAACGAGCTTCATCACTAAAGATGATTTTTTGCGAAAAGTCATCATCGGCTTGTCTTTGCTCGTGCACCCAATTGACGAATGTACGGCGCTTCAAATGGTCAGCAGTCTCCAGTTCTTGTGTCAATTGAATTTTTTAAGCGTATAGAGACAAATCTTTTGTCAAAATTCGATGTAACGTTGTTGTGGAGAGGTTCAATTCCTGTGGGCGATGGCGAATAAACATGTCTGGATCTTCGGCCACATTCTCGCGCACTGCAGCAATGTTTTCAGTTGAACGGCGTAAACGAGCACGCAATGGCGTTTTCTTTTCATATCTGCCACCGACCCCGTTTGTTTAAATTTACGAACAATTTTCCCAATTGCACTCTCGGTTGGTCGATTATGTTGACCAAAAAAATCGCGAAGTGCCCGAAATGCGTTTCTGTTTGAACGTCCATTTTGGTAATAGGCTTCGATAACTTTAACACGTTGTTCGATTGTTAATCTTTCCATGGTTGAAATTGCCAAAGACTGAAGTTGTTAAATCTGAAAGAAAAAGAAAAGAATCAATAGACACTTAAACTTAACTCACATTTAAAATCGGTCTAAGTTATTAGAACACCCTATCTATATGTGGTAACTCAAGGAGATTCTAAAGTAAATTAAACTAGAATTCAGTAAAAAATACATTAGGCAAACTTGAAAAATATTTCCACTAAGCCACACGATATGATATAATTATTTGATCAATTACTTGACACTTCATTAAAAAAAAGCTTTCCAAAAATATCATAATGAACCAAACTTGTAGACATTTAAGTACATCACCAAGAATGGGGCAAACTTTCATGCACTTGAGTATCTCCATTTCTAGTTTCCTCACCTTTACCTGCTGACACTATCTGCAATAATTACGATAATGTAAATGGGATACAAAAGTAACATTGTTGCTTTCAGTTTTAAACACACCACATTAGTACTTGATTAAAAGTAAGGTATTTATATACTACGGGGCAAAATGTTTAATTATGTTTAAGTAAATGGTAAAAAATAATAAATACAAAAATAATGGCCCACTAAGTTCCCAGATAGGCATGACCAGCCCCTTTCTCCAGGCACAAACAATTAAACCAATCAAACTGTTACAACATACTAATAACATCTCCATTAAAATATATATCTGCAAAGGAGGCTGTGTGTGTGGGTGTACCGTTGATCCGATTTCAACAAAACGTGCTGTGGAGTTACATTTTGCTTCGTGGTGTGTCACTGCGGGGTCAAATTTTAAGCCATCCCAAGGGCGGGGCAAACTTGACCCTGTGTGGGAACACCGTTGATATGATTGCAACCAAACTTGCTGTTTATGTCATTTTTGACCTGGGAAGTGACCTTGCGGAGCCAAGCCTCAGGTCAACCAAATTTGCTGTGAAGGTATTTCTTGACTTAGGGAAAGTGCTTGAGGAGGTAAAACTTTTGGCCCTACATGGAGAAGCCAAAAACTTGACTCTGCGTGGGCCCATCGTTATTCCGATTGCGACCAAACTTGCCATGGAGGTACTTCTTAAGTTTGGGAATGTTTTTGAGGAATCTAATTTTGTCGCTTCACCATAGGTGTATATGTGTGGGGGGGAGGGGGGGATCCCCAAACCTGTCCTCTGTTGGCACACTGTGGTCGATTGCGACCAAACTTACCATGGAGGTTCTTCTTAACTTGGGGACTGTTGAGCTAACCTGACCTTTGACCTCTTCAGGGAAAGTGTCCTCACAGAGTCGAATTTCCAGGGGCCCCTCGATGGGCCTAGCCCTCTGAAGCCCTCACCCGAGCAATGCTGGATCCTTTTAGCTAGTTTGTGATAAAACAAATTTATGTTTTGTAAGGTAACACTAAGGAGATTCTGGACAAAGTCAAATGGTAAATAAGATAATGAACTACATGGTTCAAATCCAACTTCTTTATTTATTTTCATATAACGGTGAAAATAGTTTGCCATATCTTTCCGTTCTCTACATATCCCATTTTCCTTCTTAAGCTTTCATTGGTTCATGTAATATTCTCCTTAGCGTTTTTCCAGGTTGTTACCATTTTCCATTTCCTTGGGACTTTAAATACATCTATATATCACGTGTCATTCGATTTTCAATTATTATTACTATATATTTATATATATATATATATATATATATATATATATATATATATATATATATATATATATATATACAGTAGGTGCAATAAATATCCGATACATGGTCAAAAGTTTATTTACCATAGTTACACAACAGCAAAGTAATCGAAAATTGAACATCTTATGTATTTTGTACGTTGAATACAAATTGGTATCATATTGCAAAAATAGTAAAGTACTACTATGATAAAGGCAAAAATATCAAACGAACGTTTCAAAAGTACCCGATACATCTAGGAAACCAGTTAGTATTTGGTGATATGACCTTTCGTCGCTAGTACAACTTCCAACCGTTTGGGATATTTACTTATGAGGTTCTTACAAATATTTGTAGGTATCTTTGCCCATTCTTCTTGGCATATTCTTTTTAAATCTGTTAGATATCTTGGGTCTCTTTTTTGACTCTTTAGTTTTAATTCTCGCCACAGGTTCTCGATAGGATTTAGATCTGGCGACTGACTTGGCCATCCCAAAACTTTTATTTTCTCCTGCTAAAACCACGCTGCAGTGCCCTTGGATGGATTTTTGGATCGTTGTCCCCTTGGCAACTGCAAGTCGTCTGCAGACTGTAAGAGATTATCATCCAGAATCCTGCGATACATCTAAACATTCATTTTTCCTTCAATAATATGGAGTCTTTCAGGACCTGCAGAGGAGAAGCAGCCCCATACTACTATGCTGCCTCCTCCAAACTTCACTGTTGGGATTCTATTTTTAGGATCATGCGCTGTTTTTCTGCCTCCAAACCTGACTAACACTATTCCGCCCAAATAACTCAATCTTCGTCTCGTCAGACCATAGTACAGCGTCCCCAAAACTTGTAGGCTTCTCTAAATGTTCCTTGGCAAAATTAATTCAAAACGATTTCTGACATAAATTGGTTTCAACAAAGGTGTCTTTCATGGTGTGTGAGAATGGAATTCCTCATTTCTACGAACTACTCTTAATTGTTATTTGCATACATTTGTCCCAGCTGCTTTCAAATCTTGCTGAAGTTCAGATCGAGTCACTATCCGCACAATTGAAATTTTAGATGGACGCCCTGAACGTGGTAAACTTGTAAACTTGCAGTGGACTGATATAACGTGAACCGGCGAATCGTATCACCAATGGTTTAGATTGGTATTTTTAGCATAGATGAAATTTTTCGATAGCCCAAACCACTTTTCGCCATTCTTTACTCTTCGCAATATTAGAATTAGAGTGTTGAACGATAACCTATTTCTGACTGAGGTCCGCTGTTTCACGTGGACGAAGTAGATTATTTTTCTAGAAAGTTCTACAGCATTCTTGTCACGTAAACCACTCTAGAATGTTCGAGAACTGTTTAGTATCACTTTAAAACTAATTTTGTGGGTGTGTTGGATACTTTTTGAGGCGATAATCTATCACTTTTGTCGATATAATATCCATGCTTTACTATTTGTGTATTCTAATACCGAATTTGTATTCAACGTGCAAAATCCATAAGATGTTCAATTTTCGATTACTTTGCTATTGAGTAACTATGATAAATAAACTTCTAACCATGTATCGGATATTTATTGCACCAACTGTATATATATATATATATATATATATATATATATATATATATATATATATATATATATATATATATATATATATCGGTGTATGATGGGAGTCGCTTCTCATCTATACATGTTTTGTTAAAGATCAGGTTGTATTTCGACTTTACCAATTTAATTTTAGCACGTTCTAACTGTCGAATGCATTTTTTTTTATATGAGGCTGAAGATTAAAAATCAACTGATGAATACCATTCTTTTTGGTCTTATTTAAAATATTCAGATCTTTTGCAAATTTTGACCGTGAGCCTTCGCCTTTCTTCAGGCATCTTCAGACAAAAGTCTTGGTTATTGTTGAGGCGGCATTGATGGAAACTTTATATTACCGTTGCCTCATTTAGCGGCGGGATAATTGTTTGGTGAGCAACAAAGAATGAATATCGTCTTCGTTCTTTTTACGTCGGAGTCAGAGTACGGTTCATTTTTCTTTTAGCAGAAAAAGTGCAATACTCGCTTTGAGCTTGTTTGCCATGTTTTGCACTTATGCTGGGATAATTTGTTATACGTGTCTCTCGCTAGGCTAGGGGATAAGGCGTTAGTTTTGAATGTCTTGGTGCCGCATTCGATTCCCGGTGAGACCGTAAAACACTGGCCCCCTTTGGTGGACACGATGTGCTTACCCCCCGCAGGGGTCGTTAACTCCTACACAAGTCATCTCGCACATACCCAATCACAAAACCGCTTTCTTTATTTGGCCTGTCCTCACAGTACATCCCACCAACTCTCTCCTCGTCCCTGAACCTGACGTAGAACGGGTGGCCACGAAATATGCTAAACAATTTTAATAGCTTTAAATGCTTCTATAAATAGACCAAGAGTCGTTGTACAAGAATGTAGAGGAGTAATATTAGGTGAAGGCGATTTTTATTTTAATAATATTATGTGGTGATACAAATTGTGGTATGTTATATAATTTAGACTCGGGGCAAAATTAGGACGGTCTAATATAATGTTATAAAAATACCCAAGGACTGTTAGATTTATATAGGAAACAAGAATTATTATTGTTGATCAATATGAAACTATATAGAGGTGTAAGAAGAAGTGCAAAGAATAATAAAACAAGGTCTGCTGACCAAAGTCCCGTGCTCTCACTTATTGTGATTTATGACCTTACGCCCTTCAAAACTTTCAATAATTCCCGGACTAACCGTGGGAGGACCTTGACAATTATATCAATCGAAAGGAAATGTAAAACAACATAGGGGTTTCAAATGTCCGTTATAATCGGCCAAATAGTTATGTTCAATGTTATTACCAAATAAAAAGCAAACGTGAACCGACGGACCGACATAGTAAGATATAGAGTCGCACACGACTAAAAACAGAACGAGAAGCGAATTGCTAAAGTCTTCCCTGCGTCGCCAGGACCACTGGGGTAGGCTGCGTATACATTTAACAATCGCATGTGTATGAGTGACACGCTATCTCGGCCCCCAGTGCCGCCGGTAATCTCAAACTGTACGGAGACAGCAGGAGCTGTATTTCTTCTAGGCATCTAATTTTCTTACATCTTTTTTACCCTTTCCATACAAGCCTCCATTCGCTACTTTTCCTTCCTGTCGACTCATTTTTCCTGCTAGGGGCCGACCACTACGACCTATATTTGGAACTGGACTACCAATATCGTGTTTCGGCCTGTCATAAAAGGCTACTAAATCCGGAATAAGTGGAACTGATCTGAGAAGCCGCCCACACAAAGCTTTTCGTGGTTTTGATGAATACCAAACCAACGTTGTGGGAATGTTATTTTAGGATTATGATGGTGAGTTGAACATCAAAGCTTGGTAAAGCTTGTGATTCTTGATGGGAGCATGTCAAACACTGGAAAGCTTCGCTAGATCTTCAGAGAGGTCATGTTTATATGCTTAAAATATAAAGTATTTGATCATTCATTTAACCAGCTTTAATTAATAGACATGAAACTTAGACAGGGAACAGAAAAAAACACGCCAAAACAATAAAAAAATCTGAGAAACCTGGAACGATTCATGATAGGAATAACTCCCAGGGACCATTAAAATCAATGAAATTAGTAGGTGAAAGATATTGTAAAACATAAAATGAATAAAAGTTATGAATTGGAAATTGGTAAGATATATTGCTTGCCGAACGGCATTAATTATAAATTAACACCTATTATTTTTTTTTTTTATCTGAATGAAATTTATTTTGAAGCATAAGGGGTGATGGCTTAAACTCACGTAACCCCCCTCATCCTCCCGCCTGTATCCGCTCCTGGAGGAATAGATGTAATATCAAAATGCAGCCATATAAAGAATACACATAAATGTAGGGAAGGCTCTACACAAAAGATGAACCAGAAATAGAAAAAAAAAACAAATAAATAAATAAAAATGAAATAAACATCATCTTAAGAATCGACATGTGTAAAATCCAAACGACAAAAATATACATATCTACATGAACAAGGACAATATCTAAGTTTAGGGAAGGGATTAAACGACTGGGATGATTTAGAGAGTGCGGGAAAGAAGAAATTAAAACTTAAAGGAAAGAATCATATAAAGGTAAGTATAGCATAGTAAGCCTGGAAAAGGTGGGGGTGAGAAAGAGAGAGTGATAGGGCGATGAAGGAAATGAGTAAACTAAGTAAAAATGAAAAATTAAACAAAGCAAATAATAACCTAGCATAGGTTTATGATTGGAAATAAATTAATTTATTATGGGTTTTCAATTAAAGGGTCGAGTTTAAACAGACCAGGGGAAATATTCATGTTGGAAAAGTTACTGAGTAAGAAATATTTTACGCTATTTCTTTTAATAAACTCTTCGGAATGATAAATGAACTTGGTAGAATTCTGAAGATTTTATTAAAAGAAATATCGTAGAATATTTATTAATTAGTTATTTTTCCAACATGAATATTTACCCCTGGTCCGTTTAAACTCGATCCTTTAATTATAAACCCATAGTAAATGAAACTATTTCCAATCATAAACCTATGTTATCATAGTCTAGTATTTGGTTTGTTTCAGTTTTCATTTTTTTATGCTTCTCTTTCCGTTTGCGTTTGAGTAGTGTGGCGTACTAATTGTACTTAAATGATAGTCGCTGGGGCACAATGACTCAAGGGTTCTCGATTAGATATGACTGTTTTTGCTTTTTTTAACCTTTGAATTGCCCTTTTTGGTCATACTAGCATTTATAGAAAGCAAAAAGCTTCAACTAACCTGGATGAGAGCCAGTTAATATAAGTGCATAGTATTCGGAGGCATCACTGTTGGCACACTGCATAATTTATGATGAGTTTTCATTAAAAATAAGACAGTCCATAATTGTCCTTTCTATTATCTAATTGATAGATATCTAAAAATTGCTAAATAATAAGAAGGGAGGTTCGATTCAAAACCCCTGGCCTTTGTTTCAAACGCTCAAGTGTGCTCAGAACTTCTCAGGTGCACTTGGGATTGTCCCCCTGTTCTGCTTGACGTTTCAATAGACGTTAAATTGAGGCGAAATGTTCCAAAAAGCGATTCCTGTACTAGACAAATGATAAGAGATAAAACTCAGATAAATGTACGAGTTTCATTGGGTGTGACTATTATTAACAAAGAAGTATAAACAAAAGCAACAAATGAATCTCCTCTAAGTTTGAATGACATTACAAGTTCTTCAATCTAAACTATGTATTAACTAGTATTTACAAAAAGTATGAAAGCATAAGCAAGCATTAATGTCCCTTCTCCTTATAAAAAAAGCCTTGATTTCATTCAGAGTTTCAAGTTCGCATCCCCAAAAAGATTTCCGCCGAGTTGATGCGTTGGCAGATGTAAATTTAAATATTTTTCCGCCCGCCTTTTTTCTCGTTATTTTCCATTGTGCCAACCAATTTCTCATCTTGAAAGGAATGGTATCGCTTGCTCGAAAGGATGAGGTCGTTTGTGCGGTAATCTCTTATCACCTCTTGTGTATTGGAGGAGAATTAATCGTATTTAAAAGCCCCCTTTCAAAATCAGGCAAGATATGTGACTAGCTGAAAATTAGAAAACCACTCACAACTCTATACAGAAATTGGTATGAAAGAACATCCATCGTTTCAGTTAGAAAATGAAGCGATACATTTAGGTGAAAAAGAACTCACATGAGGAGGGTTTTGTTTCAATAAGTGAAACTCATCAGGCTTTATTAAGGAAAAATCCGGGAAACAGTTGGTCAAAAAATATGCAAAAGCAAGGGAATGATGAATGTTGCGGAATTCTCATAAACCGGGTGTTATGCTAAACATATTCGGAGTGCCAAGGCCTGAAACGTATATATATATATATATACATGAACTGTATGCTCGTCTACAAAGATATGATAGAAGAATGGTGCACATTATTGGTATACATATAGTGTCCATGGATAACTTTCATGTTGGCTGCGCTATTGATAAGCTGTCAGAGACTAAGTAAATTACTCGATATGTCGATGCCGTTTTCCATTATGAGGTTATTTTTAACTCTACTTCCACAAGGAGAATGACGTCATTAATGGGTTACTCTTCCATCTCAAATTTCCTCCATAATTCGCTTCTTTTACTTCCTTAATAACATCAATGGCTGATGGAGTCGTTCTCGAGTCAAGATGTTTATCGGCAATCCGAAATCACGCGAGGAAATGGAGAAAATTCTTTCTTTCTTTTATCCCCATTTGATTAGCGACTCCTTAACGATGCGATGGGTGGCTTATTCTTCGGGAAATACTGGCAACAATTAACGCGCATTCCACCATCCAAAGGGAGAATGAGAGAAAAAATGAAAAAAAACTAGTAGTAATATTAACACGCCCCGGAATAATGCAATTAATTGTTTCTAAGCATCTAGAGAAAATTACAGAAGAAAATGAAGGAAAAGAACTATTGTTCCACTTGCGCGAGGCCACAGGGTGACATGAAGAACAGGACAAAATTATTTCAATTAATCATTATTTTACTATTGTTTAGCTGTTTTAACATTTTTTGCTCATTAAATTGTATATATTTTTAAATAGCTAGTTACATATATACTAGTTTTATTCCTATTAACGGGGATATTTCTAAAAACAGTTTCTCTTTGTCCTCTGTAAGTTATGATTTTGACTCTGGTCTGGTCAAAATAGTATTAATATTTCGTAGATTTTCCTTATCTTTTCTCATGGTATGGCGATTTCAACATCCTTCACGATACTCTCTTATATCATCGAGTTCTTGATATATTAGAGATTTACTCCCTCTCTCGATTTACTACATATCCCACCTACATACATGGGAATATAATTGAACCTATCAAGGCTTCCTCCTTTCCAATTCATAGCCCATTGGTTTTCTGGTGTCATTCAGGTGATCTTGCGAGAGATACCTTAGAGCTGTTCATGTTTGTGGCACTGATTCGGTTGCAGCCCCCCTCTCCTCCAGCATCCTTCTTAAATTTTCCCATGAAACCCACACTAATTGTATCCTCGCTGATAACAATTAAAAATGTTCAAGCTTTGTGCTCGTCTTCCTCTCCCGGTGACACCTTACTCACTTTTTTCTCTCGTCTGTGCTGGTTGTTCTTCCTTTCTCCTACAAAATAATTCATATCCGATCTGGGAATTCTCTTCCTCTATACCTCACCATCTAGTAATTTGCCACATACTACTCGCTAGCTACTTTCTTTCACGACTGCTTCCCCAGAGGAATTAACCTCTATCCTTCTCTATTTGAAAAAACTTTTTAATTTTTTACTTTTCCCTCTACCGTCGGATCTCTCCTGTTCTTTTCCCTATCTCATTAACTCCTAAAACCCCCCTCTCTCTCTCTCTCTCGACCGGTACGGTACAATATGATTTTTAACACGATGTTTTGCTAAGGAAAACTTGACAGGACCCAAACGAACCGCAAATCCCTTTCTCAATCTATCAACTTCCGTTCACTTCTAAAGTCTATAAATCTAGTGTCAGTATGGATTCTAGATCACGTGTCCTCCACCAACATAGATAGGAAATTCCAGTCTGGCCTCAAAGTCAAACACAACATTGAATTGGTTCTCCTAAATGTAAGTGAACGGCTTCAAAGGGCATCTTAGGCTAATCTTCATTATATTCTAGTCTTCGATATGTAGGCATCATTCAATATCGACAAAAATAAATACTGTATCTTCTTCATCATATTTGTGCATTCTTATAAGTCTCTGGAACCGTCCTTGACTGGTTCTGCCTCTTGGTTTTCCGTACCTCTCAGTTATTGGTCATCTTTGTTTTCTTATCTTGTTCCCAATGTCATTCTCTGGCATTAACTTGGTCCATCATTAAAATTTCTATACTGATGACACCTAAATCTATCTCTCATTTTTCTTATTTGCTGATAGCCTTATAATTCTACTACCTGCTCGAGACATCATTACTAAATGGCTTTGGAGCAACTTTCTCAAAATCAATCGTAACAAAACTGAAGTAGTACAGGTAGTTCAACTGTGAAACCATTGCTCCATTTTGTAGCTTCGATGATTCCTCTGTTCCATTTTCCGATACTGTTAAAAATTTAGGCGTCGCCTTTGATCTTTAATTACCTGTCAAAGCTAAATGCAGATTTCTTGCTCTCTTTTTTTGCTTTTACACTAATCTCAGCCGCATCTCACTTTGACCACAATAGTTTATAAGCCACTATCCATGCTTTTATTACCTACAACCTAATTACTGCAACTTTCTATGGGCTAAATATTATGCTTCCCTTTCTTCAACTCCTCCAACATGTCTAACTTTTGCACCCCGTGTCTCCTCTGCTCTTTGAAATATACTGGCTACCTATTCTATCCAGAATCACCTTAAAGGTTCTCCTTCTTGCCTACAAGGTCTTAAGCGCCACAACATTATTCTACCTCTCTTCCTCACTAAACATATCACATATCCCTGCTCTTGATATTCTCTGTTCTGGTTCTGCCGCTTATCGCTAATTCCACCTATCATCTGTGCTGGATGAGTGAGCAAGCATTTTCGGTTTTTGCTCCTAATATGTAGAATGATCGGATTGCTTTTTACAGCTCTTTTCCATCTCTTGGTTGCCTTCAAGTGTACCTTGAATACCCACCTCTTCTCTCCAGCCCTTGATTAGTAGGAAGACAAATGCTCTGTGAAGGTTTGTGGCCTTGGAGAGTACGTTACAATAACGTAACTTTAGTGAGTGATAACGGTGTAATATAAAAGATGACAAACAATCACGCTCTGGTCAAGGGTTATTCCGAATAGTTATCTTGTGGGAAGATAACAAAGAAAGCACGTTTCAAAGCTCCTTCAATAACAAAAACACTGGAAGAAGTGTAGTAAATTACCTTGAATTGTATTATATATTACAGAAGGGTAGCGATGAGTAAGCCAAGATAATTTAACTATTATATTAAGGAAACTATTACAAAATTACAGTCGCAAAAACCCTGAGTTCCACTCGAGGTCGGCTCAACAAAGGGAGTAGATCAGAGTGATTTTCCCTTATAAATTATACATGAATCTGATATCCACAATTTTATTCTTTATAGTAATTTTACATGTTAAAGTAATGTTAATAGATTGTATTCTTAAGTATATTGACTGAAGAGCATTTTGAACGATTTGCGAGGGTAAATTATTCTATATCTGGGTAATTATAAAGAGAAAATGGTGTCTGGGGGGCGGGACGCAGTATTCAATCATTTGTTAGCAAGCTTAAAATACTCATTTCTAGTGGCCCCTCGGTTATCTACTTAGCAACTCATAATTTATATTAAAGAAATTCTGAGTTGTTATTCGAGATAACAAACGAGCTTAATGACAATGATGAATATCCGATAGGGTAATTAGAAAAAGCTCAACCTATATTTCAAAGATTTTTGAACTCGAGCATCACCATGCTCCCTTGATAAATATAAGAGCCATAGTAAGTTAAAAAAGAGATTTCAATACCTTTCGTATCTACTAACAAAGACTTACACAAGATAAGTTTTTTTGTCGATTATGACAAAAGTTTTTGAACTCATTTAATTATTTGGGGGTTACTGTACAACGGGGGTTGGGTGATTAACGCAAAAGTATTTCTTGTGTTTTAAAGAACTGAATTATCAAGGGTAAGAGTTGGTCCCTCCCAAAAATTGATCATCTGCCAAGAGACCACTTGTCCTTAGAAGTGTTCAGCGTAAAGCGCCGAAATTAAGCCCTGAACTTATAAATAAAGGGTCTTCCAATAACTTGGACCGATTTTAAATGTGAGTTAAGTTTAAGCGTCTAATGATTTCTTTCTTTTTCTTTAAGATTTAACCACTTCAGTCTTTGGCCATTTCAACCATGGAAAGATTAACAATAGAGCGACGTGTTAAAGTTATCGAAGCCTATTACGAAAATGGACATTCAAACAGGAACGCATTTCGGGCATTTCGCGATTTTTTTGGTTAACATAATCGACCAACCGAGAGTGCAATTGGGAAAATTGTTCGTAAATTCAAACAAACGAGGTCAGTGGCAGATATGAAAACGCCATTGAGTGCTCGTTTACGCCGTTAAGCTGAAAACATTGCTGCAGTGCGCGAGAATGTGACCGAAGATCCAGACACCTCTATTCGTCATCGCGCTCAGGAATTGAACCTCTCCACAACAACGTTACATCGAATTTTGACAAAATATTTGTCTCTATACGCTTACAAAATTTAATTGACACAAGGACTGAAGACTGCTGACCATTTGAAGCGCCGTACATTCGTCAATTGGGTGCACGGGCAAAGACAAGCCCATGATGATTTTTCGCAAAAAATTATTTCTATTGATGAAGCCTATTTTCATCTTGGTGGATTCGTTGATAAGCAGAATTGTCGCATTTGGGCTGATGAAAATTCCAGGAAGACACTGCATCCACAAAAGGTCACTGTTGGGTGCGCATTTTTTGCTAGCGGAATCATTGGGCCGTATTTCTTCGAAAATGATGCCGGGAATTCTGTTACGGTGACAGCCGAGCGATACCGTGCCATGATAGCCAACTTTTTATGGTCTGAATTGAATTCTATGGATGTCGAGATTTGTGGTTTCAACAGGACGGCGCCACATGCCACACAGACAATGCAACAATGATTTTATTGAATGAGAAGTTTCCAGGTCGCATGATCTCTCGAAACAGCGAGGTCAATTGGCCACCACGATCGTGTGACCTGACGCCTTTAGATTTCTTCCTTTGGGGTCATCTCAAAATTAAGCTCTATGCCAACAAGCCAACAACAGGTTAACAGCTGAAGGATGAGATAACAAAGCATATTGGTGAGATCGAGGAGCAACTATGCAGAGACGTCATCAAAGATTTTTACCATCAAGTGGAGGTGTGCCGCCGAAGCCTTGGCGGACATTTAGGCGATATTATTTTTCACACATAATTGCCATGACTCAAAAAACATGATCCGAAGGTGAAATTAATAAATTTTCACCAATAACATTGTTTTATTTACTGCTAACTTTGATCTGTCTTAATGGAACACCCTTTATATTTAATGACCTCAGACTGGGATCTCTGAATTTGCTTTCACTGGAAAATCGTCGTTTGCACAATTAACTCATCGAAGTCTTTAAAATACTAAAATGTTTGACTATTATAAAATATTAATTGTTATTTGAGTTAGATAACCAGGCCGGTTTAGTATGTGATCTACACGGTATAACTTGTGATCTATATTTGATCAAAAGGTATAGCTTGTGATCTATATTTGATCAAAAGGTATAGCTTGTGATTTACATTAAAAAATCCTAATATTTACTCGACTCCTGGTTGGTTTAGTATATTAAAAGAAAGCGGCTTTTATAATTGATACACTTTTCGTCTTGAGCCCATTGAAAGAACTCAGGATAAGAGCAAAAGAATTTTACCCGCAGGTTATCGAGATGAATAAGTTGCTATAGTATTTCATCGACGCTATCAACTCTTTGAGGAACAGGTTGATATAGTTCTCTGCAGCAAATGCAGATGGGAAAAGGCGGAAAAACCAAGAAAAATAAGTGGTGAAAACCGTCCTGTTTTTCGCTGCATAAAATCTCTTTATTACATTTATAAATGATATTCGTCCTGTATACAGATAGTCATAGTATTCATGTTTCTAGTATGAAATAAAAATCAATTTAGTAGTTTTTCTTTGTATTTAAGTTCATCGATGGATTTTTATAAGTTTTTAATATCATGTTTTAATGTTTAACTCACTTCTCTGATTAGAATTGCACATTTATAAGTAAAGTTTTAATGTAGATCACAAGCTAGTCTAGATTTAAGTTGCTGTAGATCACATTGGCATGTAGATCACATACTATACCAGTACCAAAATTTTCCTCGTACAAAATTAATCATATATGAAATAATTGATTTTCATTGAAAGCACTTTAGTCACTATACGTTAAAGAAGAGAATTGCTAAATATTAATTTAACTTTAAAAATTGCTACAAAGAGTATAATTGCGCATATATAATTTATATCTACTTTTCCGTACATTGATCTTCTCTTCCTTCTTTTCCTTTCTTGTACTGTTCTCGAGGGGATCCGAGGGCCTTCTCTGGCTCAAAATTCTTTAATCAGGTGAAGAAATGAGTAAAATCACTGAGATTTATACGTGAGATGAGTCAATTTACTGTATCGGGTCAATGGGAAATGATGTGTGAATCAAGACGTGTTATATCCTCGTTACCTGTATTTATGGGACAGGTTTGCAGTAAAACATCATATTACATATATTTATAAATATAAGGACATAAAGTATGCCGGTATATTGTGGTTTCTGTATTGGATGAAAGATGTTGATGCCTACATTTACGGAACAAATCTGTTTGTGAATAGAAGATAACAGGTAAAGTCGTTAACTACCCATCCTTGGCTATCGCAGGGAGAAACAAAAGGCAGTGGGAAAGAAACAGACAGACTCTCTTACTCGACCGACGAAGCTATCACGGACACTGCGGATTCTGGGACAGCGCCTTCTCCTAGCGAAACATAGATTCTCGCTCAAATCCACTCGCTAAACGATTTTTCACTCGCAAGCAGATCAGTTTGGTGTTCATAAACCTAAAATCCAAACTTGCCTTCATTCATCGAACTCAAGCTGAAAATTATATGATGCCTCATCACATCAATATAATGAAAAAACAGCAAAGACTGCAGCGTTGTGCCTCTAAAATGTTAACCAGATTGGAAATAAATCCTTGTAAAGAGTGATCGAAGAAAGTGAATTGACATTGGTAGGAAACTAAACAGTTCAGAGGAGAACCTATTCTAGTTTTTTTTAAATATTAAAAGGATTCGATAATGTTAGAGCGTAAATCATAGTTCACGTAAATGCCATAAGCAGAACTCACCAAGGCTCGAAGCCGATGTAGCAAAGATTTTTTTCCGGAAGTTCTTAACTGCAACCCCATCAATTTATTTAAGAGCTCCTTGTACGACCATTGATAAGTCAAATATTAAATGCAGCTGACCTCAAACGAATATAATTCTCTCCAATGGCCCTGATTATTATCATCTTGTAAAATTAGGAGGAGTTCCTTAATCCAAACTTTTATTATCCTTTCAATTCTGTCATTTATTATCATTCGTCATTCAGGTTCGTGCTGAAAAACTTTATTCTCCTTTATTGTATATTCCTCAAGAGGTCTGAGAGCAAATAAATCTCTTCTACTCATTCTGTTGCTTTAATCCACACAGGAGACAAATTTGGCAGATATAGAATTTTGTGCCCAAATTTCATGTTCAATTTCGACATAGAATAACCGAAACAATCATAATTAACCACATACAAGATTGGTATAAGGCCAATAGAATCTTTAGATTAAAGTAACAAAAACACAAAATTAGACCAGAAATATTTAATCATTAAAAATTATTTTTCCAATGTTTTAGTGACATTTTTGTCTCCTTTAGAAACAAAAGAATATGAGCAATTTGGGGGCCTAACTTCATTTAATTCTTTCAGATTCTTATTTCAAAGAAAAATATATTATTTCTCCAAAATTTTATTAAATTCAATTTTAATGGTTTGAATTTCATTTTGGAAAAGATTTTATTATTTTTTCGATGTTTTTTCCTAGCTTTCACTTTGATTCTTTTTTCCTTGTTTTGATTTGATAGGGTATCTATTATTTTGCATTTTGGAAGATTGATTATGCGTATACAAAAGAGTAGGCTGTAAAAGAATGTAAACGAATGTGGACAGAAAAATAAACCGCATAAAATACGCATAAGGAAATAGAGAATGAAAACAATATGAAAAAAAGACAGTTAAAGAATACGAACAGAAAAATAATGAATGTATACAATGCGAACAGAAGGAAATAGATGTTAAACGGATGGGATAAAAAATAATAAGAATGGAAAAAGAATGTGAACAGAAAATATAATGTAATGTAAAAAGATATAACGTAAAAAAAAAATGTTGATAGAAACATACAAAGCAAAAGAGTGCGGGGAGAAATTAAAGAATGTGAAAAAAATAGGGACAGATAAAATATACTGTTTTAAAATGTGAAAAAATAGAATACGAAAGAATGCGGATAGATAAAAATAGAATGTTACCGAGTTATTAAAAAAGTAGAATGTTAAAGAATGCAAACAGACAAATAAAATATAAAAGAATGCGTATGGAAAAATTAAACGAAAAGGAATACGAAGAGAATAATACAAGATACCAAAAATCAGATAGAAAACATATAATGTAAAGAAAATGCAGAGAGTAAAAAAAAATGTGACTGAATACGAAAATAAAATAAATAATACGCCAAAGAACTCATTCAGGAAACACAGAGTAAAGCAATGCCCGCAGAAAGTAAAATGGAAAAGTATGCGGACAAGAAAGATTTAGGTTTAAAAGAATGCAGATAGAAGGAAAAGTAAAGATGGAATGACAACTTATATTGAAGAGCGAAGATGAGATTCATTTGTAGCGCGATGAAATATGAAATTTCGAGTGTCATTTGAACTAACGACTATTCGAATCAGATTTTCAGGGACATCCCTTCGAATCCCGCTCGATGATCGATTTCTTTTTTCATTTTTTGCCTGGATGGTGTTTTGCTCGTCGGAGCCACGCGTAGGCAGGCATATTTAAATACCATACGAGTGGAATCCAAAAGAGATGCAATTTGAATAGAATAATAGATATGTTGGGCTTCTTTATAGCATGCTGGAGCCGAGCAACAGTATTAATCAAATTATTATATTAAGCCAGTCAATATCCTTCTGTCAGCCTTTCTTTATCGAGACTATTCTTTTAACTTGCATTGGTTTCTCTAGTTCTTTATCATGCCCTTCATTATATTTTTAATAGGGGAGAGACTATGTTATTAAATTAATTTTTGCAATTTTTTGATGTTTTTAAACACACAATAACAAAAAAAATTATGGAAAAGAAAACATCCCCGAAATCAATCATCGTGCAAAACCACGCGCGAATTTGAAATACTGAAAGACATACAGTAGAATACAAAGAAATTAAAATTCGCAGTATCCACGTATCGGCTGAGATCGTTCCATATAACAAAAGAACATTGAAAGGAAACATTGCCTTTAATAAAATTGCTATATAAGAATACCCTGACTATCCTCCAACCCACACCATACACGCACACACACTTCGGATTGTGGGTAAAAGTCTTTGCTTTTTATCATCTTTCTACCTTGTCGAGGAAAGGAGGAGTGTGACCAAAAAGTCTTTAAAGGTACCCAAAACTGTACGCCAGGCAGCCACTATCGGCGCTGCGCTCGGGTACCATTGACTTGCAATATTCTTAGGATGGCTCTTTAAATGGGAATACGTTTGCCGGGTTCATCTCAAAGGTTATTCGAAAGACACACCTCTACAAAAATATGCTTTAATACAAATGATAAAAAAGAACAAGGGCACAAATAAATATGTAAATCTAAATAATAATCAGTACGATCAGGGAATATTATGACAGGCAAAAATTAAGGAAACTAGGTCCGGGAAAATATATAAGTGATCCAATAAGTTGGATTGAATGAAAGATTTAGCAAGTCTATTGGGATTACACCAAATCAGGAATTCTTCTTAGGACTGGGAACAAAGAAGTGGGACTTATGATGAAAGGACTCCTAGTTACCTCTGTTTGATGAAATAGGGATATGGAAAACCAATGGCCAGGTCTTCGTCGATGGGGTCTAGATGCGAAAGCGTCCAGAGAGACTCCGAAGGGGGTTGAAATTACCTCAGCTCCAGGGAGAAATAATCACGAAATCAAGATTCGTCTGCGGACGGCATAAAGTCTTAACCAATGTAGTAAGACGAGAGAGACCCAGGAAAATTTTCCTGGATATAAACGGGTTTCTGTAATCTTCCTCTGATCGGGGCGGATTAAACGAAGACGATCTGCTGACGAGATCACAAAAGCGAGGGGACCACTTCACGGGAAACAGATACGCCGATCTGGACGGCAAGAAGCTAGGGTTCTCTCTATCTGCTGAAGATTTGCATACATCACCTTAAATAGGAGCCACAGCCATGGTTGACAGAGGGCTGCGCGCAGCGAGGGCGTCCCAAGGAGATATCGGACGCGGCTTAAGCAAAAATGGACCTTGATAATTTCGTGCATCGACGAGGCCAATGGGAATTAAGAGAGATTCCCAAGGGATATCGGACGCGGCTTAAGCAAACATGAACCTTGATAATTTGGGGCATCGACGAGGCAAACGGGAAATAAGAGAGATTTCCTTCTACCCCAAAAGGGGGAAGATAGACACGGCTGCCACCTGGGAGTGAGACAGCGTTATAAAACTGGGAAAAAGACGGTGATAAAGTACCCTAAATTTATCACAGTTGCGCTGGTCTGTCTCGACCAGAGAAATTCTGTGTGATAACGGCATATTGAGTTTCATGCTCTCACATACCTTTTTCTTATTTTTTCTATCTTTTTCTTTCTACCAATCTGTTATTTGGATGATCTGAATGACTTCTCGGGATATGGAGGATTGAACTAACGAAATAAGTCAAGTAAGATGCATAGAAAAAAAACTTATGAATATTAGGAGTAGAACGAACTTTTCAAAGGAGTGTGAAAGTAAAAGTTCTAAACGATCCATGATGCATTTCCAGATTTTCGGAAGAGTCACGAAAGATATAAAAGATCACAATCCCGGTACCGGAAAAGGTGGGATGGAAACATTGAAATTATCGACAAGTTTGGCGCAACAACCTTTGCCTGCGACATGCGAAGTTTGGTTGATAAAAAAAAGCATTTAATAAAAAAAAAATCTTCAAGGACAAAAACAAAGGGGAATTACTGGGGATGATGATCATTCGAAGGGAAGAGCTGAGGTGAGTGCACAAAACACCAATTTCAGGAAAAATTTCAGACAGGCTTCGAACAAAATTTCACGATATATATTACGATTTTTTTCCAAACTGAACAAAAAAAGTTTAAATGTGAATTTAATCCAAAATAATATTATCAGAGAGCCATATGGGTTACCTTTTTAATGATTGACAGATACTTAAATGATCAAATTTATAATTAAATACCAATTTTTAAATGATATAATTATCATTTCCCTTTCGGTCGAGTTCCATGAGATACAAAATCCTTCAACCCGGATTTAAATCTAAAATTAACATTAAGGATTTCCATTACCAAAGTATTAGTGTTTATTGTGAAATTATTATTTTTTTAATTACAATGCAACTAGCAGAAGTGAAACATAGCAAATTGTAATTTTTAATAATTTACAAATAACCTACGTGATATGTCCCATATCACGACTTCCCAAATGAGAGGATACACTATAAAAAAAACATGTTTATTTTACAGTATTTTTCCCGTAAATACCAACAGGAAATTACTGTAACCGAAAATACAGATCTGACTGCTGTATGGGACATGAATTTTTCTTATTGTATTGATTTTCTTGACTGAGTCTTTATTAACATTTACAATGCAATATTTAGTGTTTTTCGAGACACCATAACCCTCCATATTATCTAAATAATATTTTATCATGATGGAATGAAGTACAGATAAAAACTGTAATTCGAAATACATAGTGACTGCAAATGTTGCAAATTTATCTTCGTTGCTATGTATTTGTTTTCGATGATATACTTTATGAAATACTTAGAATGTAATACTTATTCGTTGCCGATGAACCAATAGCCTTGAAAATATGTTTTAAGTCGTTTTTTTCATTTTATTTGGCTTGTATATTGTTTATTGAGACATCTGGCATCGTTACTCAAAACATTGCCAGGTGACGCTTTTGTATGTCAATGCGTATTTGTCTTATGAATTTTTACTCAAGGTGATAAGGAAAATTATTCATAATGAAATAGAGAAAATAGGAAACCGGGACGTTCTACCGTATATATTTCAAGACACAAGGTAAGTTATATATTTCGTTATCTCAGTTTAAAGAAGTATGGTGAGAAGAATAGGAACAGAATATTAGTACATGCGCATCATGATGTGCAACTGTCACCTTTTTTTACAAACCAAGCCCACGTCCCCTCACTTCTCACGCAGCCGCCAACACCATCCAGTACTTTCATCAGTGTACTCTTTGTGATTTATTATATATATATATATATATATATATATATATTGCTTATTCCTTTGGGTATATTAATGAATATGTTGGTGTAGCTTTGCATGCGTGTGTCCGAAACAACTGAAAAGCAAAATAAAAGTACAAGTTTCCTTATAATATTTTAGAAATATCTAAAATGGTAATGTTTTTCTAGTAGAAGGGGGCACGGGCTTTTTTGTTTATATTATTATTATTATTGTAGGATGGTTGCTCTGGCGATTAGCGTCGTGGTCATATAAGCGATGAGCGCTTAATGACACAGGTTCAAATCCAACTTCTTTATTTATTTTCATATAACGGTGAAAATAGTTTGCCATATCTTTCCGTTCTCTACATATCCCATTTTCCTTCTTAGGCTTTCATTGGTTCATGTAATATTCTCCTTAGCGTTTTTCCAGGTTGTTACCATTTTCCATTTCCTTGGGACTTTATATATATATATATATATATATATATATATATATATATATATATATATATATATATATATATATATATATATATTGTTAAAGTTTACCTTTCTAACTTGTAGCGAAAATATTTTACTGCGAGAAATACGTCTAAGGGCTCACGTCCAGAGAGGCTGTAACGTCCCTCAGCAGGTGACAAACTTTTAAGACTCCATGTTCCTCTTTCTCTCTGCTACAACACGCCTGCCAGCCAATCGTCTGATGCGTCCTTTGCGAGGGAAATCTCGCCTGCAGCGTCCACATGGACTAAACATATGTGTGCATCAAAAAAGCTTGTAACCTCCATAAAGACTTGGCTACCTCATCTGTCCACGGCGGTGTGAGATCTTTTTCTGAAGTCCCCTTTTGATGAGGGCAATTAAGTGATTTAAAAGTTGCGCACATTTTGAGATGAATCGACGGCAAAGATTGACCATCCAGAGGAATTCGTTCAGTTGGGTGAATGTTCACTGCTGTGCTAATTTTGTTATACCTTCAATTTTCTCTTCTGTAGGTGAACTACTATCTTTCGGTACATGATGACCAATAAAAGTATTCTCCTAGGCCCAAATGTTACATTTGACCGTGTTAATTCGAAGTCCAACTTCTTAGAGATGCTTGGAAAGTACTCGTAAGTGAGAGATTGTTTTTTGAATCATACTTGTCCCCAAAATGTCGTCCAGAAAAAAGAGTATGAGGTCGAGACCTCGAAAAACCGTTGAAAACTTTTGCCAGCGATTTTTCGTCTTACTAACATTTTGCTCACTAAAATCCTATAATACGATATATGTAGTGGTAATTTGGTCGATAAAATACTGTTCTATGGAGATTTACTGGTATGCCTTTATCAGGTCACTTTTGCAGAATATGGATTTCCCATAGAGATTAGCAGAAAAATATAGCATATTGGGCATGCGATAACTCGATTTTTGTCTTTGGATTGAGGCTTCGAAAATCGCTGCAATCTCCATTGATCTGAATATTTGGGAACTATATGCAAATGCTACGCTCATTCGCTATTGGAAGGCTGGATGATGTCAGTGCAAGTTTGTGTGGAAGAAAGATTTGCGTGAGAAAATGGACAGAAGCACCATGTCTCAATGTAGTGAGTGACTAACAGGCTAATTACTTTAAAGTGGGAGAGCTAGCTGTGACAAAATAGACGAAGAGCTGTGCGTCCTGGTGGTCAATCGTAATGGAAAGGTGATGTGAAGCAGTGGGAGTGCAATCGGCTTCCTCGATGGGAAAAATTCCGTTTGCCCGTTAACTAGTTTACGTCGGTTGAGGTTAACCAGTAGGTCAAACTTGGTCAGGAAATTGACTCCGAGTATCACGCGTGAAATATTTACTGCGATACAGATTCATGTAAAAGCGTCGTAACTCAAAGTTAATTGTAAGCCGCTTTTCGCCGTAGATTGATATCAAGCTCTATTTAGCAGCCGGCAATTTAAGAGACTGGGCTGACCTATTTTGTTTAGAAAATCACACCAGTAGCGCGCTGAAGGCTACCCCATAATCTACCAGAGACTCGGTCCTAGTGATGGGATCAACCAGTAGTAGACGGCGTTCTTAATATTCGTTCCACACGCTTGCCACTAATCGAGGGGAAGCGCTTAGTTTCCCAGAAAGGAACCGGAAGAAGAGCAATTGCGAGCTTTCTCTTTATATTCTCGGTGGTACCAACAATGGCCTCCCCCCCTCCCCCTCGCTTGAGAGAATGGGAGAGACTGTCCCTGAAGGAGCGGTGGTGAGGGTGTGATCTTGGAGAGCTCCCGGGTGACTCGATGCGGATGACAAGAACTTCTCCAATTCTCAGAGTGGATTTTTAAGTCACGCCTAAAAGCATCGATTTAGCCTTTCTGAGGAAAGGGTTAATTGGCGCTACCTCCTGGAATAAAACTCGAGGAAGGTATCGGACGTTTTTGCCCCACAGAGATGCTAGCAGGTAGGGTGTCCAACATATGTTGTAACAGGAAAGGGGGTGCTGCGAAAAAGAGCTGAAGGACAAGACAGTCACTGAAGGAAGCGCTAAGTGAATTAGTGAGGGGCCTCATTAAAAGTAGCAACTCCTTGGGTCTCTTGTCTATAAGCTAACCTTACGTCAAGAGCTTTCGTAGACGTTGGCGCTTGAAGATTTCTACACGCTCTATTTACGTCTTCTCGAGAGTGTTGTATCGCCCTGTGCGGTAGGCTACATCTCACGTGAGTATTAGTATCGTTTTCAAGACAATGCGGTCAGTTCAGTCGGTACGTAAAATTGACCTTTATATCCAGGAACGACCGAAGAAAAGAATATATTTCTTTTTTTGTAAATCTGTCAACCAAAGGACCAGCTTTGC